>JALAZF010000898.1:600000-1190522 GCA_022829125.1 Lathyrus tuberosus
ACACGAACTCCCACAAGGTAATCCATCAAGTCTCCACTCCTTGGAATGGATGCTTATTCTTACTGGTCACTTAATTCCATTGGCAGTGATCAATGCACATACACACACTATCCTTTCTTATCCAAAACACAGGCGTAGCCCACCAAGAAAACACTTGGTTGAGTACCCCTCTCCCCAAGTAATTCTTCCAATTATCTCTTCACACAACTCTGGGGTCTACTCCCTGCACGGAGTCATTGACATCAAACTTACACCAAGTGCTAAGTGAATAGCCAATCCCGCTCCACACTATGTCTACAATCCACTAATGTCATCTGGAACCCATCCAAAAATTCACAAACGACGGTTAACTCAACGCCTGCAACTTCACTACCAATTTTCCACAACGCAAATGTTAAAACCTTAAGGCTTCGCCTACTAAAAGCTTATCTATTCGCTTCGCACACAACGACATCCGTCCTCTACTATCACCCAACTCAAATCCACCCCCGGGAAGACATCAGGGATTACACACAACCGGCCTATCTCCAGTCGCCGCCCTGCTCTCGAACCACTGAGATGCAGTCATCAACGATACCCGATCGTCCTTCCTTGGAGACATCCCCCAACTCAACTGACCAACAAGCGCCTCTCCTCCGCATCATCTTCAGTTATAAGAATCTATACCAACTCACCACTGCCATCCGTAAGCACTTGGCCTGACGCCCAAACAATCTACAACACATGCCATCTTAACTATCAAGGCACATCTATCCATCTTGATCCCCGACTACTATCAACAAGATATTGAGGGTGATCAGTTCCCCAATTTTTCAATAGACAGTCGACTATCATGACGAAGTATAGACCTTTCTTACCAACTATGATAGGGCTTCACTACGCACCAATCCATTCTTGCATAGTGCGAGCATCCTGGAGAAGTACCAGCTTCTCCCCCACTGATTTCATTCCCAACTCCTGCAACCAAACAGTTAGAAAACAAGCACGTACCGATAGTGTTCTACACACATGTCGCATACTATGACACAACCCATACTAGACAACCTGGCCAGACGGACCGACCTCCTCTGATACCAATTGTAACACCCCACTTTCCCATTTTACAAAATAAGTAAATTCTACGAAAATAATCAGAGTTTACAACAACAGTAGGATGTCACATCATTAAAACCAACAACAAAAACTCCTTTTTCATTAATAAGCAGCGAAAATAATTGTTTTATTCAAATTTCGGCCACTTACCAACAACACCAAAAATCCACATCAGTCGTGGTCCACCATATTCAATTAAAGAATGATACGTAACGAAACAAATAAAGAATAACAATTGATAAAATCCTCAAAATTCCCGTGTTACGTATCAGAGAGACTCCTAAGACTCGATCAAGCAACACGCACTCCATGCATACTCAAGTACCTGGATTATCTGTACTTCCGAAAAGCACAGACGCAATAAACAACAAAGAGGTGAGAACTACATTCAATAAATAACGGTGTATAATACATGCTAAAGGTACTACTCACACAATCATATATCAGTAACACACCATCACGACATACTTGTCATTTTCATTCAGATTTCACCAAACACATAATAATGCAATGCGACTCAAAGACATCAACACAATGCATGTGGTACCAATACACCATGGTTCATTCAATTGAACCCAGATAAATCACATACACCCCTACTTGGCAATGATTTATCTCCACCACACTCCACATTGGAGTTCGGATGAATCACATACACTCCTCCTGAGCAATGATTCACCACCACTGACACCATGAATGCATGACAGTAAATATGCATGCAACATACATGTATGACGATAATCATACATCTTCACGATCCTCCTGATCACACGTAAGCCATACGCTTACCATAATTCACACTGGAATTACCTCACCTATAACACAACATCATCACACACAAATTATGCACAAGAGACTATCATCAAGTAAAATACACGATCCTCATTGATCCCACGTGAGTCATACACTCACCGTAATTCACCAAGAATTACCTCTACTATCCCAAGACAGCTCGAACCTTACCCAAACAATGCCACCCAACACATTCTGCACGCCTCACAAGGCACTCGTCCACTAATTAGCTAATTACTAATTAATTCACTAAAATTACTAAATTAATTATTTTCATCACCAATTACACATTTCTCAGATTCTAGCATCTATACCCAACCTCTCAAACCAAAAAAAAACCGCTTCTGACTTGAAAACGGGAAAGAAATCACGAAACGGAAAAATTCTACACTCTCGCTGGCTATACACGTATTGCCCTGTGCCATACGCATATTACCAGCTCTCTCACCCAGCCCATACGCATAATGCCCCATTTGCCTACACCATTACGCGTAATGCCTCCCCCATTACGCGTAATGCCCAATCATGTTGCGCGTCTCATACGCATTCCAGCAGAGGACCGTGCCAAAGCCCCCTTTTGTCCCTCTAATACGCGTATTGCCTCCGTCTGTGCCCAGCGTTACGCGTAACACACTCACTGTTACGCGTAAGGCCAGATCTATTACGCAAACTTGCTTCCTCCATACCAGTCTGAGCTCTGCTACTGGATCCTTACTTTTTCACTCCAAAACAGTCCTAAAATTAGTTCTACATCAATTTTAGGCCCTAACATTCATCTTATATCTTTCACCTATCATTACTAATCAAAATTTACAGGTCTTAGATCTAATTCGTCCTCTCAACCTGCATCAAAACCAGTTCTACAACTGCATTCACACAAAACAACAACAACAACAACAGGGAATTTCACAGATCATCACAGTATAACACGAAATTCATAAAATCAACAACTAATTCATACCAGATCAACAACAATGCACCAATATCAGATCCAAAATTCACACACAGAACACATATACGAAATTCCTACGAGGATAAGGACTCCTCACTACCCTCTCATGATATAAACACCTAAATTGAAATCCATTCTCCCCCCTTACCTCGAATTCTTGATTAAAATCCTGTGAAAATTGGATCTGGAGGTTGCCCTAGCAGTTGTTCTTCCCTTGTTCTTCCTTCTCTAACCCCTTTCTTTGTGAAAAAAATAGGATTATGGCTAAACTGCCCCTAATTCTGGTTAATGTATATTTTTCCTTATTTTCCTCCCACTAATCATATTCTAATCAAATCAGATTTTTAATTAATAATAATAAAATAATATTAATAATAATAATAATAATGATATTAATAATAATAATAATAATAATAATAATAATAATAATAATAATATTAGGCATAATAATAATAATAATACATTCCATACTACTATTATTGGATATGCCCCCACATTATTCATTATTATCTTATTATTATCCCTACACACTCAAACACACACCCTTAACAAGGCCAAACAATTCAAAATAACACACGACGATTAAATAATCAAAATGGGGTGTTAGATTGATCATATTTCTTCAAAGAAGGTTATTGAATTATGAGCAAGATTAGGATGTTTAGGTTGTTTTTTTTCTTTTTCTCTTTGATGTGGTTCTTTTAAGTGGCTAGGTTTTTACCTTTTTTTGCTGATAAAAATATGGGTACTGCTATGTGAGTTTGGGGGCTCCTCTCCGATTTTTTTTCTCCTCTCTTCTCATTGCTTACTATTGTTTATATAGTGAAGAAACTAGGGTTTATGGTTTGAATATCGGCTGAAGCATCTTTTATTTCGGGAACATCTATCATTTCTTTCTTATGCTCAAATGTTGTTCTTCCAAATTAGTGAATTTGTCTCTGTTGTACCTTGTTGAATTTTCCTGCATTTTTGTCTTGTTGTGAAGTTTGTGGTCCCCTTTCCTTGCTTGTGACATGATTTTGAATTCTAAATTTTGATGGATGTGTGCAAAAATTTACTGCAGTAACTTAACCATGAGCATGAAATTGTATATGTTATGAACATGTATTCAATTGTGGTGAAATGTGGTGACATGGATTAAATCTTGAGTTATGCTTGGAATTTTGGGATGGTTTTTTAGTTTTGAATGTTATTGTAACTTTTTCCTAACTCAATGCGTTTTAGTTTTGTAGATGGCTTGCAAAGTCGGTGATTGGGATGGCATTTAGGTAGAAGAGAAAGCATGAAGCTTTGGTCATGAAGGCTTAGGCATAGAGACATTATTTATACATGGTAGAATTAGGCTTTTGAAACTTAGAACTAGGAACTTTGAAACAATGTGACATCATGAAGTTTTCTTGTAACATTTGTGAATTTGAACTTAAATTTATGAATCTTATATTTGGAATGATGGATCTCATTTGTACCATTGAACTTGAAATGGAATAGGTCTTGAATTTGTGAACTTGCAATCTTGAATTATGCCTCACAAACTTGAATTCCATATGAAAATGGAACTTGAAACAATGTTGAATGAAGAATTCTTGAATTAGGCATTGCAATACTTGTGCATTAGGAACATTAAATTTGAATACCTTAAGTTTTTTTCAAGTAACTTGCATTTGAAGAAATCCACATGGATAGACTTTCCAATTTGAAACAATCCTTGGACAATGAATCATATACTTGAAATCTTTGGCACTATACGAAATCCATACACCAATGTCTTGAATCATGCTACTTGATCTTTTGAAAATGTTGAATTCATGGCACACTTGAATGCATATTTCATCGTAATGAATACAAATCAACTTACGAATCACAAGTGATTGAAATAGTAATGCACGTGTTCACAAAATTCACAAACTTATCTTTTTGTGCTACCTTGATCAATGAACCTCAATCTTCAATTGAATCTCAAATTCAAGATAAAAATTCTTATTCGATAGATTGATGAGATCCCAACTCATAGCTTAAGTAGCAAGAACGTCTTGTCTTGATAAAATCACAAAACAAACTCTGGCCCATTAACAAGTATCATTATGAAGAGGAGATCTTGATTCAATCCTCCACACCATCTTTAAAGAAATGACTTGTGAAACAAGCAATTGGGAGAAATCCTAAGATGATGCACTTGTCTTCGACATAGCCCAAGATGCACAACACATTTTCTTTATTGATCCAGATTAGGTTAAATTCTCATCTGAATTGGATGAGTGACCACTGAACCAATCTAACCCTTGTTTCAAAACAAAGAAACCTTCCCTGTCCTTTCCTTGCAAACCCACATGCTTGGCATGTACCATGGTATGCTATGATGAATGTATGATATGAAGGGATAGGGTGAAAATAAGGGTGTGACACAAGACAGCCTTCTTCTTGCGAGGTCGGCTTTCTTCAACATTCGTCGAACATGATAATTTCCTTTTACCATAATGGTTTTCCCCTGGAATTATGGCCTGAGTTTTCAAGCCGCAATAACAATGACTAATTCCAGTTTATCAATCTTCTGGTAGCGTGTCTCAGCGTCCTTGAAAACTTTGCTTACGAAATAAACAGGTCTCCCTAATTTGTCTATTTCTTGGACGAGGACTGAGCTCATCGTTCGCTCGGTGACCGAGAGGCAGAGGAATAAAGGCGGGTTCTCATTCAGGATAGTGAGTATAGAGGGTGATGTGAGGAACTCTTTGACCTTGGAAAAAGCCTCCTCACACTCGACGGTCCATTTGAACTTCTCCCTTTTACTTCGGGTGGCGAAGAAAAGACGTCTACTGAGTTACTGTACTTCCTTCACGTTAGTGGGGCTCCTCATATCAATGACCACCTAGAACTAATCCATATTGACTTTTGTTGTGAATTAGAATGCCTTTGAACAAAATATACTTTGTTTCTTTATAGGAATGAAACACGCAAGGGTTAGGGTTGACAAGGAAAAACAACAAGGATTGGTTATAACTGTTATTCTTTACTTTCTCTATAAAACAGATTACAAGTACTCAAGAATAATAAATAACCCTCTCACCCTAATTAGGTTTTGTCACTCCACAGAATGAGAGACTAGTATGCTATTTATAATAAAACCTAGCATACTAAACTAATGGGATTTTTAACAATTACCCATTACAAGATAACTTAGGGTACAAGCTAACTTAAACAATTGGATCCTTAACACAAGGCCTAATTCGACAACTACATACTAAAACACACTTCGACTACAACATGTAGGTCTTCGACAATAGAATGTGAGCAGACTTCGACGGCATGCTAACTAGAGTTCGATCCAATATCTCACAACTTTGATCCCTTTCCTTGTCAGAATAAAACCCAAAATGTTCCCCACATAAACTCCGAAAGAGCACTAGGCAGGGTTTAGGCGCATATCATACCTCTTTACTGAGTGCAAGATATCTTCCATGTCGTCAGAGTGACTATGCCCATCCACTATTCTAATAATAATGTCTTCGACATATACCTCAAGATTTCTCCCAATCTGATGTGTTAAAATCACAGCCATAAGTCATCTATATGTGGCATCAGTGTTCTTGAGGCCGAAGGGCATGACATTGTAGTTGTAGTTTCCATGGTTCAACATGAAGGCGTTTTTGGACGCATCTAAGGGATCCACTCGAATCTAGTTGTATCTTGAGTAGGAATTCATGAAACTTAACATATGGTATCCTGATTGTCGCGGTGAGAATCGGAGACCATAGCTATTAGGTTAGCTAGGTTTCACAAATCTTAAGATATCACCACCGATCTTTGATTTATCCAAGGGAAGGGGAAAAGAAAGAATAACCCATACATATGCAATGCAAAATAAAGCAATAAAGATATATAAGGTTCGGGGGTTGGTTATACTAAGGGAAGGTATTATCACCCTAAGTATCTATTGTATCCTATAGGAACCTCTTGTTGTATTTGTGTTATTTGTCAAGTTCTTTGTCGTTTTGGGATTGATTGGGGAGATGAGAAGAGATATGTTTTTTATTGTTTTTGTGTTTGGCAAGACACAAAGTCTTGTGCCTACGTACCAATAAAGAATCAAAAACTCGTAGTTCAGGGTACAAATTGAAAACGGTTTGTCAATGTGGATTTTAATGAAGAAGAGACAAGTTGTCATCTTAAGGAGAATACTCAACTTAGACCACCACAAACATGTGGAAGAGGGGTCTTTGCTTCTCATTGAGGGAAGGGCTCCAACTTGGATATAGAATCAACAAGTATGCCACATACCTCTCTCAAGTGGAAAAGAATCAATCATCTTTCTCACAATGTCATGGGGTATGAGAATTATATCTCAACTAAGGATGACTAATGTCTAGTCTATTTGAAAAGATTTTAAATTGAAAATCCAAAGTGGCAGAAGGTTTGAATTAAAGTTTGTGTCTTTTAGTCTTTGTGAAAGAGTTTGAATATGCTTTAAGATGTCTTGAAGCATTTATTAAGGAAAAAGTTTGAAAAGATCAATGACCTAAAGTCAAGATTTTTATTGAAAGTGGTTTTGAGTTTGAAAGGGGGAAACCCTAATTGAATGCCTAAGTTAAAGGTGATCTTAAGGGAGACTTCTTAAAGGATAACAAGTTCTAGGATTACAAGTTAAGAGATATGTACAAGAAAGTAAAGATGCAAATGCAAATGATAAAGATGTCAACAACAAGTCCCTCCCTTGGATTTAGGCAACATGATAAGTAAGTATGAACAATCATTCACCAAGAAGGTAAACATGAGATAATGGTACAAGCATGGATAGGCATTGATCAACATGTATATACAAGGTTCACAAACAAACACACTTGATCATGGTATTCATGTGGATATAAACAAGTTTAAGAACAAAAGCATGGTCCAAAGTAGACATGGTATAACAGCATTATTTACAACACAAGAGCATTTATCAATATGAGAACACAAGATCAAGGGCATGGTTTTAACATTTTAGGTCAAGGAAACAAGTTTAACACATGGACAAATTTGAAACAAGCATGAACAAAACCAATCATTTAAAGTATTCAAACAAGACAAATATGGTCATTAGGAACAAGCATGTTATCATCAATACATGGACAAAGTTTAACAAGGTTTAAGTCAAAAGGATTAACAAGAATCAACTACACAAAACCCTAATCAAAAGGCATGAACATTCACATAGGTTTTAGGTTATCAACACCAAACATGATACTTAAAAAAAGAAATATAATCAAGCATGAACATGAACAAGAATGTTTAAACATGACAAAATTGAAGATGACATCAACACAAGTCCACAAATAAATGCAAGAAAGGATGAGAAACATTTTTAGAGTTTTTGAATTTAAAAGAAATGATTAATAAACATATATTTTGATTTTTAATAAATATTCTAAATAAAAATTAAAACTTTAAAAAGAAAATATTTTTTATGTTTTTTGGAAATATTGAAAGTGATAAACAAAAATAGAAGAAAAAGAAATAAACAAATATTCAAAAATCAAAAGAAAAATAAGATAAGAAAAGAAAAAAGAAACAAATGCTTAAAAAAATATGGAAATGTTGCCCATGGGTCTTGAACCCACTCCCTCATGCTTGCAGGCTAAAACTTTAGCCACTCAGCCACGTGCTTCAGTGTGATATGTGATGCACGCATGATATAATATGTGAAACTTCATCATAAAAATGAACTAAAAAATAAAAGCCAAAAGTCTAGGGCGAGGGGGATTCGAACCTTAGACTTCATGCTCACACACAAACACACAAATACTAGTGTCTCCACTAGGGCGCAATGTCAATCATGAATTAAATTGGAAACACAAAATTATATATAAACCTTGCTTTTTAAAATGAAATAAAACAGGCCATCATCATCTTCTTCATCTGAACCAACATCATCCATTTTCAATTTTCAAAAAATCACAACTCCCTCGTTTCTCAACCATTTCACATGATGTAAAAAAGAAACTTGCTTAAAATTTGACAAGGAATTCAATGGTACCATTCAATTGCATTTATTTCTAACCCACTACAAATAATCAATCACACAATAGTATGAACCCTAAAATTGAAAATTAAAATTAAATCACACACAACATTGATCAGGACCAATTAGCATGGGGGGTTTTACTCTTTACATTGTGACAAACTTATTGGTAACTCAAATGGATGAGAATGATGCATAATTCACATAGTTTCAGAAGTGTATGGAATTACCTATTGGAGTATGTTCAATGCCTCTTCAAACAAGCTGTCAGAAGGTGGATGATGATTCAAATAGATTCCTTGACCTCCTTAGATGCAATTGCAATGCTGAAATTGATTTGAAATTGCTCCAACCTTCCTACACGATTCCTCTTGTAAAGTGAAAAATGAGAAATTGATTTCTAGTGCAGATGATGTTACAGACGGAATGTAAGGATTTGGAAAGCTTCAATGATGTTTGTGGATGATGTTTGAATGGTCAAATGGATTGGAACAGGCCAGAATGAAGAGTTAAGGTGTTTTAGCTCAAAAGTCAACAAAATGAGCAAATGTGAGTTGACTTTCTGGTTTAGGTGAAATCTTAGGATGTTTGATCTTATGCAAGATGACGCAAATGAGGTGAAATCTTAGGGTTAAAGATTAGGGTATGACACTCATGACCCGTCGAATAGACGATCAATGTTCGACAGCGGATATGGATCCTTAGGATAGGCAGCGTTCAGATTCGTGAAATCTACGCACATGCACCATCTGTTATTGGCCCTTTTTATACAAGGACTACATCGGCTAGCCAGGTGGGGGGTACTTTGTTTCAGTGATGAATCTGAAGTTTGATAGCTTTTCTAACTCTTCATCAATGACGGCCACCTATCTTCTGTTTCCTCTGCATCACTAGTTTGGAGATGGATGGATGGGAAGGTGACGACTTACGACATTGGTGTATATACATGGCATGTCTGAGGGGACCCAGATGAACAAGTCGACTTTTCTTTTGAGTCAATCGACTAGCTCCTGCTTCTCCCTTGTAGCCAAGGAAATGCTTATCTTCGCTATTTGGACTTTCTTCAAGTATTCCATGGGCGTGAACACTTCCTCCTCCACGCCAAGTCTAAGGTCCCAACCCTTGAAGTCAGTATTTGGAACTTCGGAAGGATGGGCATCAACAAATGCGAGCTCTTATCTAGTTGTCTACAGGCTTCTCAAATAACATTCACGATCCACTTGTTGATCTCCTCGGATGATGCATACTCTGCCATCTAGGAGAATATATTTGAGGTTTAAATACCAGATGGATCATACGACCGCTCCTAGGGGCGTTGATGGTCGGCCGACCCCAGGATGATGTTGTAAGGTGACATGGTGTCCGCGATGAGGTAGCTGATGTTGATGATTTTGGTGTCAGCTCCCTCGCTTCAGGTGGATTTTAGGATCGCATATGCAATAATTTATTCTTATTCGCCACATAATATTGTCCAAAGAGCCGGTGAATCCCTGTATGTCGTCCAAATTCAGTTGTAACTTCTGGAAGACATCCCAAAACAGGACACCGACAGAGCTTCTCGAGTCTATTAAAACACGTCTGATATCCTAGTTGGCATGCTGAACGATGACGACCAAGGGATCACTTTCATGAGGTTAATACCCAGAGCATTCTCCTTAAATAAAACAATGTTGACCCCTGCCATTCCTATGGTGCTTCTAGGAAAGCCGAGGGATATGACGCTCTTCGTGAACACTTGCTTCATGTATCTTCTTCGGGTGTCTCGAGAGGCCTCTCCTCGAGATAGTAATGGCAATGGCCTTGGATTTGTGATATAGGACCCTTTAGTCATCTTCAGAAAGAGAGGGGGATGATATGGTTGGAGTGAAAGATGTGGCCCATATTAGTTTTATCGGGGCCTCATGGTTGGAACCACTATACTGGTCAAAATATACAGGGTGTGCGTGTTCCCCCAGTAAGGGCAAGGAGACTCAAAGGCCAGGATTTTCTCACGGTGTCAAGAAGCCCGATGTGGTTGTTTTTAGGCTATTTATGGGACTAGATCACGTGAGGTGAAAGGCCTTGTTGGTGGTCAACGCGGCTGGGTTGTAGGCGGGCGGTTAGGTTAGTCGTGTATGGTACAATGGTACCGAGCGTGGTGCTCTTTGAGCAGTATAAAATGTGTATGACTTAGAGTTTGTCCTTTATCCCCTTGAGGGGTAATATTTTTATATAGGTCTCTAGAACTTAGGGTTTCCTTGAAAAAGACCACCGTCTACTTAGTTAAATGGTGGTCAGTTGAATCCTTATTTCTAAGGGAGACTACGGTCAATAAAGACTCTGGCTTTCTGTTTATTCAAGTCACACTTTATTTTCTTCCATGGACGAGGAATACTTAAGGACAAGGTGATACCTCTCGTCGAGTGACTTTATGATGTCTCCTTTTCCTAGGGCTGTCCTAGGACATCACCTTAGGCAAGGCCCTTTGCAAATATAACACTACAATATTCTATTCACTTAACATATTTAATGAAACCGATACATTTTTTGAAAGAACACTTTTTATAACAAAAAGAGCTTTACTAATTGAGCCTTATGTCTTGTAGAGACCGGGCTTGAATACAAAATGGCTTATCTTCAATCCAAACACAATTTTGATACACTTTTGCATTTTGGCTAGTACGTGCGCCATTTCATTTATTCTTTTACCTACAAAGGAAACCCTAGACCATCTTATAAGCTTCATCTTCTTGCAAATATGGTTACATATCGTTCATTATTTTGATCACTTTTTGAAATTTACTATCTATCTATTAAAAGATTATGGTCTGGAATTTACCACTAAATCCTTCTTAATTCAAGTTTATTTTTTTTCCTAATTACAAGGTTATTTATGTCTAAACATACTTAACTTTTTCAATTTCCATGCAAAACTTAAAAGCCTCTTTCCAACTTTCAATGTCAAATTCACTTTTCATTCTGCTATATGCATAGAGTACTCAAAAGACACATTGGAGCTTGGAGTGACACCATTCAAAAGTAATCTTTTCATCTAACTTCTACCAATGATTTTTGGATGAGATCTTGCAGAAGAAAGCAATGAAGAAAGACGGAAGAACGATTTGATTTATTGAAGTTCATAAGGTGAACGATTTCTTCTTTCTTTTGTTTTTTTATTACTTATTGGTTATTGAACAATCTCTTTTTTCTTCTCTAAACCTTTATTTTTCTGGTTTTCGGTTTATATAAGGTTAATATTTAAATATGATTTTTCGTTTTCAGATGAGATTAATGTTTGAATCTGATTTTGATTTGAGATGAGTTTGAATGTATGCATGGTTAAGATTCAAATTCCTCTATGATTCTCTTCCTACAAATTGTTATTTTAATTTATTTAATCTGTTTGTGAGGGTGTGTGTTTTTTATTCATGTTTTTTGATATTTTGTTTTTGATAATCTCTCTTTCCCAAGTAGTGTTGTCTGCATACAACCCCTAAAACCCAGCGAGCAAATTCCAGATCTCATCGACCCAGATCCCAACGAGAAAATCTTAGAATCCAGTGAACAATCGGCCGACTAAGATAAGCTCGAATATGATGCCGACTAATCCTTCACATGTCTAATTTTGATGATTTTGATTATGAGGATGAGGCTCAGCAGAACATCCAACTCGAATCTCTCTAGAGCGAACTTGTCGTTAACCCCTCCAACTACAATGCTCATTTACAAGTAATTTCTTTTTATTGACTTTAATTTACTCTACTCTATTGATTATGTTATATTAATTATGTAGTATAGTTTAGTTTGCGACTGTACTGAGTTGTATATGCATGTAATGATATAATTTATTCCTAATTCCAAATATGAATATTTGAAGATGGAGTTACATTTAACATGTGTTTTATGAAATTATTTTGTTGTTCAATTGATGTAATGAAGATAGGTGAAATATTTTTATGTTTGTCCTTCCATGTATTACAATTAACTTGTTCCTAATTCCAAATATGAATATTTGAAGAGGAAGTTATATTTGAAGATAGGTGAAATATGAATAATTGATGTAATGATATAATTTATTCCTAATTCCAAATATAAATATTTGAAGAGGAAGTTACATTTAATTGGTATGTATATGCACTGCCAGTGTAAAATAATTTTATACTATTATCCAATAGAAATTTATTAATTTGTCATGTCATACAATTAAATTAAAATTTACAATCTGATGTAGTAGAATACATGAGGATGATTGGTTGATAGTGTCAGTGCATAGCAATTAAATTATGTATTAAATGTGGATTTTTTATCTTCAGAGACGTCATATTACTAAAATAGGGTATGTATTGTTATTAATGTGACTAATCATACACATCGGTCGAGTGAAGTTCTCGTCGTGTGTTTCCTTATTGTGCCACGTCCAAAGACTATGACAAGAAGTGACCCAAAAGGCCTGCCAATCCTTGTCGCTATACCACCCCTGACATGGTGAAAGACTATAAATATGCCAAAAGTGCAAACAATATAGTCATGAAACATCAAAGAAGTGTCACGCACATAAAGTGGGAGATGCCTCCATCGGGATGGGTCAAACTAAATACGGATGGCGCTAGAGATGGACAAGGAATTTCGAGCTGTGGTGGGATCATCAGAGGGAGTGATGGAGAATGGCTTGGAGGATTCACAAAACTAATTGCTAAAAGTAGTGCTTATATAGCCGAGTTATGGGGTGTGTTCGAAGGGTTACAATTGGCGGTGGAGATGGATTTCAAGAAGATAATTTTGGAGGTGGATTCTCATCAAGTGGTTAAAGATATTTTGTCAAGTAATGAGAGTAGTAGCATGGGAAGACAATTGATTGGCAAAATTAGATCGTTAATGAATCAAGATAGAGAAGTCAAGATTCGTCACATTTTCAGAGAAGCCAATACGTGTGCGGATACTTTGGCAAAGAAAGGAAGAGGACAATCGCATTCTTCTTACGTGTTAAATGATTGTCCGTCGTATATGAATACTCTGCTTGTTAGGGATGTGAATGAGACTCCTAGTCCTCGGATAACCTTATTGTAATTTTTTTCTTTGTTTTGGGTTTCGGCCCTCCCTCTCATCAAAAAAAAAAAAGGATATGTATTGAAATTGAAAAATAGTTTTACTCTATTAACCAATACTTATATGTATTTTATATTATGAAATTGTAAATTTTAAATTAATTGTATAATTTGATAGATTGATAAATTTCGATTGAATAATGTTATAAAATTATTTGATTTTAACTAAGTATACATGACTATTAAGATATATGAAGCTAAGAAGTTACTGATCTGTTTTTTTTTTCTTATGCTAGGAATTGAAATTTAGATTATATTTCTGTTGTTATATTGTATATGCGTGGAATATGAGGAAACTATTACATTATTTGGAGTGCTTGATGGATTGTTCAGTACATTAAATGCATTTCCTTACTCCCGATATGAAATTTTGGTGATAAATTTGTAACAGTCACCGACTATTTTTTTTGTAAGCAAGGAATATATAGAAAAAGAGAACTAAGGGTTCTCAAACCTTCTTACAACAAACGAGAGAAAAGCTCGGAAAAGAAAATTACACCCCAATTGAAACTTACGACAAATACAAAATCGGACATTTGCTAAATTCATAAAAGTTACAATTGGACTGAGTAATATTCCCGATGAACGACCATCTCCAAACCAGAGCTTTGATCCTCCACACCAAATCCAAAACATTCCAAGATTCGCCTCTAAATATAATTCCATTTCTCAACAATCAAATAGACCAAATAACCGCAAGCCAAACACAACCCTCCCTCCCTCTCCTCATTCCCACCTTCGTAGCAAAACCACTCCAAATCAAAAAACTATGTTTCAAATTATTAGATTCGAAAACATCGAATCCTAACCACTCCGTCATTTCCTTCCAAACAAGCTTCATAACACAACATTCCAAGAAAAGGTGATCAACCGTCTCAATAGAATTATCGCAAAAAACACAATTAATATTGCCGTCTCCGAAAGAACACCCTCTCAAAGATAATGCAAACTTCGAAGGAATTATTTTCAAAAAACTAGTCCAGGCAAAACCTCTCACCTTCATTGGAACAATCATCCTCCAAACTAAACTGAAAGCTTCATCATAATTATTAACTGAACCGAAAGGTATCGAAAAATCCTTCGTAATGGAACAGAAACTTGAAACCTTGAAACCTTTCATCAAGTCCGGCTGCCACTGAATCCTGTCGCGACCTGCGCCACACGGACCAGCCCCCAGCAGCATCGGCTCGAGCTGCTGCAACTCCTGAACAACAGCTGGGCGAACCGCAGACCGCACCCCTGTAGACAGCAGACCACCAATAACAGGCCGGATAACTGCAGTAACCGCAGGCTGCTCCACCTCTCCTAAAATCGTCGCCACACCGAAGCTTCCCCACTTCCACTCACAACCATCCCACCCTCCCATACAAGCAATGGATACTTCCTTAAGGAGAGAAGCATTGAAAAGATTAGGGAATTTTTCCCTAAGACAAAAATCACCAATCCAAAAAGAATGCCAAAAAATAGTGGAAAAACCGTCACCAATCTCAACCTTACAATTAGAAATGAATAAATCCTCCGGATAAAAATAAGCTAATTTAGTAATATCCCTCCACCACGAAGAATAACTCCTATCTTTAGGAATACCACCATTAGGCCTCACCATTTGCAAAGAAATATCACCATACCGTGCCTTCAAAACTCCCAACCAAATAGAATTCGACTCCGATAAAATCCTCCACTTCCATTTGTGGAGAAGAGCAATATTGAAATCATCAATCCTCCGAAGGCCCAAACCACCTCTCTCAATAGGAAGGCATACGTCATTCCAACTCACCCAATGAATGCATCTCTTATCAACCAAACCACCCCAAAGAAAGTTGCTTTGTAACGAAGTAATTTTCTTGATCACCTTCCTCGGAGCTTTATAAAACGATAACAAGAAAATAGAAAGACTAAACAACACTGATTTCAAAAGAGTTAATCTACCTCCAAAGCTAAGCATTTTATTACTCCAACAAGATAACCTCCTTTCCATCTTAGAAATCAACCCTGACCATATCGCTTCCTTGTTAGAATAACACCCAATAGGAATCCCAAGGAAAGTAAACTTACTTTCTTCCTTTTTACAAGAAAGAAAGAAGCCACTTCCAAGAAATTCGGATTAATATTCACCCCGATTAACTTACTTTTATGAAAGTTAATGCCCAATCCCGACACCAATTCAAAGCCCCTAAGCACCGCCTTAATCGCCCAAATATGCTTCCAACTACCATCCCCTACCAACAAAGTGTCGTCCGCGAATTGTAAAATGTCCACCAAACAATCTCCCTTACAATTAAACTCCTTGAAATTCCCAAGATCAACGGATTTGCTCACCAAGCCTCTCCATCCCTCCCCCACAATAACAAAAAGGAAAGGCGATAATGGATCACCTTGTCTCAATCCTCTCTCCACCACAAATTCCTTGGTTGGACTTCCGTTAACTAAAACCGACATTTTACTTGTGAACCGGCTATTGAATTCACTCAATTTAATGAACCTGTAACATTTTTTTACTTTGAATATTGATCCGTTTTTGCCGTGTGATGTTTTTTTGAGAACTATTTTAATTGTGACAATGCATTGGAGTAGAGATTTATCCATTATGTTGCTGTTAATGTATAGCAATAAATGTTTTTTGATTTGTGGATATAATTTGTTAAGTTAATACTAAAAACTAGTGGTGGTTGTTCCAGAAGAAGGATTTTTTCATTTCAACAACCTATCATCAAATGAAGCTTCTAATTCAAACTGTGACTACCTGGAGAGTAGGGCTGGCAATGAACTAAACCAACTCGAAAATAGTTCAGAACTCGGTTTGACAATTAAATCGTTGAGCTAGGTTCATGAACCAAATGAACTGAATATAAGCGAAAACTATATTCGTTATCTAAATGAGCTGAACTTGAACTATACATAGCTCGACTCGTTAGGTTCATGAGTCAACTCGATTATATATGAGAATGATTATATTATCTTTAAGAGTATGTTTAAATATTTACTCCAAATTTTAACTTTATATTGTCTCTTATGTACTAGTTATAAAAATAAAGATGACAATTGCATTTATAGTTATTCTTGTTGGAGACATTATGACACTGGGTAAAATAACATGAGTAATGAAGGTTGCAAGTGGTGTAATTCTTCTGTGATGAAAATGTATTAATTTCTAGTATTTTTTGTACTATTTCATTAAATTTATAAGTTTTCTAAATATTTGATGTAGTTACGGGTTTTTTAGATTAATTTAAACTTCAATTAAGTGTTTTTTGAATTAGACTTTCAAATGTGTCTCTTGAAAGTTGTGTAATTTTTGAATTAGTAGATTTTTAAAACAAAGTTAAATTACATACTCATAACTTTTATTTTATCTCAATATTTTTTTTTTTAAATATTAATTTAAAATGTCAAATATATAAAAATGAAATAGACTTAAAAAATGGCTTTTAAGTCCGTGAAACAAATGAATTGAACCTAATGAGATGAACCTAACGAGATGATCCGAATAGTTTGTGAACTTTTAACGAGTCGAGTTTGAGCTTAAAAAAAAATTCGTGTCGAACTCGAACCGAGATTTGAACTGAACCAATTTTTAACGAGTCGAGTCGAGCTAAGGCGAGTTCGACTTGACTCGACTCATTTCCAGCCCTAGAGGAGATATACATCTTAGTTCGACTCGACTCGACTCATTTCCAGCCCTAGAGGAGAGATACATCAATTTTGCATTTAAATAGAGCGATGCAACTTCTCTATATTTAGGCATCTTCAAAGGACACATTGGAGCTTGGAGTGACACATTAGTTTCTAAACTATTAAAATCACATTGGTTATAAAGATTCAAAACTCCCCCTCTACATCTTCTGTTGAGTTGATACAAATTACAATCATTTTTATAAATGAAAAAAAAAATCTACGATTGATATATTTATTTTTATAATTGAAATAAAGTTATAAATATTTTTATAAATGAGAAAAAATCTATTGTTGATATAATTATTTTTATAAACAAATATAAATTACAAATATTTTTATAAATACACACGGATTAAATGCTTAAATGTTGATACATTTTGTTTGTTTATATTTTTGACTCTATGATTGTTTGTATTTGTCACTTTGTGAATGTTTATGATCTATAATACAAATCTTAAATACAATTTAAATCTACATCTTTTTAAATAATTTTGTTTCTGCTATTTACTTTAAATAAAACAAATTGCAAATTCATTTGTATTAGTAATCATCTATTTGATAATGACATACTTGATTTGTATCAGATACGGGGATTGGGTTTAAAAATTGCAAGGAGACTAACAACCTATATTGCTTCAAATGGAGTTCTTTGATGATTGGTATGCGAATCTTATGGTATTTTAAGACAAATTTTAGTTTATGCATGATTTTAAAACATGATAAATTTATGAATCATTGAAACAAAATATTGATAGTGCATTTTGCATATTCAAAAACGCAATATAGAATTTCATATTGTAGGATGAAAAAAGAAATTATGAGTTTTTGGTATTGCTGCAATAATGAAGATCAAGATTCTACAGTTTAGTTTGAGAGATATTATTGACAGATTGTTTTTTAAAGTTTATTTTTTTTAATAGGCAAAGATCTATTAAAAGGGAGTAAAAGGGTTACTCCTACCCGATACAAAAAGAGGAAATGTCTAGCTCCTAAAACAACGGAGTGGAAGATTATTTTAAATCGAAAAATTACAACCATCAACTATTTTACTAAAAGCCTTCGACCAATTCCAAAACCTAAAAACAATCTCCGAAAAACAATCTAGAAAATTTATAGCACCACCCTTAAAGATGAAGGCGTTCCGCATCTTCCAAATCGACCAAAGAGTAGCTTGCCATATTACCGCGGTAGTGTTTCTCCTCGTCTTGCATTTTACTTTCTCCTAATTGTTGAGGAAATTAACTAACTCCATCAAAGATAACTCCGATTCACCGCCCAACCAGCCAAACACCTTCTTCCAAACGGTAACAGAGAAAGAACACAGCCCGAAAATATGCTGAGATGATTCTTCCTCCAAGCCACAACACACACACACATTCTATTCGTATTAACACCTCTTCTAAGTAACAGATCTTTTGTGGGCAATCTGTTGTGAATAAGTCTCCAGCCGAAACGAGCTATGTTAGAAGGCACTTTAATCTCCCAAATAAACTTGAATGCAGGCTCCATACCGGTGTTATGAATGCTGCCTGATTCATTTACCTTCAGCAGGCCATAGCAGGTTCTCATAGAAAAAACACCTGCATTATCCAGTTTCCAAACGAACTCGTCCTTACCAATACCATCCAGTTGCCATTCCTGCAATAAAGTCATAAAATCACTCCATAAATTATTGTTGATGTTGCTGCTATCGAACACCAATCCGTCGAAGTCCTAGTTCCACACATTATTATCCCAGAATCCAGCTTCTTCGACACTACAATTCTTGTCGACTGCATACAAGAAGACTTTCGGAAAAGCCTTCGCCAAAGGCTGCCCAACAATCCACCCAGACAGCCAAAATGCAGTTTCCCTCCCTGTCCTAACTCTACACTGCAAAGCTGCACAAAAACTATTAATACGAGGCACCGCTTTGCAGTCAGCCGAAACCAAATCACGCCACCAGATGGAGTCGCTTTTCTGCAGAACTGACTTGTCCCCTATTATGACCTTCCTCTCTATATTACCGTATCTAACTCTAAGGATTTTGGTCCACGAGACATCTGCTTCCGATAATATCCTCCACTTCCATTTGTTCAACAAGGCTCTATTCATAATCTCAACATCTTTAATTCCAAGTCCTCCGAAATGTCTTGGTTTGCAAATAGCATTCCAACTAACCCAATGAATGACTCTCTTGTCCTCCGTACCTTGCCACAGAAAATTGCTTTGAATACGACGAATATCAAGAATCACTTTGGAGGGAGCTCTATAAAAAGCGAGAGAATAGATAGGTAACGCGTTGAGCATTGAATTGATCAACACTACCCTCCCCGCAAACGAAAGAAATCTGCCCCTCCATATAGCAAGCTTTCTTCTAATATGATTGACCAAATCCTTCCACATAGATAGCTTCCTCGGACTATCCCTTATTTTAACCCCAAGAAATTTGAAAGGGAGCTCATCAATGTCACATGACATGAAGAAGATGCTGCCTCTAAAAAACCATCCTCCACATGAACACCATAGATTTTACTTTTATGAAAATTAATCTTTAGGCCTGAAATCATCTCGAAGCCTCTTAGAATAACTTTCATACTCCAAAGGTTATCCCACCCCCCGTTTGCCACAAGAATAGTGTCATCCGCGAATTGTAATAAATTGACCTCTTCATCATCATTGAATTTAAAACCTTTGAAGTCACCAATCTCTACCGCTTTATTCACCATACGAGTAAGACCTTCCGTCGCTAGAACGAATAAAAAGGGGGATTGAGGGTTTCATTGCCCCAACCCTCTACTCACTTTAAATTCTCTAGTCGTACTCCCATTGATGATAACATACATGAAACTAGTGAATGCACGCCCTTCCATCCATTGACACCATTTAGGGCCAAAGCCCATCTTCTTTAAAATAAATCTTAAGTAATTCCAACTTACGCAATCGTAAGCCTTTTTGAAGTCCACCTTCAACACTACACAACCTCTCTTTCCTCTTCTAGCCAAGTCCAGGACTTCGTTAACCGTAAGGACACCATCCGCTATGTTTCTACCTGACACAAAAGCGGACTGGTTATGCGACACAATGCTGCCCAAAACGGTCTTCAACCTAGCAGCCAACAATTTAGACAGAATTTTTCAGCAAACTCCCCACGAGACAAATTGGCCTATATTCTTATAAAAATTGCGGGTTAGGAACATTAGGGATGAGAGTAATGAATGAAGATGTACAAGCCTTCGTAAGCCTCCCATTAAGATGGAAGTCCATCACAAAGTTAAACACATCCGATTTAATAACATCCCAATTTCGTTTGAAAAATTCCAAGGAAAAACCATCCGAGCCAGCACTCTTATTACCGTCACACGACCACACCGCAACCTTTATCTCTTCTTCTATGAAGGATCTCTCCAACCACCTGCTATCTTGTACACAAAGAGGGTTGAAAATTAAACCACCATGGACTGGCCTTTGCACATTTGGTTCCTTAAAAAGCTCCTCAAAATGGGCCTGCACTGCTACTTTGATCCCGTCCACACTTTCAACACTGCCATCCACTCCTTCCACCACAAAAATGTTATTCCTCCTATATCTCTCCGTCATAGATCTATGAAAAAACCGAGAATTCGTATCTCCATTCAGAAGCCAGAGTTGCCTAGACTTTAGTCTAAGCATGCAATCTTTAACTTTTAAGGAGTTCCATAATTCATCAGTCACTTTAAATCTATCTTTGACTATATCTTCAATGTCCCCGTCGAAATTCTCTATCAAGCTATTATCCAGAGAATTCAACTCTGTCACCTTATCCATCACCTTCAAATCTATCCACCCGAAAATCGACCTATTCCACTCCTTAATGCTAGCCTTTAAAGACTTGAGTTTCTCACTCAAAATGAAGTCGCCTCTACCTTCCACTAAAATCTTGCCCCACTCATCTTTAATGAAAAGTAAGAATTCGTTGTGAGTAAACCAGGCATTATTGAACTGGGACCGTTTCGGGCCCCAGTCAAGCTTCCCTGAATTGAGCCATATGGGACAATGGTCCGATATGTCTCTACTTTCCACCCTTTGGTCAATCACATTCCAACTATCAATCAGATTTCTAGATAGAAGGAATCGATCAAACCGACTCATGGCTTTTTCGTTATCTTTGTACCAAGTGAATCTACCTCCCACACATAGAACATCCACGACATCCATGGTTTCGATGAAGTTCCTAAATTCTGCCCTGTTTCTACTACTCATAGAACTTCCCACTCCGAATCTTTCTTCTCTAAAACGCACCACATTGAAGTCACCGCCTAAACATCACTCTCCTGAGCCCCCTCTCGACTTTCTGTCCTCCAACTCCCTCCACATTAACCTTCTCTGAAGGGATACATTTGACGCATAAATATTCACGAAATTGTATTCGACTCCTTTCCACAAAGCATTAATGCCCATAAAATCGTTACCTTGAAAACTGTAATTTAAAGAAAATAAATCATGCTTCCAAAGTATAACCATCCCCCCCGATGCTCCTCTGGAATTACTCGTTGTCCATTCAACATTCGGACTACCCCAAAAAGACCGAGCCATGGAATCGTCAAAAGAAGATATTTTGGTCTCCTGAATAAAGCATAAATCGATATTACCAGATTTTAGAAGAAAGCTAACCCTCTTCCTCTTTACTCTAGACCCACCACCTCTGATGTTATACGAGAGGATATTCATCAAGACTGTATTGATTTCTCCTTCTTCAACTTCATTCTTTCTTTGTCTCTAGCCTCCATCATTTCCACCTCTTTGATACAAGAATCCTTGTCCACCCTGCCAACAATTCCCAATCTGGACATAGACTCCCACGTTTTCTTCCCCACCTCAGATACATCGTCTTTTAGCAGTCTTTTGTTGCACCTGAATACCTCAGTGTCTGTAAGAGAATTACAATTTGATACCGTAAAATTTGAAATACTATCCTCTGTCATAATCTTCGACGTCTCCGGTCCAGATCCACGACCATTATTTATGGGCGCCAAATAAACGTAAAAAGAGGGAAGAATATCCACCCTTTCCCCCAATTCTCTGACTTCCCTCAGTTTTCTTCTATTGGGCTTGCCCCCTTCATAATTCTACAAGCCTCGTCGAAAGTTTATGGGCTCCCACTAAAGCCTTGTTCTGTATTGGCCCACCACTACCCTCATTAATATTCTTTGTCAAAGAAACAACTTCAGTATTCGAAGCATTGACTCCACGCTCTAAAACCATATCACGCTCCCTGCTATGACAAGTTGCATTACACGCGCCTGTTCCCTCCTGCTCACGTAAACTCTTTATTGACCTATTATCCTTAGGAGAAACAAAGTTATTCTCACTAAAAACAGAGTTGCACTTTAAAGGGTGAGGCCTTTCTTTTTTCTTCTTGCGTGAAGTAACCTGGGTAGTTGTTCTTATAGGCACAGAGGTAGACTGACAACCATAAAAGCTCCCATATGTCTCATTCACCATACTCTGCAATACGTTACCCCTACCATCTACCTCCTCGGAAGCAGTGTAAACATCTTCCTTTGTCCCTCTAGCGTTTCCAAATTCCGACGAACCGTAAGGTTCCTCCTCCTCATCCGATAAGCTTACTCTGGGGGAGGTAACTACAGGACCATACATTTCTTCCACAAGGGTGATCTTGAAGAAGGATTCGTCAATCTTAACTGAAAGCTCCTTTTGAATGAACACACTACACTTAGTTCTTATCTTTATTCTTGCAACATCCATGTTCACCTTTGTTACCGTATCGCTATCGCAACAGACAAAAAACCCCATAGTAGCAGCAATGGTTTCGAAGAAGCTGTCACACCAAACATGGCTTGGTATCCCCCTCACTCTGAGCCAAACCAATCTTTCCGGATCAACATCCTCAGGTTTCCAGATTCTAATCTATTTAAACCAATTTCCCCGCCACTTCTCCCTAGCCATGATGAAATCCTGTAGGTTGCCTTCAACCAAATCTTCCAAAATACACACATTTGCTCCAATAGGAGTCACACGGATAGTGAATATCCCTTCCTCATGAAAAATATGCTTAATACTGTGGGTCGTTCCAGCTTCTTTCACCTCTCCGACGTAAGCTTTAGAGTACCTCTTTACCTCCTCAGCATTTGGTTTAAACTCTAAGAAACTCTTATCGACTTCGTGCTTCTCCATGTTATAATGATTCCTAGTTGCTTCAGCATAGGTCCAGTTGTCTTTAAGAAAGGCAGCCTTTTTAACTCTTTTGGGATCTCCAAAAATCTCACCCCTCCGATACGATTTACCCCCAAAACCCGAATCTCTCTCGCCTCCATACTTCCCAAATAACGATTCGTTTACCTTCCTTCTGTTAAACCTAGGTATGTTGGCGTGGAGTTTTCTACCGTCTAAAAACATGTTGTCTAGCTTAGTAGTCAAGAGTCTTTCATCCTGAACATTGAAAATCTCACAAAGCCTCTTTTATCTCTTGCGGGGGGTAAAATAACCTCATCGATGTCTCCTAGATCTTTGAACTCAACATAAAGATCTTTGGCATTCCACTTCTCATTAAACTCAGTAAAGAAGAAAGTAGAAGACTCCAAGTTCCTTCCCCTTCTGCCTCCTCTTCCTTCAACATCCCACCTCTTAGGCACTCCTCCTCTTCCTCTTCTGTACTCCACCTTTTTCCAATCTCCAGACGCCATAGTAAACCTTAATCGAAAATAATAAGTAGATCACCCTCCTCTAGTACCAAGGCCCCTAGCCCTAGAGCTAGGAGTTTAAGCCGAAAATACCGAAAAAATGATCAACCACGCCTTAGATGTTGCAATACAAGTTTTGATGAATCATTCGTGTTTTTCAACAAAACTAATTCATAAGATATAATCAAAACCTTTAGGTTTGTAACCTTTACCAACGATTTTTGCACCTTTACCTACAGATTTTTCTGGTAGGTAGGGGTGGGAATAGGCCAGGCCAACTAACAGGGGCCTACGGCCTAGCCTACATAGGCTCAGGCCAGGCCAGGTTTTTTCTTAAATAGAAAATGCTTAGGTTTTTTTATAAGCCTATTTAGCTAAAGAGGCTAGGCCACAGGCCGTAAGAAAAGCCTTTTAAGCCTATCAGGCTGGCCTAATTAAGAAAAAACATCAATAAATTTATTATTATTATTATATTCTACTTTGTACTTTAAATTAAAATACGAAAATAAAACTTAGTTATCTTGAAGAACTTATGAAAATAAGTTGAAAAAACATTATAAACAATGTCATAAGTTGTTGTCATAAGTTTTTCTCATAAGTTATCTTCAACAAATAGTATCACCAAACTTATGCTAATAAGAAAACTTGAACGAGACAATGAAAACAAACATTTAATCTCATTGATCTTTTAACTTGTTAGTCTATTTAACATTAGTTGAATTTCTTATTTACATATGTTCAAATGAAGTAGGCTTTTAAATAGGCTAGTAGGCTAATCAGGCATTCGAAAAGGTCAGACTTATGCCTAAAAATAAGCCTATGATAGGCTACAGGCCAGGCTTAGGCTTTGAATTTTTTAGCAGGTCAGACTCAGGCTTGGCAAAGCATAGCTCGGCCCAGCCTATTCCCACCCCTACTGGTAGGTTGTTGTAACCTATAATAATTATCTACTACTAAATGTTTTTAATCTAATTTTTTAAGAAAGGAATTATGGTTGGTGGATTATATTAACTTTTTTTTTTTTGTAATTCTCGAAATATTAATGGTCCGAAAATATAAATTCAATGTTGACAATAAATCCAGACGGAAACCCGTACGAGTTTGTTACTAATAACACTTAAAATGTTTATAAAAAATAAAATAATAAATAATTAGTTTATAAGAATATAATTGTGAATTAAAAATAATTTTTCAATATATAAAATGAAATTTGTTTAAAAATACTTTAAAATGAGAAAAAAAACCTTATCAATTTCATTGTTCATTTATATATATTTTTCAATTTACAAATTAATTATTATGAACTCATTACTCATAATTTTTTTAAAAACTTTTTTATATATCTTTTTAATATAATTTTTTACTTCACATAAAATCCTATAAATTTATGGTTTAATTTAAGCGAATAAAAAATGATTTATTGAAATAAAATATAATAAAAGTTATTAAATTTATTCAAAATAAATTTATTATTAAAAATATTTATAAAAAATACATTTGTTATTAAAAACATTAAATATACTATTTTTTTTATAAAATTAGAGAAAGATATTTGATTTAATAAAATATCTTACACTTTTAGTAATAAATAAATTTCATTTTATTAAATTAAAACACCTTTCTTTAGTTTTGCTAACAACTATTATTAATATTTCTTTAGATAACGTGATTTTTAGTTCTTCTTAATACTAAATTTAATATCTTTGTTTTTTTATTTAAATAAATTATATTTTCATAAATTATAAGATTCGATAAGGTTTTAAATAGAGTATAAGATTATATTGAAAAATTATACTATAAAAAAAGAGAAAAAAACAAATCAAATTATGAGTGCATAACAATTAAGTTGTAAATTGAAAAATAGATATAAAGTGGATAATAAAATTGATAAATTTTATCTCATTTTAAAATAAACTTTATTTTATATATATATTTATAATTATTTTGAATTCACAAGTAAATTGATATATATATATATATATATATATATATATATATATATATATATATATATATTTAATATTTTTTTATACACAATATGAGTGTTATTTCGTACTTTATTTAAAATTTTGCCAATTTTATTATTCATTTTAAGTAAAAAAATTAAATAAAAATTTAAAAAGTTTTAAAATAATAAAAAATATTTTTTAAATCGAATAATGGATTTTTTTTAAATTATTTAGTATCACATATTTTATATATATATATATATATATATATATATATATATATATGTGTGTGTGTGTGTGTGTGTGTATGTATGTATAAGTTCTTAGAAAGAGTGAGAGAGAATATTTTACTTTATAAAAAAAATATATTATGATTTGATAAAATAGAATTGATTTATTACTAAATTATGAAGATAGTATTTTAGAAAATATGATACGAGCATTATGTGGTCAATTAATCACCATTCCATTAAAACAAAATCGAAGGTTGAAAAAATATATAATAACCATTCCATTAAAACAATCATTATTACACTTTAATTTTAGATTTTATTTTTCGGTGAATCAATATTCGTTATGTTATTTTTTATAAGCAAATTTGTAAATCAATTAATAGAAATAATATAAAGCTACAAACTTTGAGAAAAACCTGTAAAGATTAAAAAACGCTCAAGGGCAAACAGCCGGAAAAAAATGAACAGACTATGGATGCCCTTTTCCTATTTATCTCTAAGTTACTTCCGAGGCGGTAGGAATCTTAGTTCTGCAGGGTCAAGAGGGTTTCAAAAACAGGCTCTTCCTTCACCAATGGTGGAAGGATTTTATAAGAGACCTCTTCCTTCGCTTGCTGTTGATTTTGTTTCCGACCATGGCAAGGTTAGTGCTTCTATCAAACCTTTCTGTATCCTGGGAATATCACCCATGGAAAAAGATATTGTTCTTGTAATATTTGATGGAAAATTAATAGTTGAGGTTATTGTTAACTCTATTAAAGCTTCTTCTTGGTATTGGTTAGGAAAGGCTATCATCCCTTTCTCTTATAGTATTCCGACTGACCGGTTAATTAATCCAGCAACTTGTCTCAAAAACTTGTAATCGTTTTTGTTAATTCATTGCTTTTTTTTTTTTTAAAGTTCTTAAGTAGCCTAAACAAGATATTCTTTGAACTTAATGAAGGGCCCGTTTTTTTTTATAAGCAAATTCTTTCTATTCAAAAGGAATGCAAGGAGCAAACCAAACCCCAACAGTTACGATACAATAGTTTAACTTACACAAATTTATAACCCTACCAAACCAATATATCATTACAAAAAATAGTAGGAAGTTTATAACCCATCAAAAGCAACACTAGGAAGTATGCACTATTTTATAGACTAAATCTTCAGACACAACCTATACCGTCGATAAAAATGTCTGCAGTTTAATTCTAAAATTTTTAGTCTTACTTTTAACAATGTTTTCTTTTCTTTAATCAAATTTTGTTACTCTTTAATCAAATTTTGTTAGGATTGATATGGTTTGTTTTCATTCAATCATATCGGCCATTAATTTAAAAATATATTTATGGTATAATTAATTATTTGCTAATTTTTTTTTTTTTTAATGTTTCATAAAGATTCTTTTTAATTAAAAGTAAAATTATTATTAAATTGATATAGTTATGGTTTATTTTTTCTTTTAGAAAATTATTTGTAATTTTGATTATAATATCTTATCTATTTTTTATTTGGTTATAAAAATCGCTACTATTGTTTTTGCAGGAATAAAAATAAAGTTTAAATGAAAAATTTTAAACTAAAATTTTAAAATAATATTCACTTTTTAATATAATTCTTAAATTTTATAAATATAATAGGTAGTTAGTTATTTTTAATTTTAATTCACATGATAATTTTTTAATTTTAATTAAGCATTAAATTAATATGTTTTAGAAATTATTGAATAATTTTATATTATTAAAAAAATAAAACAATTCATTTACCATTTCTTATATCTTAAAATACAAATTTGTTCAGTCGGCCCTGCCCATATCGAGTATACCCATGAGTAGATAGCAAGTGCTGAATCTATGATTTTCATATGAAGATACTTCTCAAGTGGAAACTGTGTAGGATATTTTGTGTTGTAGATCAAGTGTTTGATTTAATGTCAACACCAACTTTTTGTTTTGTCATAGACTAAGATTGTTTTAATGAACTTGAAACTTAAAAGTGTTTATTATATTTTGTGTTATTCATCATGTGTTTGTTTTAATGTCAACAGCAACTTTTTGTCGAAAGCATTCAAGGTGGAACAATGGAATGTTTTTATAGATTGATACCTTATTTTCAAACACAATCCGAATTAACTTATTGCGGCCTTGCGAGTCTCGCCATGGTTCTCAATGCTCTTGCCATTGATCCTGGCAGAAAATGGAAAGGTATTCTATCTTATAATTTTTTAGTGATATCTTAATTAATTTTACATTTTGTTTAACAATGAATTTTACATTTGGACGCCATTTGGACTATTCATGTGCAGGAGGACCTTGGAGATGGTTTGATGAATCTATGTTGGACTATAGTGAACCTTTAGAAATGGTTAAAGCTAGAGGCATCGCATTTATGAAACTTGCACACTTGGCCCAATGCGCTGGAGCCAAAGTTGATGCCTTTTATGCTGCTCAAAGCAACATCCATGATTTTCGTAAATATGTTATCAAATGTTCAACTTCAAATAACTGTCATTTAATCTCATCATACCATAGAGCTGCTCTCAATCAAGTATGTATATGATTTGTTTATGAATCTTATTTTAGCTTATACATAAAATACCAAATTTTCTATGTTTCACAAATCATTTATAACTTGTATACTGACTAGTTCATTATAAAACTTTATAATTTAATTTAGTAAACTATATTGATATAAGTTTACTTGATAATTAGACTATTGAATATCATGACAATGTTTACTTGATTAATCATTACAGACGGGATCCGGACATTTTTCTCCTATTGGAGGCTATCATGTTGGGAAGGACATGGTGTTAATTTTGGATGTTGCGCGTTTTAAGTATCCTCCTCATTGGATCCCACTTGCAGCTCTATGGGAAGGCATGAATTATGTTGTTAAATCTACTGGAAAAACAAGGGGGTAAGCTTTTTACTCTAAATTTTATACAATTTTGCGTTCACCTTGTAATCGTGTTAATCATAGAGTTGTATATTTGCCCAATTGTTAATCATTTTCCTAATTATCAATCCAGGTTCATGCTTATATCAAGGCCGCATAAGGAAACAGTTGAAAGAAAAGAAATACATGATTTGGTTTAACATGAAAATATCAAGGTCTACACTTAAGAGGACATTTACATACAAGAGGGTCGACTTGAAAACACAAGTTTTAAAACATTTAATTGAAACACATGGATGATGAGTTTGTAATGTTAATCAGGGTATTATTGGAGAGCTTTGTTATTATAATTTTGAATTTTAAAGACAACAATTTCAATTCTAAATGGAGAGCTTTGTTATTATAATTTTTAATTCTAAAAATAGCGACATAATTAAAGTTTTATATATTTGGCAAAACACGACAACAAAAAGCTTCATCCTTTGATGTTGTAGTTGGCACTGTCTTCTGTGACTAGGGTTGATAATAAATTGAACCAATTTGAAAATGGTTTGGAATTCGGTTCGACAATTAATTCGTTGAACTTGATTCATGAATCTAATGAGCTAAATTTGAGTGAAAAACTAAATTCGTTAACTAAATGAGTTGAACTTGAACTATACATAGTTCGACTTGTTAGTTGTTAGGTTAATGAGTCAACTCGATTATGTATTAGAAGGATTATATTGTCTTTAAGAATAAATTTAAAGATTTAATATAAATTTTAACATCATATTTTATTTTAATCTAATGGTATTAATTGATAGTTTATATTCTCAAGTGAGTAAAATATTTATAAAAATAATTATACAAATAAAATTAGTATCATATAAATTAATTAATTTTTAAAATAGTAAATTTTTGAGACAAAGTTAAATTTCAATCTAATACTACATCCGTTTCTTTATATAAGAGATAACTCATTTTTTGAAGTTTATTGAATAATTATGTATTTGATCACTTTATAGACTAAATATATTAATTATTCAGTGAACATAAAAAGTGAATTGTCTCTTACAAAAAAGAATTGAGATAGTAACTTTTATTTCATTTCAATTTTTTTTAAATAATATTAATATAAAATGTCAAATATAAAAAAAACTAGACTTTAAAAAATGTCTTTGAAGTCCGTGAAGCAAATGAGTTGAACCTAACAAGATGAATCTAATGAGTCGAACTGAGTTGCTCCCGAACTTATAACGAGTCGAATCGAGTTGTTCGTGAACTTATAACGAGTCGAGTTTGAATTTAAAAAAAATTTGTGTCGAACTCGAACCAAAATTTAAACTAAATCAATTCTTAACGAATCAAACTGAGTTGGGACGAGTTCGACTCGGCTCACTTCCAAACCATATCTGTGACACATGTTTTTAACAAACTTTTCAGTTAATAACCAATTTCAATCTCTTCCCACTTTTTAAAATAAAATTCTAAAACCTTATTATATATTTTTGTTGAGATTTTTGTTTGTTTAGATGTATCAATACCTACTTGTGCTTTTTGAGTTTATTGGAAAAATCGATGTCAATATTTCTTGACTCGAAATCGATAGATAAATCGACTTTTACTTTTGAACTTTTAGGATTCAATCTAACCTACATAATAAAAAACACAATAATTAGTCAACATGATTGCCAATGCATGCAGTTTGCATAAATAGTGTCAATTGCTAATTGTTCTTCAAACAAAATATCATTAGAAGAATGGTAGGTAACACATTATTCGGGGAAACAATGGCAGTAAACAAATTACTAATATTAATAAAACAATAACATGTAAAATAGTGCAAAAATGAAAAACATAACGATAAAATAAGATAGAAATAAAATGCGTTTGTGTCGGAAAGACAACTTATGGATGGTGTCCTAATAGCTTATGAGACAATGGACTTTGCAACTAGGGAGAAGAAAGAATGCATCATGTTCAAGGTCGATTTCGAGAAAGCTTATGATACGGTGAGTTGGGATTTTTTGAAGTCTATAATGAAGTCTATGGGGTTTGGTTCTTTGTGGCTCAAATGGATGGATGCTATCGTTTTTACTAGTCATATGTCGATTCTTGTCAACGGGAGTCCTTTTAAAGAATTTAAAGTGGAAAGAGGTTTGAGGCATGGAGACCCTCTTTCCCCTTTTCTATTTGTCTTGGCTGCCGAAGGTCTTACGACATTGGTGCGAAAGGCAACCGTGATTGGTGACTTTAAGGGTTTCTTCTTTAACGACTCGTGCTCAGTTGACGTGCTTCAATTTGCAGACGACACTTTAATTATTGGTGACGGCAGTTGGAAGAATCTTTTTGCGATAAAGACAATCCTCCGTGGTCTCGAACTTGTTTCAGGATTGGCTGTCAATTTCAATAAAAGCAGAGTGATAGGAGTGAACCTGAAACAAAAATTTCTTCTCGCTTCGGCTTGCTTTCTGTCTTGTCGAGTGGAATCTAAGGAGTTTACCTTTCTTGGTCTTCCCATTGGTTCCAACCCGAGGCGTTTGAAGACGTGGAAACAGGTGGTGGGGAAACTTCAGTGCTGCCTTGCGTCGTGGAAATCTAAAACTCTTTCTCTTGGGGGCAGAATTTCTTTGATTAAGTCTTGTCTCAGTAGCCTTGCTATCTTCTTTATGTCGTTCTATAAAGCTCCGGTCTCCATTTGGAAAGAAATCGAAAGAATCCATAACCATTTCTTATGGGGTGGTTGTGAAGGCACCAAGAAGTTGGTGTCGGTGGCTTGGAATAATGTTTGTACGCAAGCCGACAAAGGTGGCCTTGGCTGTAAAAAAATGTATGAATTCAACTTGGCTTTACTTCAGATGTGGAAATGGCGCATTCTGAATGAGAAGGACGAAGCCTGGTTGGATATCCTTCGTGCCAGGTATGGTAACATTTGTAATGCGGTTCTGGAAGGCAACAGAAGCAGCAGGTCGCGTAAAGGGTCTCATTGGTGGAAGGACTTAATTGATTAGAGGCTTGGTGTGTATGGTTTTAAACACTATTTCTCTGAGCACATTAGCTATGAAATTGGTGATGGCTTAAGAACTCCATTTTGGTTCGGTCGTTGGCCGTCTGACAGACCCCTCTACGTTTACTTTCCTAATCTTTTTAAAGCCTGTTCTAAGAAGCAAGCCGTATTTGGCAAAATGGGAAGGTGACTCATTGGGGTTTGGCATTGGGATATTTCGGTTACGCTTCCTGTAGGTTATGACTTTGATCAGCTCAGTCTGAATGCATTGCTGGTTCTGTTGGAGAGGACGTGTTTAGTGGCTGACAGTAAAAATGATTTTGTGGTTTGGGATCCTGATCCTATTGCGGGTTACTCGGTTAAGTCGGGTTATAGTATTCTTGAGGCTTTCTCTGAGGCTGGAGCAGAAGTTAACGCTGATAGGAATAGAGCGCTGAAGATTGTGTGGATAACTCGTGTTCTGTTCAGAATTAGAGCGTTTGTTTGGAGGTGTTGTATCGACAGGATCCCCACTAAAAACCAGTTAGCTAGGCGTAACACTATCGATTCTACATCGGACTCGTCTTGTGTTTTATGTCATTGTGCAAATGAAGTGATAACCCATCTATTTTTCGAATGTACTGTTGTGGCCCAAGTCTAGAAGAGGATCGAAGATTGGGTAGGCTTTGGTTCGAAGCAGGACGATTCCGTATGGAATAATTTCATTGCTTGGAATTCAAGCGAGACTAATGTGAAGATAAAAAAAGTCGTTCCAGGGAATCATATGGGTATGGGTCATTTGGACGATCTGGAAGTTGAGGAATAACATATTATTCTCTGAAGCAGTTTGTAATATTCACTACTACGAAAAACCCATTTAACAACGCTCGGGGAATGACATATAATGACGCGGGCGAAGGCGTTGTTATGTAGATTGTCGTTTTATATATGATACTTACAACCACGACCCAGTAACCATTGTAATAAACTGGAAAGCGTGCTACCTATAATGACGGTTATTTTAAGAAACCGTTGTAGTATGTCTTTTAATAAAATAAAAAAAATGCAGTATATAATGACAGTTATTATAAATACCCGTTGTTGTATGTCTTTTAAAAAATAAATAAATAATTGCAGCATTAGAACAAGAACAGCAACAAGAACAACAAGAACATTAAGAACAACAATAATAACAATAACAAGAACAACAAGAACATCAATAACAACAACAACAACAACAACAACAACAACAACAACAACAACAACAACAACAACAACAACAACAACAACAACAACAACAACAACAACAACAACAACAACAATAACAACAACAACAACAACAACAACAACAACAACAACAACAACAACAACAACAACAACAATAACAACAACCAGAAGAACAAGAAGAAGAACAAGAATAAGAACAAGAACAAGAACAACAAAAACAACAACAACAACAATAATAACAACAAGAACAACATTAATAAAAAAGAACAACAAGAACAACAATAATAAAAAAGAACAACAAGAACAACAATAATTAAAAAAGAACACCAACAACTAACATTACTAACTCGAGTTCTGAAATTTGTTCTGAAATTTGGTTAAGTGGAGAAATAGAGTATCATAACTGAAAAATGATGTTTGGAGGTAGAAGATGTAGTTCGTCTAAGTTTTAGGTTTCATACGGATCACTAATAGTAGTGTCTTGGCCCTTGATAATCACTAAATGGACGGCCAAGATTTGTTTAAGGATAGTGAATAAACTCAATATGCGCGCCACCTATAATGTTGGTAATGAGAATTGAAAAAATAAGTAAAAAACCAAAAATGCTGGTGCTGGGACTTGAACCCATGACAAGACGTCTCCTATAATGACGGTTGGTTTAAATTACCCGTGGTGAAAGGTCAGTCAGCATTTTGAAAAAATAAGTAAAAAAAGCTACCTATTACAACGGTTGGTTTAAATACCCATTGTGAAAGGTCTGTCAGCATTTTGAAAAAATAGGAAAGAAGTAACATGATTAAAATAAATTCAGAAAAATCTAAAAACACAAAATTTAAACTAATTAGGTAAAATAAGAATTTTGAGAATTTTTTTAGAATTTTTTGAGACTGTGAAAACAGTAAAAAATTCATTAAATATAGAAAAAAGATGAATTTGGGGTTTTGAGGGTGAAGCCACATATCTCTTCCAGAGTAGGGGACTAATGACCGCACGATTTTTCTGCTTCAGATGCACGAAACAGATCTCAAAAAGGAGACGATTTTCCCTAAAACCGATTTTTCTGAAGTGCAAGACCTAAAACTAAACTATAGGCTATAATGACAGTTGAAAACATACCAGTGGTGAAAGGTTGTGGGCATTTTGAAAAAATATGTAAAAAAACCATAAATGTTGGACCTGGGAATTGAACCCATGACCATGCGCTACCTATAATGACTGTTTTTAAAACAACCGTGCTGAAAGGTCTCACATTTCACCACGGTTTGAATATTAACCATCATTAAAAAATGCGCGAATCTATTACAACAGTGTATAGGCAGGTCGTTGTAAGCCTGGCGTTGTTGTTTGCGTGTTTTGTAGTAGTGATTGCCGGTTTGGTGTGGGAAATCAAAACTCTGGTTTGGAAATGGGGGTTTGCGGGGGATAATTCTTATCCTAACTGTGATTTTTATGCTTTCTGCCAGGATCCTTTGGATAGAATGTCGTAACTGTAGTTGGTCTGAATTTTCTTGCGTTCCTTTTTAGCTCAATCTATCTTTTTTTTTATAAGTTTGAGTTAGTGCATTCCTAGTACTCTGTTGAATGAAATCCTTGCTTATAAAAAAAAGATAAAAATGTAAAAGTTGCAAACATAAGCAATTTCACAACAAACTGTTTAACATTCTTTCTTGTGGCATTCATATGTGATCGGAGGTGATCAGACTGGATCATCGTGGCCTTCACGTAGAACAGATGAGGATGATTGTAGGAGAGAAAAGGGGGGTGGTACCTGCAAGGTACTCCGATGCCAAAGTAAGTGTTTGGTCGAAAGGGAGAAAGCAAGTACACAAGTAAGATTTCAAGTATTGAATATTTGATACCTGCCCATCTCCTATGAGAGGGTATTTATAGAGGAAACCCTTAGCGCGGGGCCAAGGTCTCCCAAGTGGCCAAAGATATCTGGTCGACCAATGAGAGACTGCTAGGTGGAGGGCCAGGCGTGTGGTCCTTTGACCTGGTCTGACTGTTTCTGTGATATCCGGAGAGACAGTTGGTCGTGTAAACTGCTAAGCGAGTGAGGGGGACGTGCCCAACAGCTAGTTCCTGCCCAACAGCTAGTTCCTGCCCAACGGCTAGTTTCTAGCTATTGGGCCTGGCCAATAGCTGGACTGGATTGGGCCTTGCCCTTCTGGGGGCAAAGTGCCTGCCCAGTCCAGAACAGGAGCCCCCAAGTCTTTGCTCTGGGAAAGATTAATGACTTAAGGTAGTCGCGTGGACTGTTACCTTTGGATGATGTGTTTGGGGACATGTCCTTTACCTTTCCTAATACGGAGGTGTCGTCGTTGGTGTTTTAACCTGCCCGACTAGCCTTTAGCGTACGAGGAGCATACTTGTAAAAAGGGGGACATTTTATGTTGACCATACTTTAAAGAGTATGCCCACCGAAGTGGCGCGTTTATGTCGACCAGGCTTGATCAGCATGCTCGCTAGAAATGGCTTTTTATGTCGAGGAGAAATATCGTCGGTGTGACTTGTGCATGTTGTCGGGGAGGACATGTCTGCGGGATATGTATAAGATTGGGAGATGTATCGTTTAACTTTGGGAATGTCAAACGAAGATTCCCTTTTTAGACACGTGTTAGACATGAAATCCTTGGATGACCTAGAGACTCCTAGGCTATGATGGCCTTTGCGCTTCTCCACGCGTGGAAATGCTTATAAAAGGGTAGGGAGAGTTCATTTGAAACACTTCACTCAAATTTATCTCGTCAGCCTTCTTTGCTCTGCAACTTGTTTCTCGCCGGAGTTTTCTAGCCACCGTCGATCTTCAAGGCCCAACTTGTGATCTTCATCTCCTTCCTTCGATTAACCAAGTAAGTTCTTCCTCTTTTTTTGGAATTCCTATGGTGTTCATCATTTTCTGGAAATGTTCATGACTTTTCCGGTGGTGTCACTACGCAAAACAAGGGAAAAGAGGGCACTTTTTTGGCCTATCACAGCGCTTAAAAGCGCTGTCTAAGCCAACGCTGTCGTAGGTAAATACAGCGCTTTTTTATTTATGAAAAAACGCTCTCTAAAAGGGGACTTTAGACAGCGCTTTTAAAAGCGCTGTCTAATGTATACGTTTAAAATTTTAAAGAATAATTTTTATATACTTTAGAGAGCGCTTTTTTCTTCAAAAGCGCTCTATAAAGGGGGACTTTAGACAGCGCTTTTGAAAGCGCTGTCTAATGTATACGTATAATGATTTTTTTATATACCTTTAGAGAGCGCTTTTTCCTTAAAAGCGCTCTCTAAAGGTGGACTTTAGACAGTGCTTTTAAAAGCGTTGTCTAATGTATAACTTTAGAAAGCGCTTTTTTCTCAAAAGCGCTGTCTTTTGTCGACGTATAATTTTGAAGATTTTTTTTTAAAAATCCCATTTTAACCATTTTTTTATGCAAAAAACTGTATAATTCACATTTCCATAAACCTGTATAATTCACATTTCAATAAACCAGTATGGATACGCATTTCCATCAACAAATTCTATTTCAAAACTAGAATTTACATTAATGCAGAATTCGCACAAATTCTATAAACTAGAATTTGTACATTTCAATAAACTAGAATTTACATGCAGAATTCGCACAAATTCTATTGTATGGTTTCAAACCTGTATAGAATTTACATTTCAATAAATTAGAATTTACATTCACAAAACTATACATTCAAGAAAGAATTCTTCTTGCAATAAAAAATTCGCACAATTCCTCCTTAGTATCTTGCAATTGTTTCCTCGTGTAATAAGGACACGCCATATCATCGAAATACTACATAACAAAACAAAATACGCATTATTTAGTTAAAAATAATAAATTATATGACATATCCGATAAATATTAAAATAAATCCTAAGTTATAAAACCATGCATACTGTAATAGGAATCTCCAATTGTCCCATTTGAAGGATTTCTCTCATGAACCTCAAAACGAAGTACCCGCAGTCTATGCCATTACGCTGACGAGGGCACTACACATAGACAAACAAATAAGAAATAATATATAGATGTTTTGTGTTATCAAGTAGCATCACTAATAAGCAATATTGTGAAAATTAATATACCTCCACTTTGACCCATGTAATATTGGTTTCTCTAGCCCGTGCTACTCGTGCGTATCTTCCTGGTTACAAGACATTTGACCTGTAAGAAAGAAAAAAACAGAAATTAAATGACAAATATAAAAATCCATAATCCTAATCCATTGAATGATATAAGCTATAATTTTACAACTAGTACCTTTTTCACTAACGTCTCTTTCTTTTCTTGTTTGGAGTATGTTTTACCCGTCTCTTAACAACACGGACGGTTGGATTGATCCAAATACCCTCATTATGATCATTTCTAGTATATGATTCATTCACTATAATATTTTCATCTTGATCATTTCTAGTAAATGATTCAATATCAACATCAATATCACCTTGATCTCCAACGTTTTCATCAATTACTTTGTTAGATAAAAGCACTATAGACCATTTTGTACTTGTCGGGTCAGTGACATAGAACACTTGTTTAGCTTGAGAGGATAGAATAAAAGGCTCATCTTTGTACCCCACCCTATTAAGATCCACTTGCAAAAATCCTGACTTATCCATTCGTACGCCATTATTATTTTCAACCCACTTGCAACGAAATATAGGAATCTGAAACTTCTCATAATCAAACACCCAAATGCGCTCGATAACCCCAAAATATGACAGATTTGCAAATTTGGGGTTTAAGTCTTTCACACTTGAAATGTGCATTGCTTCAGCTACCACGGTGACACCACTATTTTGCATAGTACTTTTATCATCTTGTTCTTTGGTATAAAATGTGTATCCATTAATTGCGTATGCGCTATAAGAAAACACGACCATACTTGGACCATATGCTAAACATCTCAACCTTTCTGTTATTGAAGCGCGGTCTGAATAATACTTTGAATAAATATGATCCTTAAACCAAGGTATGAAACTTCGATTGTGCTCTTGTACTATCCAATTCTCATTTCTATTCGGATTTAAACCTCGGAGAACATCCTTGTGCATTTCAACATACGGCTCAACCTCATTCTCATTGTGCAGAACATACAAATGCACTTGATCCCGTTCGACCCTTGATACTGTCACAACTTCATTTCCAAGTAACTTTTTTCCTTCTTTTTTTTCGATAATATGAGATTTGGGGAGTCCAATTGATTGTACATTAGACAGATATTCAGTACAAAACTCAACCGCTTCTTCAACAATGTATCGTTCGGCAATACAACCCTCTGGTCGACTTCGGTTTTTCACATACCCTTTTAATATTTTCATATAATGTTCAAAAGGGTACATCCATCTCATATAAGCCGGTCCACATAATTGTGTCTCTTTCACCAGATGAACAACTAGATGAACCATTATGTCAAAAAATGAGGGAGGAAAATACATTTCAAGATCACACAAAGTAGTAACTATTTCTTTTTGCAATGTTGGTAAGATCGCAGGATCGATCACCTTACTGCAAATTGACTTGAAGAAAAAACACAATTTAGTTATTGTGCTTTGTTGAAATACAAATAGAGTTCGGGTTTAGTGTTATCGTTCCACAGAGATTGTTCGTGATATTACCGCCGTTCGACAGTCGTAACGTTTCAAACTTTAAAGTAACAAGGGGTTTTAGGTTGTTTTCGCATCGGTTGCATTCAAGGTTAATTAAAAGCGGTAAAGGATTGTTTTAACAGTTTATAAAAATATGTCAAGATTAGGGTTCGACAAACCACTTTGCACGTATACAATCGATAAAGCTAATGAACTCGGTTAAATGATAAATACAATCACATATCCTCTCAATATGTTTATCTCTAACACATATTGTGAGTTTTACCATTTTGATCCTTTGTTGATTTCTCACACAAACTATCAAAATGACAACATTAGAGTTCAATATTTATGAACATCAACACACATTGCTATCTCTAGCCAATATACATTTGATGGATGAAAAGCCTAGGTAAAGAGTTGGAGCATATTTCTCAATCATGAACCAACACAAAGAGTAAACATAAAAACAAGGTTTTTCACCATACATTCATCATCTAAGAGTTCACAAACTAGAATCAATCCATATACATACAAAGGAAAGGCTTACCTACATCTAACCTTGACACAAAAGAGAGATTAGCTACACATCTTCATGGTAGCTTGCACAACAAGTAATGGACAAAGTTTTTGGAGCATCAATCTTCAAGGATCAAAGATTGAAGCATAAAAACTAAGAAAACTAGAAAATGGGTTTTAATGGAGTTTTTCTCTCCAAAATATCTCTATTACAAAAGTGAGAAGATGAAAAGTAGTAGGTAATGTAGTGTATATACCAAATGAAACAAACATCAGCCTAAATATAGGTATTACCCAGAAAGTAGCGTTGGGCGGCGCACAAACGGTCGGGCGAAGCACTCTTTCCAGCTCACGTGACAGCCACAAAACCAAAAGTGGCACAGATATTTTACCCAAAGCGCCGGGCGAAAGGCTTGGACCGCCGGGCGATGTGCAAATAACGGCCGGGCGAAGCAGGAGGCGCAGCAATGCCAACCTACTGGAACTTGATTGAAAACTTGGAATAAAAATGGGATGATGCGTCGCCTGTGGAGTGCCGGGCGAAACATCCCAAGCGCCGGGTGAAACAAACCAAGCGCCGGGCGGTCAGAGAGGCGCAGCAGTGCCAACTCTCTGGAACATGAAATGAAAACTTGGAAAATTGGGGGAGCCTACCGCCTCTGCAGCGCCGGGCAGTCAAGAGGCCCCAGGACCAAAATCATGAAATTTTCACCACTTTGAAATCAGGTAGAAATGATTAGCGATAAAATAACCAGATTACCTGCAAAAAGTAGCAAACACATCAAAGCACCATATGGCCACAAAAATGCCAGACCAACTTAAATAATAAGTCGTTTTTCGATTAAAGTGTTTAAAAGAGCTAAAAAGGTGTAAAAATAAACTATGAAAATAAACACATTTTCACACCTAACAACTCTCCCCAACTTGCATCTTTGTTTGTCCTCAAACAAAAGTGAGTGTTCATCAAACACAACCAAGATTTCCAAATACCAAATTAACCGAAACCATAAATGGTTCAAACTCGAAAGATGCACGCTCAAAATTTTTCAAAATATACATAGGATCAAAACATGAATATGAAATCATCCTAATCGTAAAATCATACAATGCAACACAAAGTATCCTCAAGTTCGAAATGAATCACCTAACTTATTCAAATGAGCCTAGCTCAATATATACAAAGAACAAAACAAACTCAAAGCAACAGCGCCACATCCAAAACAATTTATGCACTAATCTCACAATTAATCAAGCAAAAATGGAAACAATGATCACAAAAGGACTTTTATAGGTTAAAACTTGGCTGGGTTAAGAAATAAGGGACATATGTACACAGCCATTGAACACGAAAGGGGTAAATTTTGCGATGAGCATTTTCTGTTCGAAACAAGCATTTATGCCCAAACTTCCCAACTTTTCTCACAATGCATTCTATTTCTCTTTCTTTTGAATTTCACAAATATATGTGTGTCTTTGAAATTTATTTATTTATTATTATTTTTTTCTTTTCCAATCTTTTGAGAATGCATTGCCCACAATTCCTTCTTCTCTTATCAAAATGAACCAATCTCTCCAACTTCAACAATATTATGTCTCAATTCCAAATGCTGATTCAAACAGTTAAAGTAAGGGTTCATGCTTCAAGAAAACAAAATTTTTCATTTTAGTCTCAAGAGAGGTATCAAATGTTCACACACTCACAAGGTAATATTGAAGTGAATTTTTGGAAAAGTCGTTCTACTCATAATACTCAAAAATTGCCTTGATCATTTCAAAGTTTCCATAATTCAAAACAAAAAGTAAGATTAAACATAAAAAATTTGAGTAGGCAACAATTACTAAAATCCCTCATTAATTTTTGAATAATGGAGGGCACTCACATATATGGTTATGTCCTAATTGAATCACATCGAACAAGAGTTTACCAAACATTGCATTGACAAACTTTACAAAAAGTAAAAACTCGCATTCACACAATGATTCTACCACACAAAATTCCAAACTTTGGTTGTGCACACCATCAAGAATAATATCATCACCATCCATGATGAAAGCCAACAAGGTAATCTTTTCTCTTCCTTGTGTTAACACACAAACTTTCAAAAATTTTAAGGGCAATTTTCACTTTCTTTGCGCAAACACACATAAATTAAAAACAGAATTTAAACACCAACTGAAATATTATAAGTACTGGTGTAAACACACCCAAAATTGTACTCGCCGAAGCGAACCACAATACTACACCAAAAAATTCTCGCCGAAGCGATCCAAAATTCTAACTGAAATATAAAAACTGAAAATAAAATACTAACTGTCATATAAAACTGAAAATAAAAGACTGAAACTAAAATTCCTAAAACGCAATAATAAAATAAAATCCTTCACTTTGACGCCTCCGCTAATTAACCAAATCATGGAGATCATCCTGCATCTCATCAATGCCCTCATCACCATCATCATCATCATCATTATCATCATTATCCTCCGTAACAACACCACCGGTGCTTGCCCCCTCCGAAAAGAACGGGCGCTTGTCCCCAGGCCAATTTGCATAAGCGTCGTACGCCTCCCTTGTAGGAAAAGGAAGGTACTCCGCCGGGTGCGTCTGATAATGATATAACTGCTGCATACAATCACTAGCGCAAAAACGGTTTTAGACAGCGCTTTTTTTAGCCTTTAGACAGCGCTTTAAAGCGCTGTATAAACCAGCGACGCTATAGGTTTAGACAGCGCTTTTGGTATTACCAAAAGCGCTGTCTAAAGGGGCGTGTATTTAATGAAAAGCGCTGTCTATGGTACCTTTAGACAGCGCTTTTTCACATTATATGGATTACTTTAGACAGCACTTTCGTCAAAAGCGCTGTTTAAGCCCTACCTTTTTTTGACTTTTTTGGTACACCTTAGACAGCGCTTTCTCCAAAAGCGCTGTCTAAGACCTTCCTTTTTTGACTTTTTTAGTACACCTTAGACAGCGCTTTCACCATAAGCACTGTCTAAGACCTTCCATTTTTGACTTTTTTAGTACACCTTAGACAGCGCTTTCACCACAAGCGCTGTCTAAAGTGGACCTTAGACAGCGCTTTCACCAAAAGCGCTGTCTAAGGTGTACGAAAAATTTTATATAATTTTTTTTTAACCACAATTTTACCAGGTTTTTTCAACCAGAATTTGACCTGTAATTTTCAACCAGCAATTTTTTTCAGAATTGGCAATTCAAACCATTGGCCTTTCTACACCAAAATTATATATCCAAAATTGGCATTTCATACCAATATATATATTTAAAATTACAAACCAAAATTGTATATACACCTATTTATAATTACAAATCATTACATTTTTCTACAAATGCACATTTTACTTATTCACCAAAATTGCATCCAACCAAAGCATTGCTTCCAACCAAAGTTATTGCTTCCAACCATTTTTCTACAATGCACATATTACTTATACACCAAAATTGTATATACACCAAAATTGCATCCAACCAAAACATTGCTTCAATCTACATTATAGGTCCTGAAAACACAAAGATTGTAATTCAAAGTATTAAAATTCAAAGTATATACACCAAAAATTGTAATTCAAAGTATATACACCAAAATTGTAATTCAAAGTTTGTAATTCAAAGTATATACACCAAAATTGCAATTCAAAGTATATACACCAAAATTGTAATTCAAAGTATATACACCAAAATTGCATCCAAAATTGTAATTCAAAGTTTGTAATTCAAAGTATATACACCAAAATTGCAATTCAAAGTATATACACCAAAATTGCATCCAACCAAAGCATTACTCCAACCAAAGTTACACATATTAAAATTCTCATCAATTAAAGTAAGAGTATAATATTATACCTTAAGTTTGTAAAATTCCGAGCTCCATAATGTATTGACACCACTCCTCTTTGATTTCATCCAATAGAGCCTTTGTGTAAGTAGCACTCCTGAATTCTTCAAAATACTACATAATAATATAACATATAGTTTGATTTAGTTTTAACTATTTCATTAGACAATATGAGAGATATGTGTTAAAATAACTCATAAGTTAGAAATACATACATCGGGTGGAATCTCCATTCGATCCAACGAAATAGTGTCTCTCATAAATCTCAACATGAAATAGCCGCAATCTATTTGATTGCGTTGCCGAGGACACTACAAATGAAAATAAAATATGGATAAATTCTAAGTTTTATCAAGTAAGCATCACTAATATAATAAAACATGTGATAATTAATATACCTTCACATAATTCCATGTAATGGTGTGGTCGATTCCCCGATGTTCTAGGAATGCTTGTATAGTGCTAATAAAATATAAATGAATATTTAGAACAATTCACATAAATAAATAAATATACACATTTCTATTTAGAATCATTTCACTTACGTGTCAATACAGTCCTTCATATCCGGGTATGTGGTCCAATCATTTCCTAAGGAATCCAGATAATACACTACTCCGCGGATAGGATTGATTGCAACCAACAACCAATGTCCACTGTAAGATTAAACAAGTGTTAGATAGAAACTTTCTACACGAAGTCAAAATACAAAAAAAAATATAATAGATGAATTTAGAATGAAAATCTAACCCAGTATTAAACGGTAAAAAGTACAACTTTTCCGTTTCTTGGTTGTCCATAAAGACGTTGCGTATATACGCATGGACCTCATTTGGTTTCGTCAATATTTCGGTTAAGTTGACAGCGCTGGGGCATAAGAATACAAATCTTTGCTCCAATCCCCGGGGGCGCATAAAACTGTCATACAGAAACCTGAAATAAAAACATCATTAATATTAGAATATTCATTTGAAAAATAAAGTAAATAAGTTGTTCAATTACCAAAGTAGATCGGATATACCTCAAGTATATATTGACAACAGTGACGCCCAATTCTGTATGTTGGAAAACTTGCTCGAAGTCTTCATTACCAACATTCTGGTCAATATGAATTAAGTATATAACAAATTTTACCTCTTTCACTAACATCTCTTTCTTTTCTTGGTTGGAATATGAATTACTTGTTTCTTATCAATGCGGACGGATGAATGGATCCAAATTCCCTCGTTATGGTCATTTCTGATATATGACCCATCCGCTATAAGATCCTCATCTTGATCATTTCTATTCAACCCATTCTCAACATCAATATCACATTGATCTACACCGCTATCACATTGATCTACACCGCTATCATCAACCACTTTGTTAGATAGAAGCACTATAGACCATTTCATACTCGTCGGGTCAGTGACATAGAACACTTGTCTAGCTTGCGATGCTAGAATAAAAGGCTCATCTTTGTACCCCACCCTATTAAGATCCACTTGCAAAAATCCAGACTTATCCATTCGTATGCCACTACTATTTACCCACTTGCAACCAAAGATTGGAATCTGAAACTTCTCGTAATCAAACACCCAAATGTGCTCAATAACTCCAAAATATGACAGATTTGCATATTTGGGGTTTAAGTCCTTCATACTTGATATGTGCATTGCTTCAGCTAGGACGGTGACACCACTATTTTGCATAGTACTTTTATCGTCTTGTTCTTTGGTATAAAATGTGTATCCATTAATTGCGTATGCGCTATGAGAATACACATGCAAAGTTGGACCATATGCCAAACATCTCAACCTTTCTGTTACTGAAGCAGGATCTGAAGAGCGCTTCAAATAAATATGATCCTTTACCCATTGTATGAAACTTTGATTGTGCTCTCGTACTATCCAATTTTCATTTCTGTTCTGATTTAACCTTCGGAGTACATCCTTGTGCATCTCAACATATGGCTCAACCTCATTATCATTGTGCAGAACATACAAATGCACTTGATCCCGTTCATCCCTTGATACTGTCACAATTTTATTTCCAATTAATTTTTTACCATCCTTTTTTTCGAAAATATGAGCTTTGGGGAGTCCAATCGATTGAACATTGGACAAATATTCAGTACAAAACTCAACCGCTTCTTCAACAATGTATCGTTCAACAATACACCCCTCTGGTCGACTTTGGCTTTTCACGTACCCTTTTAATATTTTCATATAACGTTCAGCAGGGTACATCCATCTCATATAAGCTGGTCCACACATCTGTGTCTCTTTCACAAGATGAACAACAAGATGTACCATTATGTCAAAAAAAAGAGGGAGGAAAATACATTTCAAGCTCACACAAGGTAATAACTATCTGTTTTTGTAGTGTTGGTAAGATATCGGGATCGATTACCTTACTACAAATTGACCTAAAGAAAAAACACAAATTAGTTATGGCGCTTCTTACTTTCACTGGCAAAATAGAACGTATACCTATTGGTAGAAAGTGTTCCATTATAACATGGCAGGTCGTGTGTCTTTAAACTCTTCAACGTGAGATCTTTCATAGACACAAGTCTTCTGACATCTGAAGAGTATCCTTCTGGAACTTTAACTTCACTCAGAAACTTACACAATATTTTCTTCTCCTTTCTAGACAGAGTAAAAGCAGCAGGTGATAGATATGTCCGTCTTCCTTTCTTCACGGGTGCTAATTCAGTTCTAATCCCCATCGCTTCCAAGTCTTTTCTTGCTTTAAGGCCATCCTTAGTCTTTCCTTTTATATTGAGTAACGTACCAATAACACTTTCAAATACATTTTTCTCAATATGCATAACATCGAGAAAATGTCTCACGTACAAAGACTTCCAATATGGCAATTCAAAAAATATCGACCTCTTTTTCCACCCACCTTTGACAACCTTATGTGCAAAAGGTTTGCCAAACTCAGTACGCATATCTTTCACCTTTTTAAAAACTTGGTCACCTGACATCATAGGTGGAGCTCTACCTTCTTCGGTGTCTCCATTGAATTCTTGACTCCACCCACGGTAGTGATGTTTGGCATTTAAGAATCTACGATGACCGAGAAAGACATTCTTATGACCAAAGTCCAATCGCTTCGAAACTGTTTTATCTTCACAAATAGGACACGCTTTTTCACCTTTTATGCTGTACCCTGATAGATTCCCGTAAGCTGGAAAATCATTAATTGTGCCAAACAACATCGCCCTCAAATTGAAACTTTCTTTCCTATATCCATCATAAACCTCCACACCGTTCTCCCACAATATCTTTAAATCTTCGATCAAAGGTGTCAAGTATACGTCTATGTCATTCCCTGGTTGTTTAGGCCCAGAGATTAACATAGATAACATCATGTACTTACGCTTCATGCATAGCGACGGAGGTAGGTTATAAATCATAAGAATCACAGGCCATGTGGTATGTGAGATACTTTGAAGACCATGCGGGTTCATTCCATCAGTAGATAATTCCAGACGAAGGTTTCTTGCTTCTTCCCCAAAGTCAGGATAATCATTATCAATTTTCGACCACTGTGGTGAATCAGCCGGATGTCGCAACTTTCCATCAATAATTCTTTCATCTGCATGCCAAGTCAGGTGTCTTGCATCGGTTTCACTACGAAACATGCGCCTAAATCTCGGTATTATAGGAAAATACCATAAGACCTTGGCTGGAGACAATTTTTTCTTATATCGAGACAAACCGCATTTAGGGCACTCAGTTAACGATGCATATTCCTTTCGAAACAAAACGCAATCGTTTGGACAAGCATGTATTTTAGCATAGCTCATGCCAATAGAGCACAACATTTTTTTGGCCTCATAGGTTCGATTGGGAAGAACATTATCTTCCGGTAGCATTTCTCTCAAAAGGGCCAACAACTCTGTGAAACTTTTATCCGACCATCCATTGCCCGCCTTTAAGTTGTACAACTTCAATACCGCAGACAGTCTTGTGAATTTAGTGCAACCTTGATAGAGCGGTTTCTCTGCATCGCTTACCAACCTCTCAAACATTTCGGGACAATCATGAAGATCTTCTACAACTGCTTCTGCAATCTCTTCGACTCGATCACAATCGTATGTTTCCGTGTCTTTGTCATCTGAAGCATAGGTTGTATTACTTTTCCTCGTCGGTTCAACATTCTCGTTAATTTTCTCACCATGATGTATCCAACACTTATAACTTCGATCAATTCCATTCATCAGTATATGCGATTTCAACCCATCTGCGTCAACCCTACCAACATAACAACAACCCAAGCAAGGACATTTTATTCGATTGAGCTCTTCAGCGTCAGCGTGTTTGAACAACAAACTTAACGAAATCCAATACCCCATTCTCGTACTCTTTGGACAATCGATCGGCATCCATCCATTTTTTATCCATGGTTTTCCTACTTATTAATCCTAACAGTTAGAAAGAATTTAACATTAGCATAACAAGTCCAAACTAAGAAATTCAAAGCAATTAACTTCATTAACAAAATTGCTTTGAATTTCGGTTCTTTAGAACAACAACCTCAAGAATTTACATTATTAACATTAACACTAACACTAACACTAACACTAACACTAACCTAACACTAACACTAACACTAACCTAAACTAAACTAAACTAAACAAACACATTATATAGCAATAGTTAACAATGTAGAAAAATGTTAACAAGAACAAACTATAATAGATGTTCTAAACTAACACTAACACTAACACTAACACTAACCTAACACTAACACTAACACTAACCTAAACTAAACTAAACAAACACATTATATAGCAATAGTTAACAATGTAGAAAAATGTTAACAAGAACAAACTAAACTAACACATTATATTGATTCTATTCCTATATCACCAAAAATGAAGTTAGCACATATTTTATTCTTATATCCAACAACAGTCCAACATTAGCAACAACATTAACAACATTAGCAACATTATCAACATTAGCAACAGTCCAACATTAGCAACAACATAAACAACATTATTATCAACATCAACAACAACATTATTATCAACATCAACAACAACATTATCAACATTATCAGCAACATTATCAACTGAAACTCTGAAACTCTGAAACTTCCAAACTGAAACTCTGAAACGTGTAAAATGTGTAATACTCTGAAACGTGTAAAATGTGTAATACATCAACAACAACATTATTATCAACATCAACAACAACATTATCAACAGCAACATTATCAGCATACCTTATAAAATGTGTAATAATCTGAAACTCTTAAACTTCCAAACTGAGTGACGAAAACGCGAAATGAGAGAGGAACAGACGGTCACGGTGGAGTAAAGGTCGTCGGAGTCGTGAAATGAGGGAGGAACGGTGGACGACGGCGCGGGTGGACGACGGCAAGGGTTTAGCTCAGGTTCGCAAGTATCCGTTCGCAACAGGGGGAGGGAGAAGAAAGAGCGCAAAACTGAAAATGAAAACTGAGTATATTCATATATTTTAATTTTATTAGACCTTAGACGGCGCTTTTCAACAAAGCGCTTTCTAAGGTGGCCCTTAGACAGCGCTTTAAAAGCGCTTTCTAAGATTGGCCTTAGACAGCGCTTTTGTTTTTATTTTTTTAAATATTTAAGACCTTAGACAGCGCTTTCCTTAAAAAGCGCTGTCTAAGGTCTTATATTTTTTTTAAATTTAAAAGGCCTTAGACAGCGCTTTTAAGGAAAGCGCTGTCTAATATTTTCCATTAAATTTTTTTAAAAATTTAAAAGGCCTTAGACAGCGCTTTTCACTAAAGCGTTGTCTAAGGTCTTATATTTTTTTGCGCTTTTCCTTTATTAAATTAATAGATTCCGTGTTTTTGACCTATAGCAGCGCTTTTGTAATAAAGCGCTGTCTAAGGTGAGATGTTATAAGTCCTTTTTGTTGTAGTGAATCAAAATTAAATTGGTTAGACCTGTTGAGCGACTCACCCATGTCCCAAGTATAGTTGAATGCCGCCTTCATATCGAAAATGGATGAGTCGCTCGTATCCGCCTGAAAACGAGAACTACTCCCTTTCTCTGCTGCAGCCTTTTTCTTCCTTTCCTCCTTTGGTTTACAAAATCGATCTAAATAATTGTCATCAACCAAAAACTTCAGTTTTTCGTTAATGACACCTGGAATGAGGATATCAGTTTCATAAATCAAAGATTGAATCAAACAAGGAAAAATAATAGGAGCATCATCATGAACTCCTGGCCTCCGGGTATTTTCAACAAAAATTTTCATTTCCCCAGCTATGACCTGAGCAGCATCCACCTCCTTGTCCGTCATAATACAGTACATGAGGAGCGCAACATCAAGCGGGACAGAAGAACGGTGATGTCGCGGCTTGACATTGTAACACAGCAAAAGGAGGACAGCCTATGCCTCCGGAGTCATGTATTTCCGACTATACTTAATCGGCCCCCCTTTAGCATTTTTATCCACCGAGCACCCTGGCTTTAAAAGCACACTACCAACAGCCTGGTGATCATGCAAATTTTTTAACAGTTTTGAGTACTAGTCGGTTTGCAAGCTACCCAAGGAACTCGGCTTTTCCAAGATTTTGTTGATGGCATCTCGGCTAAAACAAATTTCCCTGCCCCTTACGTAGATTTTGAACCTGTAAAATTCATCTTCGGGCTGAATCGCGTTTGCATAAAATTCTCTTATTAGCTGATAGCAAACACGATCAGCAGGGTTCAATAAAACTTCCCACCTCTTCTTTTCAAATATGGCCTGAATTCACCGATAATCCCCCTCACGGTTGATAGCAAACTTCTTCTCAGAGAGGACAGTTCTGCCCTCTAGAGACTTGATCCGTGACTCATGGTACGCGGAGATAAATCGGGAGCTGTCGAATTCCGCAGAAATATTGGATGTGGATTCTACACTTCTCTTCTTTGTTCTTCACCGTTGAGGTCCAAAAGAAGCCATCTGCAACAAAAACAACCATAACAGCAATGCAAAGACAAAAGACATCAGTCCTGTCAGACAACAAGAATGGAACAGCATGCAAAAAATCAGAACTGGGCAAAACGCCCCTAAACCGCCGGGCGACCTGCAGGCAAAGCACCGCCCCTCAACCACCGGGCGATGTGTAGGCGATGCAGCGCCTCTCAACGGCTGGGCGGTGTCACGAAAATCAGCAAAATTTTAACACAGCAGCAGCAGAATTTGCACAGACCCATACCAGAAAAATAAAATTACCACACTTACACACTTACTCAAAACCCACTCCAGAAATTTAGCAGAAATCAAAACATGCAAATTGCTTCCAAATCAGAAAATGAAATTGAGTGAGGGTTTGAGTAAGTCATTTTCAAAATCAAACAACCCAAAAGGTTTTTAATGACACAATGATGAAAAGAACATGAATCAAAGCAAAACAATGACATGCATACCTTGATTTGCAGAGAAAAAGAAACTGGAGTTGAGAGTTCGTGAGAGCAGAGGGAGAGACAATTCGTGAGTTCCAAATGAGAGATAAAAGCAACAAAACACTTTCTAAGGGTTTTAAAGAAAGAAGGGTGCAATGGTCAAAACCCCAATAAATTTATAATAATTAAAATTAAAACCCTCAGAAAAGAAATTCAAAAGACAAAACATTTCCTCTCCCCCCAAATTCTCACGCCTGGCCCAGGAGGGGCCATCAGACACCAAACCGCCGGGCGGCATGATTCAAGCGCCGGACGCTTTACACCAGAAAAAAAAATTCTCTGCTTTGGTGCAGCAGATCAGCAAGTGCACCAATGCTCCTACTTAATTAGTGCAAAAAATTTCATACAACACCAAAAGGTTTTCAACACTAAAAAAAAAACACTAAAAATCAAGAAATTTAAGGGAATACTTACAATGTTGGGGTGCCTCCCAACAAGCGCTTGTTTAACGTCGGATAAGCTCGACGGTCCAAGATGCTCAATTAAGAACATCAAGGAGAACAGAACTAGAAGCGCGATCGAAATTTCCAAGAAGGTAAATTTTTAGGCGCTGACCGTTTACGATCCAAGAGTCCTTCTTTTCCAGGTCTTCGATAACAATCGCTCCAAAGTCCTTCACTTCCTTCACACGAAAAGGTCCGGACCACTTGGACTTTAATTTTCCCGGAAAGAGTCTTAACCGAGAGTTAAACAGCAATACCAATTGTCCGGCCTTGAAGTCCTTTTGTCGGAGCTTCTTGTCATGGTACTCTTTCACTTTTTCTTTATACAACCAGCTTGAGTGGTATGCGGCATTACGCATTTCTTCCAACTCAAGAAGTTGCACTTTTCTTTTGGTACCGGCCAAGTCCTTGTCAAAATTCAGCATTTTTAAAGCCCACAAGGCCTTGTGCTCCAATTCAACCGATAAATGGCAAGTTTTACCATAAACCAATTGAAACGGAGTTAGACCAATTGGAGCTTTGTAAGCAGTGTGATATGCCCACAAAGCCTCATCCAATTTTTGTGACCAATCCTTTTTTGAACTAGACACGGTTTTTTCAAGGATTCTTTTTATCTCACGGTTGGATACCTCAGCCTGACCATTCGACTGCGGGTGGTAAGGGGTCGCCACCTTATGTGATACACCATAGTGTTTTAAGACATTTTCGAGAGGTGTATTACAAAAGTGCGACCCACCATCGCTAATGAGCACCCGAGGAGTGCCAAAACGGGAAAAAATGTATTTCTTTAAAAAATTTATCACCGTTTTGCCATCAGCCCTCGGTGAGGCAATTGCCTCAACCCACTTCGAAACGTAGTCAACGGCGACCAACATGTATTCATTTCCAAAAGATGGTGGAAATGGACCAACAAAATCTATGCCCCAACAATAAAAAATTTCTACCTCTTGTATGTTTTGGAGAGGCATTTCATCTCGTTGTCCAATTCCACCAATTCTTTGGCACATGTCACAACTTTTGGCATGGAGATGTGCGTCTTTAAAAAGAGAAGGCCAATAAAAGCCCGATTGAAGGACTTTAGTGGCCGTTCTCGCACCATTAAAATGGCCTCCATACGGCGAGTTGTGGCAATGCCAAAGAATGCTTTGAGCCTCATCACTTGTGACACACCTTCTCAAAAGTTTGTCACTTCCTAACTTAAATAAATACGGGTCGTCCCATACATAGTAACTAGCATCCGAAAGGAACTTCCTTTTTTGGTTCCAAGTTAGGTCTTCGGGCACCCAACCAGTAGCCTTATGGTTAGCAAAATCTGCAAACCAAGGCCTAACTTGGACTTTAAAAAGTTTTTCATCAGGAAATTCCTCTTGGATTTCCTTTTCAGCAATGGTGACCTCAACATTCACAAGGCGAGACAAGTGATCCGCCACCAAATTTTCCGAACCCTTTTTATCTTTTATTTCTAAATCGAACTCTTGTAATAAAAGGATCCATCGGATGAGCCTTTGCTTCGAATCCGGTTTGGTTAGCAAATACTTGATCGCCGAATGGTCGGTGTAAACAACAAATTTAGACCCGATGAGGTAGGATCTAAATTTCTCAAGCGCATACACAATAGCAAGTAGTTCTTTTTCGGTTGTGGCATAATTAACTTGTGCCTCATTTAAAACCTTACTTGCATAGTGTATGTCATGGAAATTTTTTTCCTTCCTCTGGCCAAGTACTGCTCCAACAGCATAATCGCTCGCATCGCACATAAGTTCAAAATTTTTGGTCCAATTTGGAGCGATTATTATTGGAGCAGTAACTAACTTTTCTTTTAAAATTTTGAAAGCGCGATGACGTTCATCGTCAAAAAGGAATACCTGGTCCTTGCTTAGCAAGTTGCTCAATGGTCTAGCCACCTTTGCAAAGTCTTTGATAAAACGCCGATAAAATCCGGCATGCCCAAGGAAACTTCGGATCCCTTTTACGTTGGTCGGAGGAGGCAACTTTTCTATCACTTCAACTTTCGCTCTATCCACTTCAAGGCCTTTGGACGAAACTTTGTGGCCGAGCACAATTCCCTCCGTTACCATAAAGTGACACTTCTCCCAATTTAGCACTAGATTTGTCTTCACACACCTCTCTAGCACAGTTTCCAAATTTGTCAAGCATAAATCAAACGACCCTCCAAAAACCGAAAAGTCGTCCATGAACACTTCCATCGTCTTTTCTATTAAGTCGGAGAAGATGGCTTGAACGCACCGTTGGAAAGTTGCCGGCGCATTACATAAACCAAAAGGCATCTTACGATACGCAAAAATACCAAAGGGACACGTAAAGGCCGTCTTCTCATGATCCACCGGGTCAACCGCAATTTGGTTATACCCCGAATATCCATCCAAGAAACAATAGAATTGCTGCCCGGACAACCTCTCTAACATTTGGTCCATAAACGGTAATGGAAAATGATCTTTTCTTGTCGCGGTGTTGAGCCGTCTATAATCAATACACATCCTCCACCCCGTCACTGTTTTTGTTGGAACCAACTCATTGTTCTCGTTACGAATCACGGTCATTCCTCCCTTTTTTGGCACAACATGGACAGGACTAACCCAAGGGCTATCGGAAATCGGGTAAATCATACCGGCTTCCAATAGCTTAACCACTTCTTTTCTCACCACCTCTTTCATTGTTGGGTTCAAGCAGCGTTGCGGTTGGGCTACCGCCTTGAAATCTTCTTCCATCAAGATACGATGCATGCAATAAGCCGGGCTGATTCCTTTTAAATCGGAAAGGACCCAACCTATAGCATCTTGGTTTTTCTTCAAAACATGAATTAGACGACCTTTCTCTTTTTTGGACAACACGTTACTAATGATAACCGGCTTGTTACCACCGTCATCAAGATAAGCGTATTTTAAATTGGAAGGCAAGACCTTCAATTCAAGTAGTGAATTCTCAACTTTCACATCCTTTTTTAACTCTTCCAGTTTTACCTCCCAAGGTTGCAACTCTTTGAGGGATTCAAGCTCTTTTAAGCACTCTTCAAGAGCTCTTTCTTCTTCTTCGGAAAATACTTCAAAAGAATCATTAAGAGCCATTTCCAAAGGAGAGATTTCATGTACATGCTTAGAAACCTCCACAGTTGCTTCTTCAATTGCATCGATCCGAAAGCTATCATGTTTATCTTTTGAATGTTTCATAACTTCGAAAAGATCAAAACAAACCTCTTCATTTTGAACCCTCACCTTCATTAAACCGTCATCCACATCAATCATCATACGGGCGGTTTTCATGAAAGGTCGGCCAAGAATTAACGGTGCATCTTCATCTTCCTCCATATCGATAACAACAAAATCAACCGGGAAGAAGAATTTGTCAACTTTTACCAAGACATCTTGAGCTAACCCATGAGGATGAGTTGTGGACTTGTCGGCCAATTGTAAAGTCATACGAATGGCTTTCATTTCAATGTTCCCAAGCTTCTTTACAATAGACAAAGGAATAAGATTAATGCTTGAGCCCAAATCAATTAAGCCCTTTCCAACATAGACGTCACCAATGGTGACCGGCAAAGTCACACGCCCCGGATCAACTTCTTTTTTAGGAAGAGTTCTTTGGATGATTGCACTACAACTCGCGTCAAGAACAATAGTTTCTGGTTCCGAATACCTCCGCTTCTTCGTGAGAATGTCTTTCATGAACTTTGCATACTTTGGCATTTGTTCCAAAGCTTCGGCAAACGGAATGTTAACTTGTAATTGCTTGAAGATGTCCATGAAATGCGTATAGTGCCTCTCATTTTCCTTCTTTGAAGGAGCATGAGGATATGGTAAGTTTTGGATCGGAATAGCGCTCACTAGTTCCTTTCCCTTCTTTACTCTCCTAAGTCTCTCTTTTTTCTTCAACTCCTCACCACTATTATTTTCAACTTCAACCATGTCATTACTTTTATTTTCAACTACACCTTCACTTTCACGTTTATTTTCAACCACTTCCTCATCACTACAATCCTCCACAAGACCATTAAGTTTTTCTTCCTCCACATTTTTCTCCTTTTCTTTCTCCAACTCCTTTCTACTTCTAGTAACAATCGCCTTGCAATGCTCCTTAGGATTCACTTGAGTATTCGCGGAAAAGGAAGGACCCGATTGTTGTTCGGCAATTTGCTTGGCAAGTTGCCCCACTTGGTTTTCAAGATTCTTAATCGCCGCATCACTACTCTTTTGATTGGCCATAGACATTTGCATGAATTGAGTCAAAGTGTCATCCAATTTAGAGCTAGCAACCGGAGGTGGTGGAGGTTGATACGGATTTTGCCGGTTTGAAGGACCGGCGCCATAACCTTGATTATTTTGATAATTTGCTCGCGGTTGAAATCCTTCATTTCCTTGATAATTTTGTTGAGAATTGTGTTGTTGGTAAGGTTGTTGTTGTCTACCTTGATAATCCCTTTGATTTGCCATATAGTTCACTTCTTCAAAACCCGGAGGAGGACAAAATCTGGTGTCATGCTCCCCTTTACAAAGTTCACAACAAGCTACTTGCTTACTTTTACTCGGCTCCTTCATTTCTTTGATTTGTTGAGTCAAAAGCTCCACTTGTTGAGAGATAAGCTTGTTTTGCGCGAGGATCACATCGTTAGTTCCCAATTCAAGGACACCGGGCTTCTTTTGAGAGTTGCCACGGCTTTGACTTTGAAGATCGTTTAGAGCCATTCTATTGATAATATCAGTTGCTTCCTCGGCATTCTTTGCCATTAAACTTCCTCCCGCAGTGGCATCCAACAAAGTCTTACAATTCGGTTGGAGACCATTCTTGAAGATATGAATTTGTGTTAACTCATCAAACCCGTGACCTTTACATTTGCGAAGCATGGACTTGAATCGTTCCCATGCTTCATTGAGGGATTCATTGGTGCCTTGAGAGAACACTGAAATTGCGGTTTTTGACTCCATGAAACGGTTATGAGAGAAGAACCGTTCAATAAATTTTTCCTCCAAGACATTCCAATTGGTCATCACGGCTGGAGTTTGATCGAGGTACCAATCCTTTGCCTTGCCCAGCAAAGCATGCGGAAATAATCTTTTAAAGAGAGGTAACTCTTGTGCTGGATCTACACCGACCGCTAATGCAATCTCATAGAATTTTGTGAGAAACGCAAAAGGGTCTTCATGGTCCATTCCGGTGAATGGACTTCCATACAACAAGTTCAAAGTTCCAGTTTTCATCTCGGCTTGCCTTCCTTGATTGTTGTTGGCAAACTGAGCGGTATGTCGTGGACTGTTCACACAAGGTGTGGATGCGGGAGGTGGAGGTGGTTGCGCCATGATTGGTGTGAATGGTGGTGGTGGTGTTGTAGTAGAACTTCCTTCTTGCCCTTGTCTTTGTCTCGCAAGTTGCCTCCTCCGTCTAGTTCTGCTATTGAGCCTACGAGCGGTTCTTTCAATCTCAGGATCGAAAAGAAGTTGGTCCGCCGGTAGTTTCCCTCGCATAAACCAAGTCTGCACACTAAACAAAATAAATCAACAAGCACAAGAAAAATTGTAACAAGTCGAAAACTTCACAACTATTGCAATGCTTGCAATATCAATTCACAATCCCCGGCAACGGCGCCAATTTGTTGAAATACAAATAGAGTTCGGGTTTAGTGTTATCGTTCCACAGAGATTGTTCGTGATATTACCGCCGTTCGACAGTCGTAACGTTTCAAACTTTAAAGTAACAAGGGGTTTTAGGTTGTTTTCGCATCGGTTGCATTCAAAGTTAATTAAAAGCTGTAAAGGATTGTTTTAACGATCTATAAAAATATGTCAAGATTAGGGTTCGACAAACCGCCTTGCACGTATACAATCGATAAAGCTAATGAACTCGGTTAAATGATAAATACAATCACATATCCTCTCAATATGTTTATCTCTAACACATATTGTGAGTTTTACCATTTTGATCCTTTGTTGATTTCTCACACAAACTATCAAAATGACAACATTAGAGTTCAATATTTATGAACATCGACACACATTGCTATCTCTAGCCAATATACATTTGATGGATGAAAAACCTAGGTAAAGAGTTGGAGCATATTTCTCAATCATGAACCAACACAAAGAGTAAACATAAAAACAAGGTTTTTCACCATACATTCATCATCTAAGAGTTCACAAACTAGAATCAATCCATATACATACAAAGGAAAGGCTTACCTACATCTAACCTTGACACAAAAGAGAGATTAGCTACACATCTTCATGGTAGCTTGCACAACAAGTAATGGACAAAGTTTTTGGAGCATCAATCTTCAAGGATCAAAGATTGAAGCATAAAAACTAAGAAAACTAGAAAATGGGTTTTAATGGAGTTTTTCTCTCCAAAATATCTCTATTACAAAAGTGAGAAGATGAAAAGTAGTAGGTAATGTAGTGTATATACCAAATGAAATAAACATCAGCCTAAATAGAGGTATTGCCCAGAAAGTAGCGCTGGGCGGCGCACAAACGGCCGGGCGAAGCACTCTTTCCAGCTCACGTGACAGCCACAAAACCAAAAGTGGCGCAGATATTTTACCCAGAGCGCCGGCCAAAAGGCTTGGACCGCCGGGCGATGTGCAAATAACGGCCGGGCGAAGCAGGAGGCGCAGCAATGCCAACCTACTGGAACTTGATTGAAAACTTGGAATAAAAATGGGATGATGCGTCGCCTGTGGAGTGTCGGGCGAAACATCCCAAGCGCCGGGCGGTCAGAGAGGCGCAGCAGTGCCAACTCTCTGAAACTTGAAATGAAAACTTGGAAAATTGGGGGAGCCTACCGCCTTTGCAGCGCCGGGCGGTCAAGAGGCCCCAGGACCAAAATCATGAAATTTTCACCACTTCGAAATCAGGTCGAAATGATTAGAGATAAAATGACCAGAATACCTGCAAAAAGTAGCAAACACATCAAAGCACCATATGGCCACAAAAATGCCAGACCAGCTTAAATAATAAGTCGTTTTTCGATTAAAGCATTTAAAAGAGCTAAAAAGGTGTAAAAATAAACTATGAAAATAAACACATTTTCACACCTAACATGCTTCTTACTTTTTCTGGCAGAATAGAACGTATACCTATTGGTAGAAAATGTTCCATTATAACATGGCAGTCATGCGTCTTTAAACTCTTTAACTTGAGGTCTTTCATAGACACAAGTCTTCTAATATCTGAAGAGTATCCTTCTGGAACTTTAACTTCACTTAAAAACTTACACAATACTTTTTTCTCCTTTCTAGATAGAGTATACGCAGCAGGTGGTAGATATGTTCGTTTTCCTTTCTTCAAGGGTCCTAATTCAGTTCTTATCCCCATATGTACCAAGTCCTTTCTTGCTTTAAGGCCATCCTTAGACTTTCATGGTATATTGAGTAACGTACCAATAACACTGTCAAATACATTTTTTTCAATATGCATAACATCGAGAGAATGTCTTACATACAACGACTTCCAATATGGAAGTTCAAAAAAAATTGACCTCTTCTTCCACCCACTCTTGACAAGTGTATGTACAAAAGGCTTTCCAAACTGAGTTCTTACATCTTTCACCTTTTCAATAATTTAATCACCTGTCAATATAGTTGGAGCTCTACCATGTTCTGGCTCTCCATTGAATGCTTTTCTCCACCCACGATAGTGATGATTAGAATTTAAGAATCTACGATGACCGAGAAAGACATTCTTCTAACCAAACTCCAATTGCGTCCAATCTGTTTTATCTTCACAAATAGGACACACATGTATCTTATCATAGCTCATGCCAATAGAGCACAACATCTTTTTGGCCTCATATGTTCGATTGGGAAGAGCATTATCCTCTGGAAGCATATCTTTCGTAAGGGCAAATAACTCTGTGAAACTTTTATCCGATCATCCATTGCCCGCCTTTAAGTTGTACAACTTTAATACCGCAGACAATCTTGTGAATTTGGTGCAACCATTATACAACGGTTTCTCTGCATCGCTTACCAACCTCTCAAACATTTTGGGACAATCCTTAAGATCTTCTTCAAGTGCTTCTGCAATCTCTTCGACTCGATCAGAATCGTATGTATCTGTGCCATTGTCGTATGAAGAGTAGGTCGTATTATCCCCCGATTCAACATTCCCGTTAATTTTCTTACCATGCAAATTCCAACATGTATAACTTCTATCAATTCCACTCCTCAATAAATGCGATGCCAACTGAACCGCGTCAGCCCGACTCCCAAAACAGCAACCCAACCAAGGACATATCATTCGACTAGGGTCTTTGGCGTGCGCAACAGCAAACTTAACGAATTCCGATACCCCATTGTCGTACTCTTTTGACAATCGACTTGAAGACATCCATTTCTTATCCATAGTTATACTAATTAAACTAAACAAAAACAAAAAGAAAAAATGTTATACCTGTAGGGAAATGATCCGACTTTCACACTTTGAACACAAGTAACCCCTATACACGTATCATAAAATGAAATATCATTAATTGACCAATTATGAGTCATAACTTGATAAGTGGCAACATGTAATCACAAATAAGCAACAATTAGAGAACAGATCAAAATACAAGAAGAAAGGTGAGAGACAACCATTAATATAGGCTCATTGACTTATAATATAACTTTAAAAACCACAAAAAATTATAATTTAAAGTATAAAAAAAATTCTCTCCTCAATAAGTATAAAGTAGACAATTAACTTATAACAAAAAAAAACTGCCGATATTCATGCTCTTATGAAAGTCAAGAAAAAATAATAAAGAAAAAAACTGAAACAATTTTTACTAATGATTTTCTATTCAATGATTATAATCCCTCATCTTTTCCTCAAATTACAGGAGTGAAATCAAAAAGACAAAAATCACTTATAGTTAGCCACTAGAGCTGAAATCAGGTCATGATATATATTCTATTCAGAAACTAAAGCAACATCTACATTAATTGGAATCAAGAAGCCAATGCTTGATCTCATCCAATGACATGCGAGTATTTCCAGAAAATGGATTACTACACTCCTTAGCTTTAAATCTCATCGTGAAAACTTTTTCCCCATAAAAATCAAATCAAAAACAAAAATTAAAAATAGAGAAATGAATAATATAAGAGATCACTCAGTTCAGCAACAACGTACCTTATTCGTTTTCAGAGGATAAGAGAATAAGAACAACAACAACAACAACGTTTTCACGAAATAACAGCAACAGTGACGGCAACGGTGATGGCAACGGTGACGACAATGGGAATGCAAGAACGACGACAATGGCAATGCAAGAACGATGGCAAGGGTTTCAAAAAATGTTTAGAAGAAACGGTCAAGAGAAGAAAATGAATAGAAGTGTCTGAAAATGTTTAGAAATTGTTTTATATTTTAATTCGTAAATGACCTTAGAGGGCGCTTTTAAGAAAGCGCTTTCTTATGTGCCAACCTATAAGAGCGCTTCCCTTAGAAAGCGCTTTCTAAAGTGAAAAGAATTTAACACCTATAAGAGCGCTTTTCAGAAAGCGCTTTTCAGAAAGCGCTTTCTAAGGTTAACTTTAAACAACGCTTTTTAAAAGCGCTGTCTAAAGTAATACCTATAACAGCGCTTTCCAAAAAAGCGCTTTCTAATGTGGAATCCATTTATTGCATTTAACAACGCTTTTTAAAAGCGCTTTATAAAGCCTATCTTTTACTGCGCTTTTTTTTAGCGAAATTTTTTTATTCTTTTTAGCAGCGCTTTTTTATAAAAGCGATGTCTTTTTGGTGATGTCTATTCCTATTTTTGGCGTAGTGTGTGAATTTTTCGGTTGAAGATTCGTGTGTTCTCGGATGAAGACATGAATTTCTAGAAAATTCACGAAGAACACGAAGAACATGAAGAACATGGGATGAATGTTTAAAATTATTACGCGTGTTGGAGTAGATCTTCCTAGGTTAGGGTTAGGATTAGTTTTAGGTTTGTAGTCGGGCATTTGTCCTGTTCGACATAAAACGCTGATTCTTCGCGGGGAGCTTATTTCATCGAGTAAGTTCCTAAGTCTTGGCAAGTCGCGGAGACTCGTCCCCGTCGTAGGGGGCAGTGGAGTCATTGTATTTGGTAATGGTCGATGCGGGCTCGAGGTTGTCCCCGACTTCTTCCTCGCCCTTTCACTTGACTAGTGGTGGAAGGGTGGATTTGATCTTAGTCGTCGAATTCACTTTTCTTCCTCTGCTTTTCAGGTGAAATGACTGATCTTCGCGAAGAAATTGTGCTCGACATCGAGGCCGCGAACGAGGAGACAGAGCAGTCCATGGAATATACCAACGTCCACGTAGCAAAGGGGGATTTGAAATGGATCGCCCAGGAGCCCTTTTCGACACGGTCGACGTTTACTAAGGAGGAGATTCGGGAGTTCCCCTATCTAGAGGACCGAGAGGAGGATGGGCCGGTGCACTGGAAGGCTATCTGTCCGACAGAGAACGGTAGAATTTGCTTAATTTATCCGGGGATGTGCTTCCCTATGTACGAGTTTGCCTTTGTAGAGGCTAAGTTTCGTTTGCCCTTTACCGAATTCCAGGAGGCCATCTTTCGCCACTTGGAATTGTGCCCTGCCCAGCTTCACCCAAACGCGCTGGCCTTCATACGTGCTTTCGAGCTGGTGTGCCGTTTTTTGAATATCGGGGCGACTGTTGACCTATTCTTCTGCATCTTCCAACTCCAACGGAGCACCACGGGCTCAAAGCAAAGTTGGGTCTCCTTCAAACAGCAGAGCAGGCTCTTCTGGCTATACTTAGAATCTGTTCGACATTTTAAAGATAGGTTCTTGGTCGTGAAGCCTGTCTCTGAAGTGGCTAAGAGGTCGATTTCTACCCTCGAAACCATGATCGTCGATGGCCGACAAGTTGAGAGGCATGTGTCTAAGTTTCCTTTGGAGTGGGTATTTTCCCAATTCAGATACAGAACTGGCCAATTCCTTGTTAAGCACGAGCAGCTTTGTGAAAGAAACAAAGAGTCTTATCGGGCCTTACATGCCTATGTGGAGACCTTCAATCGGGCTTTCATGGTAGACAAGGACGGTAGGGAGTTGCTCGGGGAGGACGGAGAGCCTTCCCAGGCAGCTCGCTTTATCAATACCAAAGCCCTTCTTGAGTGCGAGAATGACGACATTGCGTTTTAGCTCCTCGGTATATTTTGTTCTTGTGCCCATGTTGGTTAATCTTTGTCTTATTATATTGATGTTTCTTTCTTTATGTTCGCAGGAAAAATGGCCGACATGAGGGAGTGCCTGGTGAGGTCCCAAGCAGCTAAGAACCAAAAGAATGCGCCCTCGATGCCAAAAGCTGGTGCGGCCAAGTCCCAGGCGACATTGGAGAAGTTTGTGGCCGACACTGTTCCTACTCCGGGGATAACCTCTACTCCCCCGACTCCAGACACATCCCACAAGAGAAAGAGGGATGATATTGGTTCCTCCCCAACGGGTTGCTCGGGTGGTGTTCATGGAGATAAATATGTGCCGCCTTCATGCTATCTTCAGAGGCAGATGTTTGACGGGGAGAACTCTATCGTCATCCCAGAACTTGACGCCTCCGCTATCTTGTCCACAGATCCCCAGGTACGGAGGAAACTTCTCTGCCAGGACGCGGCCAGCATGATCAGGGTATTGGAAATGGCGCTGGCCCTTAGAGATGCAGAGGTGGCTCTCCTTGCCGACCTTAAGAAGGCTAAGACTATGATCAATGACTTAGAGCTGGAGAATATGGAGATATACAATGAGCTAAAGAAGCTGCAAGGGAACCAGGAGGCCAAGATATTGCTTCAAAAGGAAGTAACCCAGATGAAGGCAGAGGTGACCAAGGTCAACGAGGAGAACGCCCGTTTGAAGGCGAGGGTGGCTGAACTGGAGGGGTCGTCGGCGGTCGGTCAGGATGAGACTGACGACAAGAAGACCCTTAAAACGCAGAGGGGCCTGATCGAGAGGATCCGTCTCCTTGGAGAGGATAATCTGGGGGCGGCCGAATTTGGTTTCAATGCTACCTTGGAGCAGTTGAAAGCTCTCAACTCCGATGTCCAGCTGCTAACCGAGGGTAAGGATCTTCTCAACGTCGTCGTTGATGGCAAGGTGGTTCCTCCCGGTGTTCCCGATGAGACCGTTTAGTTTGTTTTATGATTGTACTTTGTATTTTGCGGGCCTGCGTGCCTTTTAATGTAATATTTTGTTGGGCACAACCCTTTCAATGTACAACTGACTTCTTCCGGCCTAGTGGCCGAGGTTATAAATATTTGTTTGGTATTTTCTTGTTTACGTATGCTTGTTTGAATGGACGTTTGCTCGACTTGCACTATGCCAAGTAAGGGAAAAGACTGCGTTTTTTTGGCCTTTAACAGCGCTTAAAAGCGCTGCCTAAGGTGGCGCTGCTGTAGGTAAAGACAACGCTTTTTTTTAATGCAAAAGCGCTGCTAAAGGCCTGCTTTAGGCATCGCTTTACCTTTAAAAGCGCTTTCTAAAGTAGGCCTTTAGCAGCGCTTTTTCCTGGAAAAGCCGGAAGCGCTTTCTAAAGTGGCCCTTTAGCAGCGCTTTTTCAGGCCTTTTATGCTTTCTTTTGGCATCTTTAGGCAGCGCTTTTTTAGGAAAAAACGTTTTCTATGGTTCCCCTTTAGAAAGCGCTGTCTAATGTATTTTTTACTTCACTTTAAGGCAGCGCTTTTAGTGGAAAGCGCTGTCTATTGTGTACTATAGGTTGCGCTTTTTCTAAAATGTGTTTTCTTTTCTTCACGTTAAAATCTGAATTTAGGAAGCATTTTTTGTATAAAAGCGCTGCCTATTCCTAATTTTTTAGAATTTTTTTTTTGGAAATAATACCATAAACCTGTATAATTCAAGCCTTTCTTTCAAACAACCTACTTTATATAACATTCAACAAGCTTTTATTTCAACACATATGCCTTATATTTCAACCATTGAGCCTTTATTTCAACAAACAATCCTTTATTTAAACATAGGCATTATATACCATTATGATCCAAAATATATACACCATTACCATTCAAAACATAAACCATTTGTTATAAATCAACACAAACATGCATCATATATACACCAATCCATAATTCTAATAACAATTTGTTCACCTAGAAATCATTTAACTTCTAAAGATTCCTAATATACAACCACTTCCAAAACTATACAACATTCCATAACTATACACAACATCTTCCATACCTTATATGATTCTTTTCTCAATAAAGTATTCACATAATTCCTCCTTGATTTCTTCCAACTTCTCTTTCGAGTATTAAGCACACTTGTATTCATCAAAGTACTACATAATAAGACATAATATGCATGATTTAGTTAAAAGTCATAAATTATATGAAATGTTCTATAAATACTAAAATAAATCCTAAGTTTTAAATCCATACCAAGATTGGAATCTCTATTTGATACAAATGAAGGATTTCTCTCATAAACCTCAAAACATAATAACCGCAATCTATTCCATTACGCTAACGAGCACACTACACAGAAAAAAAAAGTAATGTTACCTCCATATCAAGTACCATCACTATTATATGCAAAATTTTGAAAATTAATATACCTCCACTCTGATCCAAGTAATGTTGTTTGCTTTAGACCGTGGTACTCGAGCTTCTCTTTGTGATCGGAATACTCGTATTGCTCTAGCAAAATAAAAATATACATTTAGAACAATCTTATAAAAATAATTAAATATACAAATACACACGAATATTTAGAACAATCTCACTTACGTATCAACCATATTCTTCATATCCAGATATGTTATCCAATCACCATCCAATAAATTCAAAAAATACACTACTTCTTTTGTAGGATTAATAGCAACCAACAACCAGTGACCACTATAAAATAAAACAAATGTTTAGATGGAAATTTTCTATGCAAAAGATACAAAGATTAGAATGAAATTAGAAGGAAAATCTAACTCATTGCCAGTATTATACGGTAAAAGACACAAACTTCCTGTACTACTGGCGATAAATCTCTCGACTAAGTGATCTCTTACTGAATATGGATCCTGAACAATTAACGGGGCGTTGACACGGGCGTAAGACACGAAATAGAATCTGTTTGACAATGGATTCCCGCGCATATATTTGTCATACAAGACCCTTAAATAAAAACATAATAAACATTAGAATATTTTCATTGAAATGTGTAAATAAATTGTTCAACTAATTAGATAATAGATTGATCGGCGTACCACATGTATGACTGCGTAACACCGATGCCTAATTCAAGAGGCCAAAAAATCTGATCCATGTCCTCTTTTGCAAGTGTTTTGAAATTAGAAAAACCATAAACACCTTCCTCCATTTCTATTTGACGAATGGCACCATGCATCAAGTCTGATGTTCCCACAAGTGTTTCAAGACACATCCTAAATCGACCAACAGAAGCTCTTTTTGGTCCGGTCCTTGGAAGATCCTTTTTTTTGTTGGATACGTTGCTAGATTTCTTGGTGACTTGTTGTGACTCTTGAGCAGGAACCTAAAAATCATATAAGTTAGGTAACGTATAAAATCATGAAGCTTTTGCATTCAGATCACAGAATTAACACTTTCAATGTACCTCTTTTTGTGATGCAACAGACTCGTTGTGCCGCAAAATCCCTTTATCCTTAGATGCGGGTTTTGTAGGAGTCTAACATTACCATGTAAAAAAAATGTACGTAATGGTTCAGAACTGACATTTGATTACTAAAACATTCATAATGGTTTTCAACATACCTCCTCATCTATGAAAATGAGGTATACCAGCCATGCAACAAACGATCCTATTGCATCCCGCAACAATGTTGCCTCTGAAACAACGTCAGGTATCGGTAGCAACGCATCCAGCTCTAATGCAATATCAACCAATACTTTCAGATATCCATCAGGAAACGGTTTATGGTGAAGTAAATCTCCCAAAGTGTTATGCACTTTTCCCTTGCCAACTATGCGATAAGTTGGTGACGATAAATACAACTGACAAGATGAAATGCCCTAAACCAATAATAAATATGTTATTGTTAATGTGTATATATGTCAATTAAAATGAATGGGCTAATTTAATTTCATAATAACATATATAATTACCTCTGGAAATTTCTTCTGACAATTGATACTAGCTTTGTCACTAGTATCTTTCAACATTGAACTGCATTTTTCTGCCATATACCTTTCTTTGTCCTTTTGCAATTCACGGAATTGCGTTTTTAATTCCACCAACGTTTACATCACTTGTTGGTTGCTAGGATTTTTTTTCTTTGGATGCTTATATAAGGACGATGGAGTCACACCAAATCCCTTACCCCGCACACGGCCGGAATACTCAGGAACATTTAGAACTCAACTAAGTATGCTCCTGCAATCCTCGTCCTCACCTGTAGTTAAGGATTGAGACAGAGTCTCCTGAAATTCATTTACATATCGACAATTATTAGTGGGGATTAAAAATTAATTATATGTTAGTAAACTTTTGATTTAATTAAATACATAATGTTATACTTACACATTCGTCAAAAACATGTTGAACATCTTCCGTAACAACTCCATCCTTGCCAACACGAGCAGCCTTCCGCAAAAGATGTCCCGGAAGAGATGTTTCTTCACTTTTACTCTCTTCTAACTACACATTGATACAAATAATAAGATCATCAATTATAACACATTGAGACAATTAATAAGATCATAGCTTTTATATATACTTACCATTTTTTGCTGTAAGCGTGCATATCCCAAACGCCCTTTTTTGTATGGATACGCCGGTTTTGATGCTCTTTGCCGATTTATGTCACTCACTTCCTGGATAAACAAGTTCAAGTCATATCAGAATAATCTAATGCAACAAGTATACAATACAATTAATAGACATGACAAATTAACATTACATGGAATTTTTCGGTTCTTCGTTTGGCTACAAATGTCTCCCATTCTTCAGGTGTAATCAATTCCGCATACTTCACTGGAAGTTCTGCTTCAACAAACTTCCCTTGCTTATCCTTTAGAAAAGTGGTTGATAAAAAATTTTGAAACCCTCTGAGTCTTTTTCCGGCCAATTGAAGACAATATATTTTCTGTCTTTCATCAATGTTAAAATACCTCTACGAAAAACATACACATAGAGTGTGTTAGTATAAGTAATTTAAAGATATAATCGTCAACAAAAATCTAATAACATCAATCATATATGGTACGTACCTGTATCTTAGTCCATATTTTTTCTTTACCAACTTGCAACGCTGGATTTCTCCAGTTATCACAGGTGATTGGAATGTTCTGACGAACAAGTGAACCTATGTAACTTGTCAACATTACACCGTTAGGCTCAATTAGTTGGTCTTCATCACTCCAATGTACATCATATTTGATTCCTCTATCTCTTACACGAATTATTGACTTCATAATTGTTATTCCTCGTGTAATTTCTTTTTCTACATTCTCAGGTCTTTCATTTGCATCATTTGTATCGTGTGAGTCATTTTTATCCTGGTTACTAGCCATTTGACCTGTAGTAAAGAAAAAAAAATAAACAATCCAAAAAACTCAATTCATTAGCATTCTAACATATTCATGCTAACCAAAAAACTCAATCTAAAAAACAATCCAAAAAATGGTGAATAGTAATAATTTGAAAAGGAAGCACGTTGTACACACTAGTGAAAGCATACTACACTCCACATACAACAATTTCACAAAACAGATTTTTCAATATTCATGCTAACCGTTTCAAACTAACTACACAACTAACTTAAAAGCTCATAACCGAACTACATTTTAAACTTGGTTCAAGCATTTCACATAACACTTGGTGTGAGAGTTACGGAACGACAAACATTCTAACCAACATTGTATCAACAACAACAGAACCAACATTGTATCAACAACAATAGAACCACATTCAGAAAATACAGAACCACATTTTATCAACATTGTATCAACAACAACTACATAACCAACATTGTATCAACAACAACAATAGAAGCAGCATTCAACAACAACAGTGGCGAGAGAGAACGAAAATGGTACTTACCTCTTCTTCTACTTCGTTAGCCTTTCTTCTTCTACAACAGTGGTGAGAGACGAGAGCGAAAGAAAATGGCGAGAGAGAACCTCTCTTCTTCTACAACAGTGGCGAGAGAGAACGAAAATGGCAAGAGAGAACCTTTCTTCTTCTACAACAGTGGCGAGAGAGAACGAAAATGGCGAGAAAGAAAGGAGGGAGAACAGTCGCGAGAGTGAAAATGATTAGAAAAAATGTTTAGGGCTCTTTTGAAAATGTGGTGTTTTTATTTTTTAATTGATAAATGACCTAAGGCAGCGTGAAAAGCGCTTTCTTAGGTGCTAGATTTAGCAGCTCTTTTTCCTTAAAAAGCGCTTTCTTTTCATTGGTCTATAGCAGCGCTTTAAAATGGGGGGCCAATTTAAGGACTTTAGCAGCGCTTTTCAAAAGCGCTTTCTAAGGTTAACATTTACCAGCGCTTTATAAAAGCGCTGTCTAAAGTGTGGCCTAGGTACGGCCTTTAGCAGCGCTTTTAGAAAGCACTTTCTAAAGGCAACCTTTAGTAGTACTTATTTTCAGCAATTTTTTTCACAACATATAGTAGTGCTTTGTGATAAAAGCGTTGTCTTTGTAGTGCTGCTAAAAACGATTTTTGGCGTAGTGTTGTTCTTGTTGTGCCTGACAGTCTAGAAACTTGTCGAGGAGGGCGAAGTGGTTTCGCCGGTGGTGAAACTAGGGTCTCGGTTGAGGCACTAATCCCATAGGCTTGGACTGTTCTCATCGCGAGTTGGGTATCCTGCCTGATTGGTGTGGCAACGGCGAGCTCGATTGAGGTATCCTCGTTGTACGCCGAGTCTGCTCATCCCATAAGCAGAAACTGACCGGCTTTGTAAAATGGATCATGCTTACATCGAGGCATGATCCTGTGGCCGAGCCATCTCCCTATAAAGGAGGATATCATTGGCAGTTAGTTCGACCTCGCAGTTGGTTCTAACTGTAGTATTGTTTTAGCTTTTCAGCGTTCTATGGTCGAGTAAATGGTTCTTCGTCCAGGGTTTCTAAGTAGTAGGATCTGGTGCCTGTTTTGGACTTGACCCTGTAGGGTCCTTCCCAGTTTGTGGCAAGCTTTCCTTCGCACGAATCCTTCTGGTTTTTGCGTAGGACCAAGCTGTCGACGGGGAAGTCGCGTTTCATGACCTTAGTGTCGTGGCGCAAGGTTATTTTATGTTTCAGCGAAGCTTCACGAAGAGGTGCTCCTGACCGTATTTCTTCGACCAGATCGAGCTCTTCTCTTAAGGCTTCGTCGTTCATCTCCTCGTCGAGGGGAGCTTCCGTTCTTCTGGAAGGTTCTCTGATTTCTACCGGTATAACCGCCTCAGTTCCGTAAGCTAATCGAAAAAGGGTTTCCCTGGTAGTGGATTGTGGTGTAGTTCTATAGGCCCAGAGCACGCTATGTAGCTCCTCGACCCATCTCTTCTTGGACTCGCCCAACCTACGCTTTAGACCTCAAAGGATCGCCCTGTTCGTGGCCTCCGCTTGCCCATTGATTTAGAGTGCTCGACGGAGGTGAAGTGTTGCTTCGTGCCTAGTTTGGCGACGAAGTCTTGGAACTTCCTGTCTGTGAATTAGGCTCCGTTGTCTGTCATAAGTGCTAGGGGAACACCAAATCTTGCGAGGACATTCCTCTTGTAGAACCGAAGTATGTTGAAGGTTGTGATCTTTGCGAGGGCTTCGGCTTCGATCCATTTCGTAACGTAATCGACGGCCACAATTAAAATTTTATTTTGGTAGGATCCCATTGTGAAGGCTCCGAGGATATCCATCCCCCACCAGGCGAAGGGTCACGGTGAAGACAGAGTCTTCAACTCGTTAGGGGGTGCCAGGTGCATGTCCCCGTGGCGTTGGCATCAGTCACATTTTTGGACGTGCTCCTTTGCGTCTTGCTGCATGGTCGGCCAATAATATCCTGCTCACATGGCCTTTTGTGCCAATGATCTCCCTCCTAAATGTTGTGCATTGATGCCTTCATGAATCTCTTGGAGAATTTCGGGGACCTTGTCCTCCTTGACACATTTCAGGAGGGGGATGGAGAATCCTCGTTGGTAGAGTTTGTCCTCGATCAGTACGTATGAGCAAGCTCGTCATTTAGTCACGTTGGCCTCCTTGCTATCCTCAGGCAGTTCCCTTTTGGTGAGGTAATTGTACACAGGGGTCATCCAGTTGTGGCTGTCTCTGATGGCGTAGACGTCGAGCAGTTCTGATGGTTTCTCGATGCTAGGTCGGGCGAGTATTTCTTGTATGACGGATTTATTACCTCCTTTTCTTTCTGGTGCTGGCCAGCTTGGATAAGACATTTGCCCATGTGTTTCGTTCGCGAGGGATGTGATGGACTTACCATGCGTCAAACTTGGTAATTCTTTCCATTACTAGCGTCAGATATTCGACCAGCTGGTCGTTCTTTTCTTGAAACTCTCCCCGTACCTGAGATGCTACGAGCTGGGAATCGGTGTAAATTTTTACCTACTTGGCACCCAAGTCTTTGGCTAGCCGCAGTCCTGCAAGGAAGGCCTTGTATTCGGCTTGGTTGTTAGAGGTGGGGAAGGCCAAGACTAGCGATACTTCGGTTAGTATTCCTTCCTCATTTTCGAGGATAATACCTGCTCCACTACCCGATGAGCTGGACGCTCCGTCCACGTCGATGGTCCACCTCTGCGTTCCGCTTGGCGGGGTCGGTAGAGGCGTCATTTCTGCTACGAAGAAGGCCAGGACTTGTGCCTTAATGGCCTTTTTGCCCTCGTAGTGAATATCGAATTCTGACAATTCCAAGGACCATTTGAGCATTTTGTCGGCCATATCTGGTTGGCAAAGCAACTGCCTGATGGGTTGCTCTGTGCGTACTACTATAGTGTGGGCCAGGAAATAGTGTCTGAGTCTTCTTGCGGCGGTGATAAGGGCAATGGAGACTTTCTCTATCTGCGCATACCTGATTTTTGGCCCTTGCAGGGCCTTGCTGGTGAAATAAATGGGCTTTTGCCCGTTCGTCGTCTCGCGAATGAGTGCGGCGTTAATGGCTTCACTGGTGACAGAGAGATATAGATACAAGGTTTCCCCGTGATCTGGTCAGGATAGCACGGGAGGCTCTAATAGGGCTTGCTTAAGATGGGTCAGGGTCTGTTTGCACTCGTCTGTCCATTCGAATGTGGCCTCCTTTATGAGGAGTTTAAAGAAGGACAGGGCGTGCTGGGCAGACCTGGCTACGAAACGAGAGAGCGAAGCGAGCATCCTGTTGAGGAATTGTATGTACTTCTTTGACTTGGGCGTGGGGAACGCTACAAATGCCCGACATTTGTCAGGGTTCGCTTCTATCCCCTCTCTCGATAAGATAGAACCCGAGGAACTTTCTTGCCCGTATGTCGAAGGTGCACTTTTCTGGATTAAAGCGCATTTTGCACTTTCTAGCTTGGTCGAAGACTTTTTGTAAGTGGGTCGTATGGTCGGATTCCTCTTGGGACTTTACAATCATATCGTCCATGTAAACTTCGAGCATGTCTCTGATTTCGGATTAGAAGACCTTGTTCATCATGCGTTGGTATGTGGCCCCAGCGTTTTTCAGAACGAAGGGCATTACATTGTAGTAATAGTTCCCCGACGAGATCATGAATGCTGTGTAATTCTTGTCCTTTTCGGCCATAGGGATTTGGTTGTATCCCGAGTATGCGTCTATGAAGGACAAGAGTTTGAAACCTACAGAATTATCTACGAGCTTATCTATGCTCGGTAAGGGATAAGCATCTTTCGGGCAAACCCGGTTGAGATCAGTAAAGTCAATGCACATGCGCCATTTTCCACTATGTTTCTTGACAAGTACAATATTGGACAGCCAGGTTGTATACCTGGCCTCCGAAATGTATTTTTCCTCTAAGAGGTCTTGTACAAGTTTTTCGGCAGCCTGTGCCTTTTCATCGAATTGTTTCCGCCTATGCTGTGTGACGGCTCGAGCAGCTGGATCGATGGTCAAATGGTGGCATGCGGTCTCAGGGTCCAGGTCGGACATGTCGGCAGCACTCCAAGCAAACAGGTCAGCGTTGTCTTCCAAGCATTTCTTCAGCTGTTGCTTGACCTCATCGGGCAGTCTAGCACCAATCTTCACTCCTCTGTTGGGGTTAATGCTGAAAGGGATGACTTAAAATTCCTCGTCTAGAACCGGGCGCATGAGGACTGATGTGGAGGAGCTGTCCATCCCCGTTAATGCCCCTTCACCGCTATCTTCCTCGCCTTCATCTGAGATTCGGTTGTCCAGGTCGATAGTGTGTACAGGGAGTGCAGGTTTCTTGTTCGTTTGGCTGTCTTCGGACGACTGATCTTCCTCCCTTGCCCGCTTGGCCGTTTTGGGTGCTGCACCGATCTAGCTTTGTCCTCGGGTTGCTGCTTCAAAACATCTACGGGCGACCTCTATATCCCCGTGGAGTGTCGCAACATGACATTTCTCAGTATAATACTTCAACTTGAGGTGGACGGTTGAGGGGACGGCAATTAGCTCTGCGAGGACTGGTCTCCCCAGGATGCATTGGTATAGTGACGGACAATCAATCACCAGGAATTGGGTTTTGATCGAGTTGCACTACTACGAAAAACCCATTTAACAACGGTTGGGAATGACACATAATGACGCGGGCGAAGGCGTTGTTATATAGATTGTCCTTGTAAGTTCATTGTTTCTACAACGGTCTGGAAACCATTGTTGTATTATGGAAAGCGCGCGTTATATTGCAACGGTTAGGTATTTCAACCGTTGTAATAAATATTAACTATCACAACGGTTATGAGTCTCAACCGTTGTGGAATGTACCCTTAGTTTATTTAATACAAATGTATATTGCTTGTTATACCATACACCTAATTAAAGAAATACAACCATTAAAATTGGTAAAGAAATATATAATCTGAAAATTAAACTCTTCTTGAAAACCAACTTAAACACACCAATATTTTCCGAATTACATCCATTTCATTCCGCACATTTTATGTTCCTTAACACATAATATACGATTCAATGGTCTGATTCCCTCTACTCATCGATATCTTTTATTATGGTTTACCTCTTCATCGCCAAAAATCATCGCGATTTTATCACCATAACAATCATGATCTTAACAACCACGATGATTAGTGACGACGATGAGGTAAACTATAATAAAAGATATCGATGAGTAGAGGGAATCAGACCATTGAATCGTATATTATGTGTTAAGGAACATAAAATGTGCGGAATGAAATTGATGCAATTCGAAAAACATTGACATGATAAAGGTTGGTTTTCAAATACATCTTAATTTTCAGATTATAAGTTTCTATATCAATTTAACTGATTGCATTTTCAATAAAAGGATAGTGAAACAAACAATATACATAGTATATAATAAACTAAATTTCATATATATATACAATATCAGAATGAATTCATATATATGTACCTTTTCAGAATGAATTTATATATTTGTACCACCATGTGAAACAAACCCTAAGAAGTGGGAAGCAATGGAGAAAATTAGTTAATATTCAAAACAAAATAAGCAAAAGTTGAAACAAAACCCTAAGAAGTGGGACTGTACCATTATAATGAAGTTCACCTTGCTTGTGAAGCATTGAAGTCGAATCTGCACAAAATGAGAACAATCAACAAAAACAACATGAATCAAACAAGATAATGGGAACTATCTAACAAAAAGATTGAAGTAGAAGAATACCTTATTTTCCATAAACAATATGTACATTACGCTTGCTACCCGCCAGCATCATTACCATGTTCATATAGTTTTAGACTCTGCAAGAAGAAATAAAAGGAGCAAGAAGCTTAAATCAAAAGCTCCATACTTCTTTTATTTCTTTTCGTGGATTCTAAAAAAAGATGAAGTTTACTGCCAAAAATGTAGTGAAAAAATGGGTGCTAGGGTTTCGCTGTGAAGGAAACAACGCTACTGTCACTAAGGGAAAGTTAAATCCCTTATATAGGTAAATATTTCACATCAGTTTTCTAAAAGAACCGTAATGATAAGTATATATTATTTTAATAATATCACAACAGTTAGTTATATTAACCGTAGCAATACCCCTGATACTTGGTACAAGGTTCGACTCTAGGCAACAACATTTTTCTATAATTACGTAAAATAGAAAAATGTTGTTGCCTGGAGTATAAGGGGTATCGCTACGGTTAAAATTACTAACCGTTGTAATATTATAACGGTTTCTCTTCCCGGAATAGAGAACAATCTGGAATGATTTAAAATTTTCTCCGTTTTTCAAAAAATATCGTTCCAGAATATCAACCATTTACAAGATATCGTCATTGCAAGCATTAAACAATCAGACTTTTCATATTCAACCTCATCTATAAATAGACAATTTTATATTTCTTCATAATATATTGTTCGTAACAATGAGTTCTACAAATGAGAATGCTAGAAACATCACCAATGAGGAACGTCAGCTGCCAAATGAGGAGGTCCAACCAATGGCCAACGTCAGGGATGCATTAAGGGTGAGGAAGGATAAGAAGAAGAAGAAGAAGAAGAAGCTGAAGAAGAAAAAGATAAAGAAGAAAAGGAGGACTGTTTATTATGATTCTGATGAGGGAAGTGAGGAGAGAGTTCTGGATTATGAAGATGCATTTGCAGCTATGGGCTCTGACATTGATAAATATATGTAATATGATTATCAATGTACTCTTCTTAATGGAATCTTAATAAAGTTTTCTTTTATATATCCTCATCTCTTTCAGTTTTATTTTTAAAGAAGTTATATGATCAAACTATTCTCTTGCACTTAAAAATAGAAAAACAAGGATGAATTTTGAGTTTTGAGGTTAAATCCCCATAACACTAACAAAAGAAATAAAATATATGTTTAAAATAAAAAAATATGGAAAAAAAAGTAGTTGCTGGGAATCGAAGCTTGTTACATGTATTACAACGGTGTTTTAATACAAGCGTGTTTAAAATGTAAAAATATGAAAAAAAAATGTAGTTGCTGGGAATCGAAGCTTGTTACACACCATGTATTACAACGGTTTTTTAATACGACCGTCGTTAAATATGGCGTTATAAATCAGCTGCAAAATTTTTAACCTATTACAACGGTGGGATATGAATTCGTGGTAAACCTGGCGTCGTTAAATGGGTTTTTTGTAGTGTTGGATGTTTCCTCCTCCCCGAATGTGATCAGAAGCTCCACATATCCCCAAGGTCTGGCCGTGGCTCCATTGAAACCCTGCAAATCGGACCCCACATAAGGTGAGAGATTCATCTGGTCCAGCTTGAGAGCTCGAAACAGCACGACGTATATTATGTCCATCGAACTACCCTGGTCGACCAGGATCCTTCTAACGTCGGTGCTTGCCAACCTTGCTCTGATGAGCAAAGGGATGTATGAATTCGGAGAGCCCCCCAGGTAGCTCCTCGCGGTAAAAGGTGATCGGTTGTGAGCGCCCCTTGATCTTTTCAAGTGTGGATAGCCGGTCAGGACTGCAGTCAATGAGCTGCTCAAACTTCCACTTGATAGATCCCACTGTCAGCTCATTGTACCCCCCCCCCCCTCGGCATGAGATAAACATGGCTGCAGGGAATGCTTCCCAAGTGCTGTGTGCGGACAATCGGGTAGGCTCCTCGAGATAATCGGGGATGGTAAAGTCCTCTGGTCGCGTAATGGACATAGCGACCTGCGAGGGAGGACTGGATGGAGATGATTCTGCTTCCTTCTTTGCGTCTGAAGCCTCTCGTCGCAAAGACTCACCTTTCTTGATATATTGCTTCAAATGACCCTCCTTGATGAAGATCTTAATAGCATCTTTAAGGTGCACGCAGTCCTCGGTCGTGTGGCCATGGCTGCAGTGGAAACGGAAAAATTTGCTTTTGTCCATGTTGTCTTTGGACGTCGTCAATTTAGGGAACCTGACACCTCCCTGCTTGAACTCTGTATTGATGCATATGGAGAGAATACCCTCGCGAGGAGTGGTGAGCAGGGTATACTCCGTGAATCAGCCAGCAGGGCCTTTGACTTCCCGAGGGTGATTGTCTCGTCACTTTTCTCTTCCTTGACGGGACGTCTTCGGCTCGTCTTTTTTTGGTGCCCGGGTACTTTCTGGATCTCTTGCGTCCCAGGCATGATATGCGGCTTCCTTTTCTTCGTACTGTATGTACGCTTCGGCTTTTCGGAGAAGTTTCGTTAATGTTCTAGGAGTCTCGATTTCGATAGCTTTGTGGAAATCGCTTTTCGGTCTCAAGCCTTTCTCGAGGAGATACATTTTCATGTGGTCCGTCGTACGGACCTCCACAGCTTTCTTGTTGAACCGTTCAATATGCCCGCAGGGACTCGTTCCTGCCCTGTATGATTGCTTCTAAGGTACCTTCAGACTTGGGATGTCGTCGGGAAGGCGTAAAATGTCGGGCGAACCGGCTCTTCAAATCTCTCCAGGATGTGACCGACCCCCAGGGAAGGCGCTTGAACCAAGCCATAGCCCATTTCCTGAGGGTGATTGAGAACAATCTGCACTTTATGGCTCCGCTCACATTGTGGTAGTGGAGCATCGCCTCTATGTTTTCTATGTGCTCGCTGGGGTCGGTGGTCCCATCGTATGTCGCATAGCAGGGGGCTTCTCTAACCCGCGAGGAATTCTGGTGTCCATGATCTCTTGTGAGAGGGGGGCCATAGGCATCGTCGTCACTGCTGGTGCTCGGAGAATGGGAGAAAGAATAGCTACGACCACGACTTCTGCTTTGTCATGGAGAATGTCTGCGCGGTCGACAATGCTCGTACTTTTCTGAGGGCTTGGATTTCTTTGACGCAGGGGAGCGTCTAGGCCTCCGCAGAGGAGACCGACGTTGCCTTCTTGCCAGATTGGATGCGGGCTCTTCAGATCTTGATCGTCTTCTCACTGGGGAGAGGCTTCTGGACCTGTCACACCTCCGTTTCTGAGGGGGAGACCGAGGACGTGGAGAAGGGATGCGAGGCTTCTCCGAGGACAGGCGCTCCTGGAGGACGTGCTCGAGAGTATTATCTTTTCACCTTGTTGGAAGATCAGGAGGTTTTATCTGTTGAGGGAGGCGATGAGAGCAGTTGTGCTGGAATCAACATTTTGCAGAACCAGAATAGGCTCAAAAACGTAGTCACCAGCCTGTGCCTGAGATTTCACTTCGTCGGGAGTAGGAGACGCGGTCATCCCGTTCTGTTGGTCAGTTTTCGGAAAAACATCTCCGGGGTGGTCGGCGTTTTCAGTCATAACGGCGACAACAGATTCTGGACGTACATCATTGATAAGTGCAAATTGTACCTATTTTTGTATATATGTTTTGTTGCACTTATCGATACTTTGTGGTAAATATCGTGCGAATAAAACCCGATTTGTTTATAAATATGTTTACTTTACTTTTTAGTGTATATATTATGTATCATGTAAATATCAATGAGTTTAATTGATTTTCTCTCATTTTTGCAGGTATCCAATCAAGAATGTCTTGCCATTGTTGTATAGATCATTGAATAAGCTTTCCAACGCTTCGAACCGGGCGAAAAACGGAGTTACGGTTCAAAAGTTACGAATAAAACAGTGCTGGAAAAATGTTGTTCTGTCAAATTCGCCAAGCAAATTTTCAATTCGCCGGGCGAATTTGAGAATTTCGCCAGGCGAGGCTGTGGCGAGGCCCTGGCGAGAGAAAAGTTGGAAATTCAAGTTGCTGTTGTCTTGTGCTCGCGTCTTGTTCGCCAGGCGAGTTTTGAGACATCCGCCGGGCGAATTTTCATTTGCCAGGAAAAAGTAGATATTTTTTGCCAGGCTGTTTTATTGCGTAGCTGGTGTGAGAGAAAAAGGGGAATCCGCCAGGCGAATTTTCCTGAACCAGAATTTTGTATTTAATTCATTTTACTTCAATTTTGTAAGATTATGTTGTTTGGTGGTGATTTTTGATCTTCCAACTTCATCAACCTCATTCTTTGATAGATTAGCTTAGAAAACAACATGGAAGCATGCATACGGATGAATCGGGGTGGATTGATCGTCGATTGGCATTGACAAACCGCGAAATGTTTGGTTCATTTCTTTTCTTCTTTGTGTTTTTCTTCTAGGTTGGGTTGTGTATATGTATTTATTCTGAACTCATGTATATTTGTCGCCCATGGCATTATATGAAACTTGCTTTACAAATCTTTATTGGTGATTATCTCTGATTTTTTCTTTATGCGCGGGGTTTGGGTTGCGTTAGACATAACCTTCGCGAACTTCGATTAGGGATGATTGTCTATTAGTTTCTGGACTCTAGAGATAGATTTAGGAGCTAACAATCTTCAATAGGCGTCGAAGGTTAATGCCTTCCGTGTTTCGAGGCTTCGCTCGCGAGAGTGACGAAGAGAGTGACACGGTTGTTATCTCAACTTCCTTTGTTGTGAGCGATGCTGGGTGATATTGAGGAGTATTGTAGGTGGAGTATAACTAGTCGTTAAGTTTAAGTTTATGAGGAGTCGATTATGTGCATTGCCGGACAAGTTTTTCTCTCTAAGGAATGAGTTCTTTTTGTTTTAATGTTTACTTTTATGTTTTCTTGTTTGAAACTATTTTAATCCAAACTCATAAACGCGAGAGACTGTCGAACGTAATTCTTTCCCTCGAACCGATCTCTGTGGACACAACATAAATCCCGGAGGGAATTCTTCCGAAAATAAATATTTTTGTTGCTTGCCCTATTCTGCACTCAACAAAATGGCGCCGTTGCCGGGGATCGGTTTTGATATTGATTCGCATTGCGACAATTTCTTTGTTTTTTAGTTTTGTATATATCGTATATATTGTCTGTTTCCATTATGTTTTTTCAAGTGTTGTATACATTTTGTTCTCGTAACATTTGTTTAAGTGTTTAGTTAGGACGCTTGCTTTTGGTTGCGCGGTGAGACATCACCATGGCATGAATGAAGGAAGTTTCTAGCTAAGCACCGTAAAGACGTCGAACTTACGACGTAAAACAAGCATGTTTTATATTTTTTCTTTTCTAATGTTTTGTTTGTTGTTTGGTTGCAAGTCTTGGTCGACTTATTTGAGGATGCTTTTGTGATTTTTCAAGTTGGTTTGTTTCAACTTGCGGATGTATGGCAATAATATTGTTAAGTTTTGTACACGTCCGAGGTATGTATTTATCGCTTTCTATAACTTAGCATATTCATGATACTTAGGCTTTTTACAAACTTTCATGCCATTCATTCTTTTGTATACTTGTTCTATTGTGAATCACTTTAGTTTCCAACCTTTTTGTGAGGTAGCCTTCTATTGTTCATATATGCGCGGAGAACCAACATTCTTGTTCTAACTGGATTTTATTATGTTGAATCTGTTGTTTATGTTGTGTATATGAATGCATGAAAAGGATCAAGGCAATTGTTTTATTTTGAGCACAGCCACCTTAGCCATATAGTCAATTCACCTTGTGAGCGTGTGATCATTTGTAACCCCTTTGAGCTTTTTGATCCATGTTTTTATTTGAACTTTATGCTTGTCTATGAGTATTTAGTTCACTTATTTTTGAATGGATTTTATTTTTTCTTGGACCTCAATTTTGTGTTGTTGTATGGATTTTTTCCTTGCCTTAGAAAGTAGGGAGTATTCATATGATGGTGCGGTTGAATTCAAGTTGGGGAGAGGATGATTGTATACTCATTGGTTGGATTCTATGCGGATTAAAAAAGAAAAGAAAAAAGAGAAAAATTTGTGAAAGAGAAAAAGAAAGAAAAAAGAAGAAAAAGAAAATCCTTGAAAAAGGAAACAAAAAGAGTTTCAATAATTGTGCTAAATAAGTATTGTGTGTTGTGTAACACTTGGGATTGTGGAAGAAGTTGATTGGAATTTGGTGTTTGAGTCTTTGTGAGTTGATCACTCCCTTAGGTTTAGGCAAGTTTTTGTTTCAATTACCTTTAGAAATTGCCCCTTGTTTGTTTACCCGACCACGCTACAACCTTCAAAGTCCTTGTGATTCTTGCCTTTGTATTTTCAATGTGAATTTGTGGATGTATGCATAATTTAGTCTTTTGTTTGCATGAGTGTTGTGTGAGTGTAAAGTACCTTATTTTGTGTTTTTCATCTACCGATGATTGTTTTTACTAGGTGTGATTCATTTTGGAACTTGTGTTGTTTTAGAATGTTTGGCATGATTTTTGTATTTTGCGTTTGTTTCGTGACTATGTTGTCGTCGTAGCCAGTGGTAAGTATTTACTTTTTGTGTGTACCGTTTTCATTTGAACCATTCATTCGTTTCCGTTTTTCAAAACCTGTTGATTCGGCATTCTTTGGATATCGCTTTTGTGTTTTCAAGTTTGTTTGATTCTTGTTCGTGGACAAACAATTATGTAAGTTGGGGAGACTTTGATAAGTGCAAATTGTACCTATTTTTGTATATATGTTTTGTTGCACTTATCAATACTTTGTGGTAAATAACGTGCGAATAAAACCCGATTTGTTTATAAATATGTTTACTTTACTTTTTAGTGTATATATTGTGTATCATGTAAATATCAATGAGTTTAATTTATTTTCTCTCATTTTTACAGGTATCCAATCAAGGATGTCTGACCATTGTTGTATAGATCATTGAATAAGCTTTCCAATGCTTCGAACCGGGCGAAAAACAGAGTTATGGTTCAAAAGTTACGAATAAAACAGTGCTGGAAAAATGTTGTTCTGTCAAATTCCCCAGGCAAATTTTCAATTCGCAGGGCGAATTTGAGAATTTCGCCAGGCGAGGTTGTGGCGAGGCCCTGGCGAGAGAAAAGTTGGAAATTCAAGTTGCTGCTGTCTTGTGCTCGCGTCTTGTTCGCCAGGCGAGTTTTGAGACATCCGCAGGGCGAATTTTCATTCGCCAGGCGAAAGTAGATATTTTTTGCCAGGTTGTTTTATTGCGCAGCCGATGTGAGAGAAAAAGGGGAATCCGCCAGGCGAATTTGTCTGAACCAGAATTTTGTATTTAATTCATTTTACTTCAATTTTGTAAGATTATGTTGTTTGAAGGTGATTTTTGATCTTCCAACTTCATCAACCTCATTCTTTGATAGATTAGCTTAGAAAACAACATGGAAGCATGCATACGGATGAACCGGGGTGGATTGATCGTCGATCGGCGTTGACAAACCGCGAGATGTTTGGTTCATTTCTTTTCTTCTTTGTGTTTTTCTTATATGTTGGGTTGTGTATATGTATTTATTCTGAACTCATGTATATTTGTCGCCCATGGCATTATATGAAACTTGCTTTACAAATCTTTATTGGTGATTGTCTCTGATTTTTGCTTTATGTGCGGGGTTTGGGTTGCGTTAGACATAACCTTCGCAAACTTCGATTAGGGATGATTGTCTGTTAGTTTCTGGACTCTAGAGATAGATTTAGGAGCTAACAATCTTCAATAGGTGTCGAAGCTTCATGCCTTCCGTGTTTCGAGGCTTCGCTCGCGAGAGTGATGAAGAGAGTGACACGGTTGTTATCTCAACTTCCTTTGTTGTGAGCGATGTTGGGTGATATTGAGGAGTATTGTAGGTGGAGTATAACTGGTCGGTAAGTTTAAGTTTGTGAGAAGTCGATTATGTGTATTGCCGGACAAGTTTTCCTCTTTGAGGAATGAGTTCTTTTTGTTTTAATGTTTACTTTATGTTTTCTTGTTTGAAACTATTTTAATCCAAACTCATAAACGCGAGAGACTGTCGAACGACATTCTTTCCCTCAAATCGATCTCTGTGGACACGACATAAATCCCGGAGGGAATTCTTCCAAAAATAAATATTTTTGCTGCTTGTCCTATTCTGCATTCAACAGTCATCATTATTGGTGGAGGCCATAATGATCGGAAGGGTTTGAAGAGAGATTTGGTCTTTGAGGTGAAAAAGAAGGGATCTTGAATCAAAAGACAGGGAAGCTATTCCCACAGACAGCGCCACTGATCGGAGGTGATCAGACTGGATCGTCGTGGCCTTCACGTAGGATAGATGAGGATGATTGTAGGAGAGAAAAAGGGGGTGGTACGAGCAAGGTACTCCGATGCCAAATTAAGTGTTTGGTCGAAAGGGAGAAAGCAAGTACACAAGTAAGATTTCAAGTATTGAATATTTGATACCTGCCCCTCTCCTATGAGAGGGTATTTATAGAGGAACCCCCCAGCACGGGGCCAAGGTCTCCCAGGTGGCCGAAGATATCTGGTCGACCAATGAGAGACTGCTAGGTGGAGGGCCTGGCGCGTGGTCCTTTGACCTGGTCCAACTGTTTCCGTGATATCCGGAGAGACAGTTGGTCACGTGAACTGCTAAGCGAGTGAGGGGGACGTGCCCAACATCTAGTTCCTGCCCAACGGCTAGTTCCTGCCCAACGACTAATTTCTAGCTATTGGGCCTAGCTAATAACTAGACTGGATTGGGCTTTGCCCTTCTGGGGGCAAAGCGTCTGCCCAGTCCAGAACAATATGTGTCGTGCAATTATATATAGTAGTAATATAGTGAGGGACAAAAATTTGATGAAATTCACAAATTCTATTGTGGTATCATTCATTTGGTTAGATATCTTCCTCTCTCTAACTAACTTCTAGAAGGTGTAACCATTTTCTGTTATCTTCCTAATAGTATCGATCTTCATCTTTTACCATGCATGCTTATGCTGCCATGGCGGATTCTTCACCAGCTGCTACAGTTGGATTACTTTCCCAACCAACACATGCATTTCTTGGCATCACTTCGAATTCATCTTCATCATATCACTTTAGACCAAAACTTTCAATCAACCTTCAAGACAATAATTAGTGTTGTAACTTTTTTTTAAAACGTGCATCATCATATCGCGTTATGTAAATATTATTTCAATTTTTTATTGGATATATAAAAACATTTTATTTCTTTTGTTAATGCATAATTAAATAATATTTTATAAAAATTATTACATTTATAAAATATAATAAAAATATTAAAATATTGAATAACATTTATAAAAATGACAAGAAAATTTGAATCTGACTAAATACGTCAAAATTTAAAAATAGCAATTTAATTAGGACAAATATAAGAAAAATGCAAATTTAAAAGAAAAAAAAGGTGTTAGGGGAGGTGTTGATAACCACCTCCTGCCATCATCGTACTCAAAGTGACTTAATTATCCTTGTAATATTAATTTTATTATATAATTATCTTTATTAATTTATCAAGATAATATGTTATTTTAATGATTAAATATTTAAAATTTTGATTTTTAGAAATATATGTTGTAAAATTAATTTTATGTTTATTTTAAAAATGGAAATTTAAGTTGAAATTTCAAAAGAAGCTTATGCAAAAATAAATATTAATACAAAAAAAAAAAAAAACAAAAACAAATCAAAACTGTAAAAGTAAAATAACAGTAGGGAAAAAATTGGATTGCTTTTCAAATAATGCTCTTTAATGTTATTAGCTTGACTTTTGCTTTTCTACATCAATTATGCATACTTTCTACATCAATTATGCATATTTGTGTTGAGATATAATATAATTTAAGTTGTGTTGTCCAAGCGCAAAGTTAAATTAGGGTTTAGGATTTGTTATTTAGCTTGTTATATTTGTTACTTAGTAGTTAAGTCATTTAGGTGTATATAAATAAATACTTTGTTATTCAGTTTTATAACACAATTATTCAATAATATCAATTCTTATTTTCATATTCTCTCTCTTTTTCTCCACACTAAAAGTGTCTCGTGCACTAACAAATTGGTATCAGAGTTTGGTTAGGTTTTTGATCGTGTTTTCAAGAATCACACGTCGGTGATTGTGTTTTCGGGATTGTGAGTTGTTAATCAATCGCTGCAAAAATGAATGGTACTAATGGAATTTCGAATTCTCTTCCAATTCTCGACGGCAACAATTGGATCTGATGTAAAAACCAAATGCAATCTTTGTTTTGCTTTCATGAAGCCCTAGAAGTGGTTATGAATGGCGTCCATGAGCTTGCTGAAAATGCAACAGATGCTCAAAGAGTCGCGAACAAAGAGGTGAAGAAGAAAGAATGCAAGGTCATGTGTTGTATTCAATCGGAGGTAGATTCTTCGAATTTTGACAAGATCTCTCATCCTGAATTGGCGAAGGAGGCATGTGATATTCTTGTCAAGTACTATGAAGGATGTGAGAAAACCAAAGTCGTCAAATTGCAGACTTTAAGACAGCAGTATGAATTGTTGCAAATACGAGAAAATGAAAAGATTGCAGGCTATGTGTCGAAGGTGTAGAATTTCGTCCATCTCATGAAGGGTTATGGTGAAACCCTAACTGATAAGATGATAGTTGAGAAGGTAATGCGTACGTTGACCTTTCACTTTGATCACATTATCGTAGCTATTCAATAATCCAATAATCTTAAAACCCTAAAACTAGAAGATTTGATTGGTTCGTTGGAGGCGCATAAGATTAGGATTGTCGAAAGGGAAGGGGTTCAAGATTTGATACAAGCACTGCAGGCTCAGGCTTGGAAGAAGCATGGTGGTTATGACATGTTCAAAGAAAAAGGAGACAAGACTCGGAACAAGAAGTTTTGTTCAAACGCTCAAAAACATAAGGTCAATGATATGGCTTCTGAATCCTCGAAAAGAGGAGAAGGAAACTCAAATCAGAAAGTCAAAGAAAAAAAGGTGTACAATGCTATAATTGTGAAAAGTGGGGTCACTTGGCCAAGCATTGTTGGTACAATAAAGACAAGGGATCGACAAAAGGCAAGAAGAAAGGATCAAACCTTGCGCGCCAAGATTTAGATGATTCTGAATATATGGTGGTTATGGTTGCAGTTGCAGATGACCATGTCGACTCCAATATCTGGTTCCTCGACTCAGGCTGCTCAAATCCCATGGCTGGTCGAAAAATGTGGTTTGTAGATTTCGACTCGTCGAAGAAGAGAAAGGTTAAGCTTGTTAATAATAACTCGTTGCAAGCAGAAGGTACTGATGGCATATTTATTTGAAGGATCAATGGAGGAAAAACTATGATCAAAGATGTACTCTATGTACCTAGAATAAAGTGCAATCTGCTAAGTGTTGGACGACTGATCGAAAAAGGTTTCTTAGTGATTATGAAAGATGAAGCCTTGGAACTGTTTGACACTCAGAATCAGAATAATCTGGTCTTGAAATGTCCTTTGTCGAAGAATAGGACATTCAAGACCATGATTAGTTCGACTGAAGTACAATGTTAAAAAATTGTTGTCGACCACAAGAATAGTTGGATGTGGCATTTCATGTTCGGACATTAGAACTTTTGATCACTCAACCAACTGATTACTCAAGATATGGTAATTGCTATACCAAATCTAGAGATGCCCAACAAACTCTGTGAAGGTTGTCTGGTCGGAAAGCAATCCAGAAAGTCTTTCGTTTCGACTATGCCAATGAGATCCTCCTGCATACTCGAAGTTGTACATTCAAATGTATGTGGCTCTTTTGAGGAGCATACCATTGGTGGAAATAAGTATTTTGTTTTGTTTGTCAATGAGTTTAGTTGAAATATGTGGATCTATGTGATCAAGAGAACGGACGAAGTATTCGAAATCTTTAAGAGATTCATGATGCTTGTCGAAAACCTGAGTGAAAAGAAGATCAAGGTTCTACGATTAGATGGAAGTGGTGAATACACGTCCAAGATTTTTGAAAAATTCTTTGCAAAACATGGTTTTTATCATGAGGTAACTACTCCTTACACACCTCAACCAATGAAATAGCAGAAATAAGAAATAGGACCATAAAGCAGAAGAATTCACTAAAATCCTTATGGAGTGAAGTTGTTTTTACTACAGTCTATATTCTAAATAGGTGTCCTACCAAGAAGCTAAAAAACAAGGTTCCTGGAGAATTTTGGAATTGAAAATGACCATCAGTGAGTCATCTGAAGGTGTTTCGCTTTATGTGTTACAAGCATGTTCCTGATGCTAGAAGAAAGAAGCTTGATGACAAGTGTGAACCTATGATTCTTGTAGGATATCACAAAACAGGTGCATTTAGGCTATTCAATCTAATTAATAAGAAGACTGTGATGATTTAAAATATTGTGATTAATGAAACTTCTGTCTGGGATTGAAATTCTAGTGATGCAATCAACAAGCGTTTCATGAGCTATGATTTCGACGAAGCAAGTTATGATGTCGAAGTCAGAGATATTGTCGATATTCTAGTTGAAGTCGAAAAAGTTGTTGACATGCCCGACATAGTCGAAGTTGAAGATGGTGTAGCTAGTATTAGTTAAAGACCTCAAAGAACTAGAGCTTGTCCGGCAAGACTTCAAGACTACAACGTGATTAGTGACGATGGAGTCATACCAGATGGAGAATTAGTTCATCTTGCCTTACTTGCAGATGATGAACCAATCAACAATAGAGAAGCCTTAAAGAATAAATAGTGGAAGTCATCTATGGACGAAGAGTTACAAGAAATCGAGAGAAATAACACATGGGAGTTAGTCGAATTGCCAACACATACAAAAGCTATTAAAGTGAAATAGGTGTTCAATTTGAAGCATAATGATGACAAGTTGATAGCAAGACATAAGGGAAGATTAGTAGCTCTAGGTTTTCTTCAGAGAGCAGGAGTCGACTACTTTAAAGTATACGCACTAGTAGTAAGATTGAAGATTGTTTGACTAGTAGTTGTCTTGGCATGCAATTAAGGCTGGTCGACATTTCACTTAGATGTGAAATCATCATTTTTAATGGTCCTCTAGATGAAAAGGTATATGTCACTCAACCTCCTGGGTTTGTAATCCAGGAGGAAGCTAGGAGAGTATACAAGTGCATGGAATAAGAAGATCGACTCATATTTGGTCGAATTGGGATTTATCAAATGAAAATCTAAGTATGGTGTCTATGTTTAGGTTGTGACACAAGATATAACAATCATCTGCTTATATGTCATTGACTTGTTAGTAACTGGAAATAGATTGGAGAACTTGTCGAAGTTCAAAGATATGATGAAGAAGTAATTTGAAGTGTCGGATCTAGGAAACTTGTATAATTTCCTAGGCATGGAATTTCAAATGTCGAAGCAAGGTATGGTGCTACATCAAAGAAAGTATGTCAAAGAGATAATCAAGAGATTCGGGATGGATGATTTGACTCCTGCATCTTCTCCTGTCGAACCAAATTTAAAGTTGGTGAAGAATGGAGAAAAAGACAAATTCGATGCAATTTTGTTCAAACAAATTATTGGATCTCTTAGATATGTGTGCAATAGTTGATCTGATATAGGTTTCTCAGTCAGATTAGTGAGCATGTACATGAGTGAACCAAGGGTGTCACACATCATGACTGCAAGAAGAATCCTGAGATACTTAAAAGGATCGATAAACTATGCAGTCGTCGGTCATGTGGTCGTGGATCTTGTGGAACCGGATATACTTTGACTTGTCTGTATTTGGCTTGGCCGGTATTTATTTAGGGAATCGGACCCCTACTTGTTGGAACTCTGAGTTGGCGCACACGGAGAGGATCTTCTCTCGAGAGACAGTTAGAGGAGTATATTCGTGAAAACGGCTAGAAGGCCCTTTGTTGTCCTGGGACTCCCATGGGCGGTCTTCGCGTCTTGTCTCTCCTCGACGAGATGTAGAGGGGTCGTCGTCCTAGGAGGACCTGGAACTCTCTTGATGTCTTGAATCCTAGATGGAACTAGCAGCTTCTTTCTCCTCATACTGGATATACGCTTGTGCCTTGAGGAGGAAGGCGTCCAGCGTCGCTGGAGTCTCGATGCCAACTGCTTTTGCAAATTCAGTGCGGAGGCGGAGTCCCCGCTCGAGCAAGAACTTATTCATATCGTCGGTCGTGGAGACCTATACGGCTTCTTTGTTGAACCTTTCGATATAGGCTCGAAGAGGTTCATCTTTCCCCTGAATGATGGCCTCAGGGGAGGCTTCGGTTTTTGGGTGACGACGAGAGGCTGTGAAGTGCCTAGAGAACATTCTCCCCAACTGCCTCCAAGATGTGATGGATTCGTCGGGGAGCTTCTTATACCAAGTCACTGCTCCCTTCCTCAGCGTGGTTGGGAACAATCTACATTTGATGGCACCTCTGACACCACGGTAATCGAGTAATGCATCGATATTCTTGATGTGCTTGTCAGGATCCGTTGTTCTGTCGTACGTGCCTATAGATGAGGGTGTCTCCAGCCCCTTTGGTAGGTGCATGGCCATGATTTCTTGAGACAATGGGCCGCGAGGCTCGTCATCGCTACTGCTGTTGGACCATGACAGGGAGCGGGTACTTCGTCCAAGGGTAGGACGACGATATCGACAAGGAGATGGCGTTCGTGCCCAGCCCTTGGATCTGGGTGGAGGCGAACGTTAGGGCTTTGTTCGTAGGTCCCTTCTGGTCCTCTTGGTTCCCTGGGAATACTGGCTCCAGGGGGAGGTATGGTCGCGCTTTCTGACTGTCAAAGACTCTGGCTCTGGTGGTTCCCGACGGTCTCTTTCACGTCAGGAAGGAGAACTCTGAGATCTCCGGCTCTCTCTCCTCGGCGGAGGGGATCTTGGCAGGCTGGACTCTTCCAGGGCTCTATTCCTCGTGTTATACTGGAGGATTAGGAGGTTGGTCTTGTTGAGGGCCTCGAGTAGGGCCGTCATGGCCGGGTCGGAGTTGGGCAGAATCGGGAAAAGCTGACGGTCCTTGGAGGGTTGGACCTCAACGTGATCAGCGCGAACAGGGGAGGGAGACGCAGTGGCTCCATCTCTCTGCTGATGGACGTCGCTCCCAAGAAAGGGGGTCGCTCCTTCAGCATCAAGACGGGGAGGAAGTCAATGTTGCGAGCATCGTGGACATTATCATGGCCGACCATGATCCGAATCTTGGAAGAACTGTTTTGGTCTTGAATCTGCGAGGGAAGAAAGACGGGGATAACAGAGTTTCCCACAGACGGCACCACTGATCTTATCGGCTAATCAGAACCTGAAGTGGGTCAGAGACGATTTATGCGATGCTGGGTTTCAAAGATGAAGAGGGGGTGTACCTGCAAGGCACTCCGATGCTAAAGTAAGAATCGGGAGAAAAGAATGCAAGTATAAAGTATGTGTGTCTTAGGATGATTTAGAATACCTAACCCACTCAAATGAAAGAGTTTTTATAATGCCCCTAGCGCTTGGCCATTGGTCCCAATTTTTGGGGTGAGATAGTCGCTCCCAAAGAATAGGTAACTGCTATAAACTAGCTGTTGGGACAGGCAGAGGCGCTCGGAACTAGCCGTTGTCGCGGGCAAGGGCGTGGACGCGGGTACAGGCGTCGTGATTGTTTCTGGATGGTGGAACCGTGCGTGACGACCAGGAATGCTAAGGAGGAGTAGCTGTCAGATGTCAAACTTGTTATATATTTGTATGGAATTTTGGCATTTTTCATTTCTTTCTAACGGGGAATGGTGAATTTACGCGGTGAAATGGAGTTGTAATGCTGACATTGGAATATATGTGTGGGGCTTGTAATTTGTGTGTTAATATGCAGGTATAGGCATGAAAGGAGCAAAAGTGTGAACACATGGAACCAATGCAAGTTTCCACTAATTTATTGCTGCAACAGGGTGTTCGCAGTGCGAACAATCTAGCGAAGGCCCAGCGAAGGTTCGCATTGCGAGGGACCAGCGAAGGAGCCAGCGAATGGAGGCAGTGAGTTCAAGGTTTTCAATTACCTTGTGTTCGCACTGCGAACTCCTAGCGAGGGTCCAGCGAATGTTCGCTGGTTGGTTCGCAGTGCGAAGGTGCTGGCGAAGAGAGGCAGAGAGTTCCAGTTTTGAGAATTCTGGCTCGCTAGTTTATTCGCAGTGCGAATGAAGCTAGCGAATGATTCGCAGTGCGAACCCACGATTTCTGCTTGGGGCGGTTTAAGTCTCAGAGGCACTTAAAGTGCCATTTTTCCTCATTCGCAGTGCGAATGGATTGCTCGCAGTGCGAATCCTGCAGAATTCTGCTATGTTAAATAGAATTTCACTTTTTGTAAAAAGGATCTTTTGTTCATTTTGATCCAAAATCATAGTTTTCAGTCTTTTTACCATTGGAGCTTGTATTTTCACTTGGAGAAGCTGATTTTGCATCCATTCTTGATTATTCGGAGTGGATGTTTACTCATCTCCTCTCTTTACTTGTTATCCAATCTACCATGAGAAGTGGTAGCTAAACCCTCTATGTTGAGGTTAGAAGTAGTTGATTCTGTTTTTATGTATTGCTTTTGATCTATTGTATATGAACAAAGTCTTTGATCAATATAGATGAAGTTGTTTTCTCTTAATGCTTTAAGTTTGATTTGTTTTACTCTAGACATAGATTCCACAAATCTTGACCTAACAATTTCATCTCTTAAAAATCAAACTCTAGACATAGATTTGGGATTTGCTATTCGCATTGTATTGATCTTAATGATCGTTGTTTAGATTGTTAGCATGAGACATCATCTAACGGTTTAAACAACGGTACTCACGATTTCTCTTTAGACATAAACGTAGTCGGGAGGATACGCGGTTATATTGGTCGAAAACCGAGTTCATGTGCTTGATTAATCCTTTATACATGGGAAGGATTAGCGAAACCTAACCTTAACATGCTTTTATAAAACCTTTTACAAAAAATCTTTGTCACAATTTAATCTTTGCTACAAGTGAATGATAACAACAATTGAAACTTTTGAAACCGTTAACTTAGAATATCGCAACTATTGAAAGGCAAGCATCAAATATCAAACAGTCCCTGTGGATAAGATTAAAAACAACCCACGCAAATGATGTTACAACTTGCCGATAAATCCACTACCCGTCCTCACGGTGTAGCGGAAGACGTGTTGGTCAAAGTGGACAAATTTTTGTTTCCAATTGATTTTGTTGTCATTGAAATGGAGGAGGACGATGATGCACCTTTGATTCTTGGAAGGCCTTTCATGAAAACTGCCCATATGGCAATTGACTTGGACGATGGTCTCATGAAAGTGAGAGTCCAAGATGAAGAGGTGTGTTTCAATCTTTATGATGCCATGAAGCACAAGCAAGATAAGGGTGATTGTTTATGAATCGATGCAACGGAGAAAGCAAGTTTTGAAGTTACAAAGCAAATTCATGACATTGATCCTTTACAAAGAGCTTTGGATGATTCCTTGGAAGTATTCTCGGTTGAAGAAGAGCAAGCTCTTGAAGAGTGTTTGTTAGAGCTTGAAGCTTTGGAAGAATTGCAACCTTGGGAGTATGAAGAGGAAGTTCTAAAAAAAGAGGTGATTGAGGAAAAATCCCAACTTGAGCTGAAAGTGTTACCGCCAACCTTGAAGTATGCTTTTCTCGATGACAGTGGTAATAAACCGGTGATCATAAGTAGTGTTTTATCTGAAGTGGAGGAATGCCGCTTAATTCAAGTGTTGAAAAAAAATAAGATGCAATGGGATGGACTTTGTCCGATCTCAAAGGCATAAGCCCTTCATATTGCATGCATAAGATATTCATGGAGGAGGACTTTAAATCGGTTGCTCAACCTCAACGCCGCTTAAATCCTATCATGAAAGAAGTGGTTAGGAAGGAAGTGGTGAAAATGTTAGATGCCGGGATGATTTATCCTATTTCTGACAGCCCGTGGGTTAGTCCGGTGCATGTGGTACCGAAAAAAGGCGGATTAACGGTGGTCCGAAACGAGAAAAATGAGCTTATACCAACAAAAACCGTAACCGGGTGGAGAATGTGCATCGACTACCGTAGGTTGAACAAAGCTACGAGAAAGGATCATTTTCCTCTACCTTTTATGGATCAAATGCTCGAAAGGCTTTCCGGTCAGCAATACTACTGTTTTTTGGATGGTTATTCAGGTTACAATCAAATTATTGTGAACCCGGATGATCATGAAAAAACAGCTTTTACATGTCCGTTCGGAATCTTCGCTTATAGGAGGATGTCGTTTGGATTATGTAATGCACCGGCGACTTTTCAACGGTGTATGCAAGCTATCTTCTCGGATTTGATTGAAAAGACAATTGAAGTCTTTATGGATGATTTCTCCGTTTTTGGACAATCGTTTGATTTGTGCTTGAAAAATTTGGATACGGTGTTGGAACGGTGTGTGGAAACTAATTTGGTGCTTAACTGGGAAAAATGCAACTTTATGGTTAACGAGGGAATTGTGCTTGGTCACAAAGTGTCTTCGAAGGGCCTTGAAGTTGATAAAGCCAAAGTGGATGTTATCGAGAAATTACCACCGCCGATGAATGTCAAAGGTATAAGGAGCTTTCTTGGGCACGCCGGGTTTTATCGTAGGTTTATCAAGGACTTCGCCAAGGTCGCAAAGCCGTTGAGCAACTTGCTTGTACAAGGTAAGGTTTTTGACTTTGACGAGTCTTGCCTTTTCGCATTTAATTGTTTGAAACAAAGTTTAACCACCTCACCGATAATCGTTGCACCAAACTGGAACATAGATTTTGAATTAATGTGCGATGCAAGCGATTATGCGGTTGGGGCTGTTTTGGGTCAGAGGAAAATGAAAGTTTTCCACGCTATACATTATGCGAACAAAGTTTTAAACGAAGCTCAGATTAACTATGCAACAACTAAAAAAGAGTTGCTTGCCATAGTGTATGCGTTGGAGAAATTTTGTGCCTATTTGATTGGTTCACGTGTCATCGTTTATACGGACCATTCGGCTATAAGGTATCTGCTCACCAAGCCTGATTCAAAACAGAGGCTAATTCGGTGGATCCTTTTGTTACAGGAATTTGATCTTGAAATTCGTGACAAGAGGGGTTCCGAGAATTTGGTGGCGGATCACTTATCCCGCCTGGTCAACATTGACGTGACCAAGAATGAATTTGAGGTAAAAGAGGAGTTCCCAGATGAAAAACTTTTTAGAGTGCAGGTTAGACCGTGGTTCGCCGACATGGCTAACCACAAAGCCACCGGATTGATACCGGACGGTCTAACGCACCACCAAAAACGGAAATTTTTGTCTGATGCCAAGTCATTTGTATGGGATGAACCCCATTTATTTAAACTTGGTGTTGACAACCTCCTCAGAAGGTGTGTGTCAGTGGAGGAAGCCACGAATATTCTGTGGCATTGTCATAACTCTCCTTACGGAGGTCACTTCAATGGGTTAAGAACGGCCACTAAAGTCCTTCAGTCGGGATTTTATTGGCCGTCCTTATTCAAATATGCGCATGCGCATGCCCTTAGTTGTGACAAGTGCCAGAGAAGCGGCGGTATTTCACAGCGGCAAGAAATGCCATTACAAAATATGTTAGAAATCGAAGTTTTTGACTGTTGGGGGATCGATTTTGTCGGTCTATTCCCATCTTCTTTTTCTAATGAATATATTTTGGTCGCTGTGGATTACGTTTCCAAGTGGGTTGAGGCGATAGCATGTGCTAAAGCCGACGGAAAAATGGTGGTGAAGTTTTTGAAAAGAAATATTTTTGCGCGTTTTGGTACACTTCGAGTGTTAATAAGTGATGGAGGATCTCACTTCTGTAACACTCAGCTTGACAAAGCTCTTGAGCAATATGGTGTGAAGCACAAAGTTGCTACACCATATCATCCTCAAGCTAACGGTCAAGCAGAGGTATCCAATCGTGAGATTAAGCGTATCTTAGAGAAAACTGTTTCGGCCTCGAGAAAGGATTGGGCGAACAAACTGGATGATGCATTGTGGGCGTATCGGACTGCTTTTAAGGCTCCGATCGGTCTCACACCGTTTAAAATGGTTTATGATAAGAATTGTTACTTGCCGGTAGAGTTGGAGCACAAGGCGTTTTGGGCCTTAAAATTTTTTAATTTTGATCCAACTCTAAGCGGCAAAAAAAGGAAAGTGCAATTACACGAGTTGGATGAAGTGCGCCTTCAGGCGTACGATTCCAATAAATTGTATAAGGAACGTGTAAAGTCTTACCATGACAGAAAAATTGTCATCAAACAGTTTGAGGTCGAACAACTGGTCTTATTGTTCAATTCTCGATTAAAATTGTTTCCCGGAAAATTAAGATCTAAATGGTCCGGTCCGTTTCGGATTGTGGAAATCAAACCCTATGGAGCAATCGTAATTGAGGACACAACGTCAAAGGAAAATTGGACAGTTAATGGCCAGAGGCTGAAAGTGTATCTCGGAAGAGGTTTCGAGCGGAATCCCGCAGTTGTGCCTTTCCGCGATCCGTGAGGTCGCGATGGATCGTCGAGCTTAGCTGACGTTAAACAAGCGCTTGTTGGGAGGCACCCCAACGTTGTAAGTATTTTTGCTTTAATTTGCTGTTTTAAGTCATTTTCACATTTTGGGGCATTTGGCATTGTTGCAGCAAGACAGACCTGTAATTTTGTAAAAAACTGTCTTGCTCGCTGGCTTGTTCGCACTGCGAATCTGGGGCGAACGTTCGCCAGCCATTCGCACTGCGAAGATGGGGCGAGCATTCGCTTGACATTCGCACTGCGAACATCAGCGTACCTGCCATCTTGCCATTGCTGCCACATCAGAAAAAAAGGAGGGTTTGATGGGTGGGCCTGCACGTAGGCCCAAGACCCTTGTTGAAGTGTAGATTGACTTGGGGGGGGACCAAACCCTAAGTCACTTTCACTTTCAACCTTAGAAAAAAAAATAAGAGAAAGCTCTCAACTTCTCCTTCCCTCTCACGAGAAAACTCTGTCCACCTCAGGTTTTTTTTACTCAATTTCCATTGCCAAACAGGTTTGATATTCTTGTCCCTGTGCTTTCTAATTATTTGAATTGTGTTATGACTTATGCTTGAAAATGTGTAGAAAGTTAGGGTTGAATTATGTTTGGGAAATGTTCAATGCATGTCAAAATTTTCAACTGATTTTGAGTATAGATTACATTTAAAATCATGATATATGGTGAAATATGGGTCTGCATAAATTTTTCAAAATTTTCGTGCATTCGCTGGCTTGTTCGCACTGCGAACCTGGGGCGAGCGTTCGCCAGGCTTCGCAGTGCGAGTATTCTAGCGAGCAGCCCAAATTTTTGTTTTTCTGATAGTTCATTTTGTTGCTTGTCTGTCTTTAATTCTAATGATCTGTCTTGGTGTTTTTTGTGGGGACTTGTTTGTCATTGGTGCAGATGGGTCCTAAAACCATGATAAGGAAAAGAAAGACATACACATCAAGACAAGCGCCAGTCCGTTTTGATGAGACCCGGTTCCGAGGAATTAGACAAGCTCAGAGGTATGAAGTGTTAGAAGCAAGGACCATCCTTGCGGAAAGGAGGTTTTTTCTGAATGAGCAGGGAAGTTATCGTGCCATTGCTGCCCTGTTAACTGCAAAAAAATGGGATACACTGATAACTCCTGTTGATTCATACGATGTGGAATTGGTTCGTCAGTTTTACGCCAACGCCCTTCCTGATGAGGGCGATCTGTTTACTTGGACTACGTTTGTTGGCGGGAAAACGGTAAGGTTTGACAGAAGAACTATTAACAGAGTTCTTGGAGATCCCCTTCCACTGCGGGCTAGCGAAGAGGATATGTATCATGAGACGCTGTGTAATTATCCTGATATTGCCGCAATGACTCGTGATCTCCTACGCCCAGGTAAAAATGTAAATTTTAATCATTCAGGAGTGGCTGTTCGATATCACCATGAGGATATGGTGCCTTTGGCTCAACTTGTTTTACTTTTGGTTGTGACCAACATTACGCCAAAGTCATACTCCTCCACAGTTCCGATTCGTTTGGCACGCCTTGTCCACAGTATCCTTACTAACGTAGAAATTGACGTCGCAAGGATCATTGCTGATGAAATAAGGGCCATCGTTGAGAGTGGTTTTGGTGGGACTGCTTCGAGGAAGAATGCCCCTCTTGCTTTCCCTTGTTTGATTATGACCTTATGTGTTGATGCTGGAGTGACTTTGCCTTCGCGCCGTCAAGTTACTGTGCCGTCAACTATTGATGATCAATATGTCGACAAATTCTGCAAACCGAAGGGTGCTAGAGTTGAATCTTCTGGGGCTGGTGCTGGTGCTGAGACCGGTACAAGCGAGGGTGCTGCTTCTGGATCCCACAGCTTCTATCCATATCAGCAGGAGATCTGCCAATATAATTGGGATTGGATGGCTGCCCAGCAGCGTGCCATGACTGATATTCATGATTCTTTGCAGGTTCTCCAATTGCAGATCCGCGACCCTTCTACGCAGCACACGATGATGTCGAGGGAGCAGTTCCTCGCGCATGCTGGATGGCCTGAGGCCAGGCCTGTTTTCAGTTGGGGAGAGGATGTTGAGCCTGCTGCTGATGATGATGCTGAGGAGAGGGGAGATGGCGATGATATTATGATTTCTGATGATGATGATGAGGGGCAGAGGACGGATGTAATAGGGACTGAGCCTGAGGATGATCAGGGTACTGATATTGTCGAGACGGAGTCCGAGGAGGACTGATTTTTGGATCTTAGATTTGTACACTTCCTTTGGTCATCAAAGTGAAGTTTCTTGTATTTTGTTTTTTTTTCTTCAGCTTTTACTAGTCTAATATTGATGTACTCGTACTAGTGTGGTACTTTTTGAATTATGTAGGTGTTTTATACACCAGGCACTTTATGATTATTATTAGTAATGATTATGGTTTGCAGTAAAATTTTTGTTTCGCTTTACTAATAAATTGTTGGTTTTTAATTATAGTATTAAGTGTTGAGTTCTTCAGTTTACGAATGCTCAACACTTCAGTATGTTTTTTGTTGTTAAGTGTTAGTAAGAGATGAATTCTTCAGTTGACGAATGTTTAACTCTTAAACTGTGCATATGTGTTATTTTGATGTCCCTTCTTTTAGGATGAATTTGGGGAAGTAGGTTGGAGACTCTTGATTTTAAAGGTAGATTCCTCTAAGATGTGAGGGCTATGATAGTCCCGTAAGCATTGTGTTGCGACAAGGTATATCGTTACCTAGTTCGAGAATTTTTTATGTTTTAAGAACTTTGTGTCTTGGTGCGATTGAAAATGTTATTTCATGTTACAACTTCCTTTGAATGCATGTGTCATTTTAGGATCAAAACCATTAAAGTGAGAAGCCTCCAAGGTTACTATATGCTAAGGATTGTGATGAATGTTGTCTTTACTTTTAATTCATGCCTTATCTTGTGACCATGTGATTTTGTGGAAGTATGAGAAGTGATCAAGGCACTTGTTTGAATTTTAGCACAACTATGTCCATATATTAATTCACCCATGAGTAGTGAGCATTTGGTAGCCCCTTTGAGCCTAAAAAGTTTAGAACTCAATTGAATGATGAACTTGTTTTATGTACATAAATTGCAAGTTTGGTTCATCATTGAATTTGGTGAGTTTCTAACATTTTCTTATTTAACCATTGAAAATTGTATACTTTGACTTCCTTGCCTTAAAAAGCAAGGAACATTCACTTTTGGTTGAGTTGAAAATGAGTTGGGGAGAATAAAAAGAAGAGGGGTGCATTACTCCAAATTTTGAAAAAAAAATTTCAAGCAAGCATGTAAAGAAAAGAGTGTGAATATGTTGTACAAAGGAGAAAATGCTTGCTTGAATAAAAAAAAAATAATAATAATAGAATCGATAAGTGTACACGGTAGTCTGTGAGGGTGGAATGAAAAATTGGTGAAATGAAGTGTGTTGTGTGAATATGTGTATAGTGAATGTTCTTTTGCTTCGGCAATTTCGTTTCAATGGCCATTAGAAATGTCCCTTTTTTTTGTTCACCGGACCAAACTACAACCTTGAAGTCCTTAGTGATCTTGTACTTCCATGATTTCTGTTATGATCATTGAGATATGGTATGAATTGCTTAGTATTGCATCATTTGTCATTTGAGTGTAATTGTCCCGTGTTTGTATGCACGTTTGCCTTCAATCCTTTTTCGAAGAGGAGTGTAGAATGACATATGCAGGATGAGTTAGTTGTTTCTTGAAACTTTGTTTGAAATTGTTTAAGACGCAAGTTCTTTTTCATATCAAATTCTTGAATTGTGTAATTGTGCATTGTTGTGATCGTTGTTTAGTTGAGCCGTTTTTCGCGTCTTGGTTGAATTGAGTGCTCGAGCAAATCCTCGTGAGAGGCATACTTTGCTTGAGGACAAACAAAGAGTTAGTTGGGGAGAGTTTGTTAGATGTCAAACTTGTTATATATTTGTATGGAATTTTGGCATTTTTCATTTCTTCTAACGGGGAATGGTGAATTTACGCGGTGAAATGGAGTTGTAATGCTGACATTGGAATATATGTGTGGAGCTTGTAATTTGTGTGTTAATATGCAGGTATAGGCATGAAAGGAGAAAAAGTGTGAACACATGGAACCAATGCAAGTTTCCACTGATTTATTACTGCAACAGGGTGTTCGCAGTGCGAACAATCTGGCGAAGGCCCAGCGAAGGTTCGCACTGCGAGGGACCAGCGAAGGAGCCAGCGAATGGAGGCAGCGAGTTCAAGGTTTTCAATTACCTTGTGTTCGCACTGCGAACTCCTAGCGAGGGTCCAGCGAATGTTCGCTGGTTGATTCGCAGTGCGAAGGTGCTGGCGAAGAGAGGCAGAGAGTTCCAGTTTTGAGAATATTGGCTCGCTAGTTTATTCGCAGTGCGAATGAAGCTAGCGAATGATTCGCAGTGCGAACCCGCGATTTCTGCTTGGGGCGGTTTAAGTCTCAGAGGCACTTAAAGTACTATTTTTCCTGATTCGCAGTGCGAATCCTGCAGAATTCTGCTATGTATAAATAGAATTTCACTTTTTGTAAAAAGGATCTTTTGTTCATTTTGATCCAAAATCATAGTTTTCAGTCTTTTTACCATTGGAGCTTGTATTTTCACTTGGAGAAGCTGATTTTGCATCCATTCTTGATTATTCGGAGTGGATGTTTACTCATCTCCTCTCTTTACTTGTTATCCAATCTACCATGAGAAGTGGTAGCTAAACCCTCTATGTTGAGGTTAGAAGTAGTTGATTCTGTTTTTATGTATTGCTTTTGATCTATTGTATATGAATAAAGTCTTTGATCAATATAGATGAAGTTGTTTTCTCTTAATGCTTTAAGTTTGATTTGTTTTACTCTAGACATAGATTTCACAAATCTTGACCTAACAATTTCATCTCTTAAAAATCAAACTCTAGACATAGATTTGGGATTTGCTATTCGCATTGTATTGATCTTAATGATCGTTGTTTAGATTGTTAGCATGAGACATCATCTAACGGTTTAAACAACGGTACTCACGATTTCGCTTTAGACATAAACGTAGTCGGGAGGATACGCGGTTATATTGGTCGAAAATCGAGTTCATGTGCTTGATTAATCGTTTATACATGGGAAGGATTAGCGAAACCTAACCTTAACATGCTTTTATAAAACCTTTTACAAAAAATCTTTGTCATAATTTAATCTTTGCTACAAGTGAATGATAATAACAATTGAAACTTTTGAAACCGTTAACTTAGAATATCGCAACTATTGAAAGGCAAGCATCAAATATCAAACAGTCCCTGTGGATACGATTAAAAACAACCCACACTAATACTCTTCTAACAGTAGCTGACCCTGGAGGTCAACTGACCAGCCTTCCCCAACAGAGGGACAGAAAGGTAAAATGTTTCCTTTCGCCCTTAAGTGGCAGGACTTAGACAATTGGGTTGTTTAGGGAGTAGAAGTGGATTGGACCATGCCTAACCATTGGGCTAGTCCGGAACATTTACGAAGACAACTTCAGAAGTCTATGGGGAATCAAGGCAATTCTAAGGGAATTTGAAATGGTCTCGGGGTTGCGTACAAATTTCAACAAAAGTTGTTTGTATGGTGTGGACGTGGAGGAATCCTTCTTACCTGCAGCAACTCAGTTTCTCGCGTGCAACTCTGGCATTCTTTTGTTCAAATTTGTGGGTATTCGTGTTGGAGACAACCATAGAAGAATTAAATTTTTTAGGCCGATTATTAACACTTTCATATCCAAATTATCTAATTGGAATGGAAGGTTGCTATCCATGGGCGGTACTGTTACACTCATTAATTCGGTGTTAACTAACCTTCCTATCAATCACCTGTCTTTTTTCAAAGCGTCGGCGGCTGTCGTAAAAAAGTTGGTGTCCATCCAAAGGAATTTCCTTTGGTCGGGTTATAATGACGCATCGAATATGTCTTGGGTTAGTTGGGCTCCGATTTGTAAACCAAAGGAGAATGGAGGTCTTGGTGTGAAGGATCTATGTGCTTTAACCGAGCTCTCTTGTCAAAGTGGATTTGGAGAATTATTCAAGATTTAATTTTGAATATTGTTACCAACAACAACATATTTGATTATTTGTGGTGGAGGGATGTTCGTAACATGGCTGTTTCTTTGGGTGAGGATGGTTTTTTGCTTCAGCTTTCGTGTAAACTAGGGTGTGGCACTCGTATTTCTTTTTGGCATTCGTGTTGGATTTAGGTGACACCGCTGTGCAGGTCATTTCCAGGGCTATACCAACTCTATATCAACAAAATTGCTGCCGTTTTTGACATGGGTAGTTGGTTAGGGGCGACTTGGATGTGGTGCTTAGGTTTACAAGAAGAGAATCTTAGTGCAGAATTGCGCGGGGCAACATTGGAGCTCCTATCATTGCTGGAGTATATTGTGCCAAGGTTGGGGGAAGATGATTCGTTTTCTTAGTCCAAAACTCCTTCTAATCAGTTCTCCGCCAAATCGAGATATGCGTTTATAAAAAAGGCTTGTGAGGTTGATGACTTAGATATTATTCTCAAGACCGCTTTGGATCTTATTTGGCATTCTAACATTCCTATGAAAGTTAAGATCCACGGGTGGAGGTTGATTTTAAATTGGCTTCCGACTCGTTTGAATCTAGCGACCAAGGGAATAATTTCTAACCCCCATGATCTAGTCTGTGCTTTTTGCTTTAACAGTGTTGAATCCGTAAACCACTTGTTCGTTGCGTGTCCTAAGATTCTTCTAGTATGGAGGTATGTTGCAAAATGGATTGGAGTTTTGTTGTTAAATTCGGTAACTTGTTGTGATTATTTGATGAAATGGTTCTTGAAGGTGGTTGAAATTTCATCGAATGGTAATGCTTGCCTTATTTGGTTTTGTACGATTTGGTGCATTTGGTGGCAACGCAGCCAAATTTTGTTTAACGATGGTTTTGGATGTCCAGAGGAACTATTCTATAGAATTGTTTTTACTTCAATGTGGTGGTTAGATATTAGCTCCAAATAGAGAATTTCGTGTAACATTTACCAATGGTTTAATTTTCCCCTTGAATTTGTTTTAAAGTGAACTAGTTGTTGAATTTGATGCTTTGCATCTATCTTGAATCTGTTTGCTTAGAATACTTATTGTATTCTATTTGAGCTAATATATTTGATTATATAAAATAAATAAAAAAACTACCTTTCTTAGCGAAGAAAAATATGAACAAAATCAAAGGGTGTAATTTCAAGTTGTTAAGTAGCAAGATAAACACAACAATCAGCTGAATAATGAAGATCAATTAAAGGACATAGAAGATAATGACTAGAACCATAATCATGGAACAGATTAGAAAAAATTAATTATCCAGTAAGAACCAGAGTGTGTTGAAATTGCGAAGGTAAAGCATTGCTCACAAAAACCATTCGATTCAACCTAAAAAGATCCCTAAATTTTTATTACTACCACACTCATGAAAATTAAAAAATATCCCTAAATTTTATAAATATATTTCCAGACACACCCAAAAAAGGACTATCAACAGGTTCAAAGTGTCACGACTTTTAACAGACAACCAATTTGCATTAGACCGGAGACCCCTCACAGAAGGCGGAAACAACTCAGAGAACAAGGCTAGCAGACTGAAATGACAGTGTGAATAACATGAAGCAGACCGAAACAGCATTTTGGATAGGCCCACCGGATCAAAAAATGATTATTATCACAAAGAAACTGCCACAATAAATGAAATTCAAGAAAACCAAGCCTTAAAATTCAAGAAATTATCAAAGATGCCATTTTGCAAATAGAAAAATTGATAATAATTTTGATTTTCAGCCCTTACAAAATCTGAAGTCCATGCTGCTAGTGAACCATGGCCAAGGCCAACAATCCACAGGGTGCTATCAGTGATGACATTATTGCAATGATCATATGGATCAAACACAGAATCGAAGGCAAACTCGAAAGGACCGAGACAAACGTACCAACAACTTGTAATGCAATATATAAGGTCAATTAATGAAAGAACAACTGGTGTAACATATCCACTAGACCTTCTTCTAAACAAAACACTTAGACCCTGCAAAACACACCTGCACATGTCATCATATCATGACAGAGAGTAGATTATGTTTGACCATATCACTATTAGGTTCTTTATTTCTTTTGAAGTGAAGAATAATTACCTTGAATCTAAAATGTGTAGTATGATGAAATCTATGTTTTGTGTGAATTTTTGTCATTTACAGTTCTAGTAGTTATTTGTGTGTATTGTGTTACTTGCCGCCGCTAGATCATTGATATCTAAAAAGTTTCTGATAACTTGTCATATATCTACAGAATTCAAAGGAGAATTAATTAGTTCAGTTCAGCTACTGATGCTTGGGATGTATGTTCACACTGGATTTTATTTCTTACATATATCATAGTAAAAATCTTTTGCATATAAGAAAATTAATATAATTCAAGTTAGAGGAAAGAAAAACATCAATATTTAAAACTTCGTTCATTTGAAAAACTAACTATATTTAGATGATTATTCAACATATATATACGATTAAACTGAAGCAAATCTTAAAACAAAAAACATCTACTATTTAAGAATCAAAACTTCAATAAATAAGACATCCATAACTAGCAACATACAACCTTAACAAAAAGAATTTTCTCTTTGTCACTTAAACAAAATTGGGATGGAGCGATTAATTTTTTTAATGATGACCTTGATGAAAGCATTGAGACAACTACATTAGCATTCACTTTATCACAAAACATCGTGTGCAGTTTTCAGCCACACACATCACTCCTTTTTTCGTGACATATTTACAATGTAATAAATATAGTTGCAAAAGCTCACAACAATTCTTTGAGATCTCATAAAGTGTTTTGTCATCAACATTTGTATAAGATAAGTCCAACACCTCTAGCTGATGAGCTACAAAGTTCATTTTAAGTCCTCTCAGTCCATTACAGTTGGTCAACTTCAGATGTCTAACCTTACAGCATCTACTTAGAATTTGACAAATACCTTTCTTAGATATGCCATGGCAATAACTCAAACTGAGAAGCTGTAAATTAGGGAAAATGGAAGCAAACAATATGAGGGTCTCGTCGTTTATAAATTCATTGTTAAACAAATATAGAGACTTTAATCGAGGGTTGACATCAAAATATTTAAAAGTATCCGAATTTTCTACACTCTCTTTCCCAATATATATCTGTTCCATTGTGATCTCACCAAGTGAACAACAATTCTTAACGAGTGTAAATAACGCTAATTTTGTGAGTTTGGAACTTCCGCTAAGGTTTATAGATACCAAATCTGGAAGAAGTAAAGACAACTGAGAAACATGATGATTATCTAGAAAATCAACCTCTTGAAGACCTAAATGTCGTATCTCGTGACACTTGGATAATAAATCATAAATTCCACGGTAACTATAGCCCATACAATTTTCAAGAACAAAAGTCTTTAAAGGAAGACTTTCTCTTGCAATAGAATAAAGCAAATCATCAGAGATTCGCGAATAGCAGAACTTAAGAGAATTCAAACACTTCAAACTCATAAAGGAATTAATGTAATGCGAAGTAACGTATTGTGAATCGCATAGCTCAATCCCGGAAATAGATAAAGATTTCAATGTCGGTCTGTCACGGAGAGCCAAAGCAATGCCTGCATCGAGTTCATCAGAGCCAAGCCAGAGGTCAAGTGAATTAAGGTTGGAGAATCTATGGATGAAACGAGGGAGAAAACAAAGTTGTGGCTGATAAATTCTCATAGAGAATATGAGACGGTTGGTGATGGAGAGGAAGTGTTTTGAGACTAGAGATAGAGATTTAAAGTTGCGTTTGCTTTTGTCTTTGGTTCTGCGGTCGAAGGGGTTAACGAGGAATTCCTCGACGGGGTCAATGAGGAATGTGAAAACATGCTCCCAGCAATCATCTGGTAAGTAAAACTCAGATTCTGGAATAATAATTGAATTTGTAGAGGAAAGTGATTGGTGTTGTTGTTGAAAAGATTTGACACAAGTTCTCTTTTTCTTTTTCATAGCAAGTGGTTTTGAGGATCTAATAAAAGCATTCTTCTTCATCATAGTGAGGAAGAAGAGTGATTTGTGAAAACTTATCTTCTTTCTTTTCATATTAACCATGTCACGCTTGGTGATGGAGTGGAGGAGGATGGAATAAGGATTCCGTCACTTTTTAATTTGAAGAGTAAATATTAGGTTAAATGTGAAACAAATTAAACGAGATTAAAAAAATATTTTTATAACAATAACCTAACCCACACGTTTGGCTAAAAAAATAGCCACACAAAAATTTATAGTCATCCAAAAATTTATAATCAATAAGTAATAACTAATTAAATAAAAATAGACAATCAAAATTATAATAAATAATATTAATAATTAATGAAATTTATTGCAATCTACAATAAAATGATAAAAAAATAAATAACTCTCCTTTTCAAAATAACTAAAAACAGCAAGCTAAAAATATTTGTACTTTTCCAAATAGCTAAAAAATAGCAAGTCAAATATTTTTAATAAATAGTAGTAAGTAAATAAATTCATTATCCAAAATTTTATAATAAACAAAAATTAATAACAATAATAATAATAATAATAATTAAATAAAAAAAATCAAATCTCCATTTAACCACACTTATTAAATAAAAACTAACTCTTCACATTTCCAAATCACTATAAAATAGCATGCAACATATTTTTAATAAATAATAATAATTAAATAAATTATTTTTATCTACAGAAAAATAATTAATAAATAATTAATAAATATTATTACTAATTAATAAAATATATTTTTCAAATCACATTACTATTATAACAAATATTATTGATAATTAATAAAATTTATTTATATCTACAGTAAAATAATAAATAAACAAATAACTATCCCTTTTCAAATAGCCTAAAAGTAGCAAGCAAAATATGTTTACCTTTTCAAATAGTTAAAAGATAGCAAGCCAGCTTTTTTTTTTAATAAATAATAGTAAGTAAATAAATTTACTGAATTTTTTACGTAAATACCCTTAATTTTGGAAAAAATTCTCTAAATAACTCATGTTTCAAAAATATTCTCAAAATGCCCCCATTAGGGTTTTGGTTTGAACTATGTCGCCAATGGAATTAGCGACTCCCTTGTAGAGGTCTAACCATGTCGCCAATGCAACTGGAGACATCCTTCCAAGTCGCCAGTGCAATTGGCGACACAGTGTAATGCTTAAACCAAGTCGCCAATCCAAGTGGAGACACCCTCAAACTGAAAATTTTCACTATAAATAGGGGTGTTAAGCTTGGTTTGTTCCACATCTCTTCTCACAACTTTGTTTTACTCATAAAATGTATCGTCGTTGGGGTAAAGTTATTTTTTCGCGAGACAAGCCACCGATCGACATGATGTTTTGGAACATACAAGGTATCAATCAACTTATTGTTGTATGTTGTTTAAATTGTTATAACAAAGAGAAATGCATTAATGAAAACATTTGGTTACAACAAACAAAAAGATAAGATAAATTATGATGCAGATGTTCCTCCAACATTGGGACAATGTTTTTTTGTTGTGGCCGGGCTGACGACAGATACTGCATAGTCGTATCATTTTATCACCGATATCCATTTCTATTCTTATACGCTTGCTGTTTGGGCGCCCTTTTTTCTTTCTTCTCATTTCATCGTTGTGCCAAATGTTTTCATTAATGCGTTTCTCTTTGTTATAACAATTTAAACAACATACAACAATAAGTTGATTGATACCTTGTATGTTCCAAAACATCATGTCGATCGGTGGCTTGTCTCGCGAAAAAATAACTTTACCCCAACGACGACGATACATTTTATGAGTAAAACAAAGTTGTGAGAAGAGATGTGGAACAAACCAAGCTTAACACCCCTATTTATAGTGAAAAATTTCAGTTTGAAGGGTGTCTCCACTTGGATTGGCGACTTGGTTTAAGCATTACACTGTGTCACCAATTGCACTGGCGAATTGGAAGGGTGTCTCCAGTTGCATTGGCGACATGGTTAGACCTCTACAAGGGAGTCGCCAATTCCATTGACGACATAGTTCAAACCAAAACCCTAATGGGGGCATTTTGGGAATATTTTTGAAACATGGGTTATTTAGGGAATTTTTTCCAAAATTAGGGGTATTTACGTAAAAAATTCAAATTTACTGCCCAAAAATTTATAAAAATACAAATAATAAAAATTTATTAAATAAAGAAAATGAATAAAAACTAACTCTCCGCAATTTCAAATTTCTAAAAAACAACGAGCCTCGTATATATATATTTTTAAAACAAGCCACATAATTTTAATAAATAACAATAAAGTTTACATTCAGAAAACGAAAATGAAAGTGATTGTCGACTACGTGTGTAGACATCTATGGGGTTCTCATGAGGTAGGTTATTTTTTTCCGTCTTCCGTAGGGGCCTCTGGAGTTATATTGACGTTATGGGATACTAATGAGGTGTGGTGAAAATTTCGATGAGTATCGATAATGAATTGGGTCTTGGAAACTTTGCAAGCTTTGTTGAGAAAAGAGGGTTACTATGTGCTAATTGCTGCAGTAAAGGGAGATAATTCTCTACGTTCATCTAGTGTTACTTCGAGTCAAGATCCATTCCATAGGGAATCTCCTCACTTGCCAACACATGACCCTCCTTCAAGATGTCATTTTCAGCCCTTGACGGCCAAATCAGCAGATCAACCTCTAGTGGATGTCTTTCCCGAAGAGCGTCAGAGTCAGGATCAGGATCAGAATAGAAGGAGCAACAATCACTTCAACTCGATTCCTGTAACATACAGTAAACTCTACGCGCAAATGGTTTTGAAATCCGCTGGTAACTCCTCGGCCCATTGAGCTTATGCCAACCCCCCATCCTCCGGAGTACTACTCAAACCTGACATGCGAGTATCATGAAAGGGCTATAGGACGTGACTTGAATACTTGTCATGCGCTGTAATCTAGAGTCATGCGTTTAGTCAACAACAGGAAATTAGTCTTCAAAGAGGACCATCCAGAGGTGAAGTGTGAGTACTATACTGGAGTAGAAGGACACTCTGTCGAGGAATGCAAGAGTTTTAGACTTAAGATGCAAAAGTTGATCCACGTAGGGTCGTCTAACCTCAAGGAAGAAGGCCCTTGTACAAATGTCCTGATTCCTGAACCATGTGGTAAGAAAGGCAAGAGACCCCTGAAACCTCTCAAGATCTTGTATCACAAGGAAGAGAATGAAAATGTGGCTAGCGAGATTTCATGATTTCAATACAAAGGCACTAAAATAGCGCCACAAAATTGTGAAACTACGGTCCAGCAAGTGCCAGTAAGGAAGAAGAGGATGAAACCAGTGCAGTCATGGCAGATGTCAAGTATCCTCATGGTGCACCAGCAAGATCTTTAGGTCCTCATCTCTGCATCAGTCACCATTTCCAGTGCCACACTATCCTTACAGGCGGCCAACAATGCCTAAAGCACTGTACCAGAAACCCTGGATTGCTCCTCATGCAAATTAATAAGCATATGGCCGAGGATATCAAAATCAGCGATAGAGCAAGCATAGACCTCGTAACAACCTGGAAAGAAGGAATGCTCCTCTTGATCCAATTCACGTGTCATACAATCAAATTTTGCAGCCTCTAGTTCAAAGCTCGTTGGTGGTCCCCAAGTCTCTAAAGCCTGTACCAAAGCCATACCTGCCTGGGTATGATCCCTATACGCAATGTGGATATCATGCTGGATCAATGGGGCACTCAATTGAAGATTGCAAAGCTTTCCAAGCCAAAGTACAACAATTGATTGACAAAAAGTACATATATTTCCTAGAAGGAAGCTTGGTTGTGCACGCCAACTTCTCGCCCATATGAGTTTGAAGACTTCAAGAGGCGTCTCCTCAAGCTAGTGGATCAGAAAGGAAGACATCATCAAACATTGGTGATCATTGAATCATATTTTATCTTTGCATTTGTAGTTTATTCCCTGTTAAACGCTACTTGTTTTAAACACTGTTGTTTTGAATGGTAATATTAATGAATTGACCATGCATTTTATGAATTAATCATGTCGCATTCGCTCATTTTTTTCTATTATATCAAAAACAAAAAAATACATCCATATACCTCTCGTCCATTTTCTTTATCAAACTGTTGTTTTAGCAAAGATTTGAGGGAGGATGATGAAAATTGAATACCCATAATTGCTACTGGTATGCTTTCGGATAAAACCTGCTGATGATATACTAGCATTGTTTCAAATCCCCTAACATTGGAGAGATAAGGAGTTAGCCCTAGTTAACCACTTCGAGCCTAGAAGTAGGAGTTTCCTTTGGATTTCTAAACCCTTACACTTAACCTGGGACATAGGTAGTGTTTAGTTAATTTGAATTATCAAGATGAAACTTCCCATCTGGGGATCAACCACATGATATTCTTCGCACACATCCTGACGTGTCGAAAGAATCATGCAAAATCTGAAGGTCATGTCGATTGTTCCTCGATGACCAATGACTTGGCAGTCACAACCTTTCAACAACGTCGGAAAAAAAATCAAAAGAAAAGCCCGCTAAGTCGAACACCCAAATAGGAGACTTAGGAAAAAATCAGGATGATCCCGGTGAACTAAAATCTTCAAAAGCGGTCTAGGAAAAAATTAGGGATCAAAATATGAAAAAATCAAAAGCAAAAAAGGTCCTCAAGTCCTCGAGAAAAAAACAAGATTCAGAGACCACTATGGCAAAATCAAAGGGTCGCTGACATCTATGAAAAATGTAAAAATGAGGTGACTTCCATTTCAAGAAGGTCTTGAACAATTATCTTCACTCTCTTACACAATTAAACTCTCTTAGAAGACATGTGTGCCAAATTAACTGAATGTAGGACGGGAGATCATCATGAAGAAGGGTGGGTACAAATCAATTTTGAGCCTTATATCCTTTGTTTCTATAATCGTGAACCAGACCATGTTACAACCCTTAAAAGATCTAATTGAGGCAGGGTTTATTCTGAAAGCATACTACAACAAGGTTGTGTAAACTGACTCCTAAAAGATTTGCTAACCTTCTTCTTGCTGTATCTTTTACACCAGCTAAATCAGCATTGTGTTTGGACAAACGGTCCATTCGTCACACAGTATCACATCAATAATGATTGATTTTTTCAAAGGTTGCATGAGCATCGCATTAAAATTACTATTTGTGAATGAACAATTTTGACTGCAAGTCAGTACTTGAAATCAGGTATATTCTATCAAGGAGCAATCTAATAGGGTTTGGTCATTCATCAGAGTTAACCAGAATCAGGATCACCCTATGGATCAGGGGCATGTCATCGAATGATTATGTTAACCAAAGAATCGGTTAGTATAAATCAAGTCTCCAAGAATCGGTCGATTAAGGGAAAATTCATTCAAGAATCGGTTGATCAGAGCAAATCATCTCAAGACTCTACCGACTTAGGGCAGGCCACCCAGAGGCTCTTTTGATTAAGGTCAAATCCCTTCAGTGCTCAATCAGCACAAGTTAATTCACTTCAACGCTCATTCTGGGGCAAGCTACCTTAAGAGTGCACAGAAGCCAATCACTCCAAAAGTCGAGTAACAGAGAGAATTTGATTCAAGACTCAGACTGGGGAAGATAGAGTCCAACCCCCCAAAGGGAGGTCAATCAAAATTCTACCATTCCAAGAATTGGATAATCAGAGGTAGACCGTTTCAAAGTTCAAGACATTGGGGTAAGTCACCTAAGACCGAAGTTATGGCAAGCTGCATCCGACATCCTTTCAAGGAGAATATTTTCAAAGACCCAATAGACTGGGGTAAGATAAGTCGTAGACTGGGGCAAAGTGTGCTACAAAGGGGCAAATCCACTCCATGCCATCAAGCTGCTTAAACAAGTTCAGCCATACGTCAACAACTTCTGAGTTCAAGACGAGTGTCGGGGAAACATGCCATCACACCCCATCAAATGACCTTTTGTTTTCTAACAAACCATAAGCTTTACTGCTAAAGACCTTTCAATCCATTACCGACGTTTGGGGCATCTGTGGAATCCTCAATCATTGCATAAATCATTCTCATGCATTAGTCATGTCGCTTCGCTCTAGTGTTAAGCCATGCATATCATTGAGCATATACTAATTGCATGAAAGACAACTACGAAACCACTTTTCGTCTGAAAAACCATTTGAAATCCAGTCAGTCTTAAACACCAGTTCCATCCGAGTAGTCCAAGACCATTTCATCCAGTCTGTCTTGTGTATCCTTAAAGCATAGTCCAGCAATCATAGACATATTCAAAGTAATTTTGTTGGCACTTACTCAAACAGATACTTGTCAAAGTTTATCTCTTTTGTCGATCTGAGGTTTTTTTAGATCATATACCAGATAGGTCTCACTTTTCTCTTACCTTCTTATCTGACAAAATTTACAGATATTATCCGGATGTCATGTTGTCAAGTTTTACTTTCATTTGGTTCTGTGCAAATCTGGAACCTGTTCTTTTGTACTCTGTGCGAATCCGGAGTCCTTTCATTTTGGTTCTGTGCGAATCCGGAACTTTTCTTTTTAACTTTGTGCGAATTTGGAGTCTTTCATTTTGGTTTTGTGCGAATCCGAAACTTTTTCTTTTAGACTCTGTGCGAATCCGGAGTCTTTCATTTTGGTTTTGTGCGAATCTGGAACTTTTCTTTTAAACTCTATGTGAATCCGGAGTCTTTCATATTGGTTCTGTGCGAATCCAGAACTTTTCTTTTTAACTCTATGCAAATCCGAAGTCTTTCATTTTGGTTCTGTGAGAATATGGAACTTTTCTTTTAAACTCTGTGTGAATCCGGAGTATTTCATTTTGGTTATGTGCGAATCCGAAACTTTTTCTTTTACACTCTGTGCGAATCCGAAGTCTTTCATTTTGGTTCTGTACGAATATGGAACTTTTCTTTTAAACTCTGTGCGAATTCGGAGTCTTTCATTTTGGTTATGTGCGAATCCGAAACTTTTCTTTTTAACTCTGTGCGAATCCGGAGTCTTTCATTTTGGTTCTGTGCGAATCCGAAACTTTTCGTTTAAACTCTGTGCGAATTCGGAGTCTTTCATTTTGGTTCTGTGCGAATCCGAAACTTTTCGTTTTAAACACCATGCGAATCCGGAGTCTTTTCTTTTGTTCTGTGCAAATCCAAAACTTTTCTTTTATACTCTGTGCGAATTCGGAGTCTTTTGTTAGTTATGTGCGAATACAGAACTCTATTTTATGGTTATGCGAGAAGCATTAACCTATCTCTCTTTGGTACTCTGTGCGAATCCGGAGTCCTTTGTTTATTCTGTGCGAATCCGGAATTCTTTTTCATGGTTATGAGAGAAACCATACCTATCATTTGCGATGTTCTAAATAGAACCATAGCCCATTTGATTTTGCATATACTATGTGTGAATCCAGAGTCCTTGCTTTTTATACTCTGTGCGAATCTCGAGTCTTTTTTTCTCTTTTATACTCTGTGCGAATCCAGAATCTTTGCTTTTTATACTCTGTGCGAATCTGGAGTCTTTCCTTTTCATACTCTATGCGAATCCGGAGTCTTTCCTTTTTATACTCTTTGTGAATCTGGAGTCTTTCCTTTTCATACTCCGTGCGAATCCGGAGTTTTTCCTTTTTATACTCTGTGTGAATCCAGAGTCTTTGCTTTTCAAACTCTGTGCAAATCCGGAGTCTTTCCTTTTTATACTCTGTGTGAATCCAGAGTCTTTCCTTTTATACTATGTGCGAACCTGGAGTCATTTCCTTCTATTTATAGTCAATTTTCTCTTCACTCTGTGCGAATTCGGAGTCATTTCTTTTATTACAGTCAATTATTATTTTTTCTCCATACGAATCCAGAGCATACCTTTCATTATAAATTGTCAATAACCTTTGGTTTGTTCCATGAGAAGTCAGAACTAACCATTTTTTTATCAAGTATCCCCAGTGAGTCAGTCTACCTTACTCCTTTGTTCAATCCCCAACAAATCTCATTGTCAATTATCTCAATAATCCCCACAAAGTTTGTCTTGTCATCTGCATCATAGCATATCATTAGCATAGTGCATCATTGCATATCATTTGGGAGCAAAATTCGGGTATTCATGTATTTAAATAACTTTCATCAGATTTATATGAGTATTTTCATCCCTCATGTCATCTGATGAAGCTATTTCAGTAGGGGAAACTGTCACACCCTTATTTTCCACTCAGCTTTTCATATCATAGTTCATCATCATCCTTGGACATTTGAAGCAATGGATAGTTCAAAGAAGATTAGGGTTATAGTTATTGCAAGACTTGAGAATCAAGAAACTTAGGGTTGTCTTGATTTTATTCTGATCATTTGGAGCACAAGCTTCAAAAGGTTTTACTTATGATTGGTTTAAGGTATTCATTGATCAAATATGAAGATGTTGAATAGTGGAGTGACTGCTTTCCCTTTAACTGGATAGAGGTTCAAGATTATGAGTATGATTTCTTTTGAATTCAAATAAAAAATTTAGTTCCTTGATCAAGGCGCTTTTCAGTTCATTCAAGTTTCTGGGCTTTAAAGTTGCGTTCAAATTTATCATCTAGCATACCCCAACTTTGACCCATCCCTTTTTGTACTTATATCCCAAGTATTTGTGTAGTGATCATTTGGCCATTGGTTCATGATCCTCTTAATAATTTCCCTATGTAAGATTGTTTGGATTAAAAGAAGATCATGGCTTCATCAAGGATTATTTGGTTGGTTAATTTTAAGGTGGGCGAGTGTTTGAAAGTTTAGTCATACATGGGCATATGGAAATTAAATTTTGTCATTTTTTCTAACAAGCACATGTAAGGTTCAGGACGAGTCATCAAGAGAATTTAATTAACAAGGTTAGGTCTATTGGCCTCCATGTTCAAAGAATTCGATTGACACAATCCTAAGGCTTTTAAGAAAATTTTACCCCATACCCCTACATTTATCCCCATACCCCTACTCATAAAATTTTTGGACGAAAATACCCCCATATAAATAGTCTTTATTTCAAAGTTTTCATTTTTTTTTTTCATTTTGTCTTTCTACAAACGGTAAAAAACGCACTGACTTTCGCTTCCGGAGAATACACTGAGGTTACTTCCGGATCTCAAAAAATCACACTTCCGGAAAACTTACGTTGGCTACATCCGGAGTACAAAAAATTACCTTCCGGAGAACTTGAGTAAGTGACATCTGGTTCTTCATTTTTCGTTGGAACACACCGGATAACTTAGCATCGTGTTATCCGGTTTTTGTATTTCCTTCACCGGATAACTTGATGCTCAGTTATCCGGTTTGTTAATTTCTTCACCGGATAACTTGATGCTCAGTTATCCGGTTTGTTAATTTCTTCACCGGAAAACTAGATGCTGAGTTTTCCGGTTTTGTTTCGATTTTTAATTTTTTTTTTCAGTGGCTCGGCGTTTTAGAGGACGCGACGGATTTATCTATCGACGGTACGCGGATGGATATGTAGTTCGCGCACTTGATATTCCAGCTGAAGATCGGATAGCTGATCCTCCACCTGTACCAGCAGCAGCTCACATTCCACCGCTTCCACCATTTCCGGGAGGACCGACTGATACATCACTTTTGGTGAGGTATCAGAACCATGTGGCTCGTTATTTGTGGGATGGCCACGTAAGTAAATCTATGACCTTTCTATGTTGAATAAAATGTAATTTTAATTATTTATGTATTATGACATATTCTACGATTTATTTTTCAGGAGAGAGAGCCGAAGAAGGAGCTGAAGGTTGCTGCACATGGCAGCAAACTGATTGGATGGACTCCATCACATCTCCCACGTGCGATTGAGCAATGGGTTACTAATTCTGGTTTATCCTCTCTGCAGAATACCAGTTTATCGAGGATAGATCAGAACCTGTTATCTGCATTTGTGGAGAGGTGGCATCCCGAGACATCGTCATTCCATATGCCCTTTGGCGAGATGATGATAACATTGGACGATGTTTCGTGCCTCCTTCATATACCTATTAGAGGGGAGTTATGTGACCCTGCACAAGGGATTACTGACTCAGATGCTATTACCCTGGCTGTTAGTCTAATGGGTGCTACACTGGAGGAAGCAGCTGAGGAGATTCGTGCAACCAGGGGTCTTTACTATAGGCTTGATTGGTTGAAGAAGTTATTTGTCCGTCTGCGAGCTGATAACAGATTTGATTGTGCGGTTAGGGCGTATATGTTGTTGTTACTAGGCTGCACTATTTGTACAGATAAGACCTTTACTCTTGTAGAGGAAAAGTACTTACCACTATTTTGGGACTTGGAAACATGTGGTAGATACTCTTGGGGTGCTGCTGCTCTTGTCACACTGTATAGATATCTTGGAGATGCTTCTTTCTATAGTTGTAGACAGCTTGGTGGATATGCCTCTCTACTACAGGTACAACTGCTTAATTTTAATTTCATTTAGATTTGTATTATATTATTTACAATACTTTTAATTGATGATGTTCATGATGTGTCACAGTGTTGGATTCACGAGTATTTCCCAACTGTTGGGAAGAGAGGATTTTCGAAGATAGCTGGTGTTGGTACTCCACTTCCCAGAGCGATGAAGTGGCAATACAAGCAAGGGACGCAGAAGGTGGATGAGATTAGGGCAGTGCTTGATGGATTGACACCTACTGATGTCATTTGGCGCCCGTTCGAGGATCACAGACAGACCATACCATTTACTGATATATGTTTGTATAGGGGTGACCTGAAGTGGTATGGTACATCTGTGCTTTATTTACCTGACAGATGTTTACGCCAGTTTGGATATAGGCAGTTCATCCCATCTCATCCACCTGATATTGATACACTTGATATACATTTCGAGTGGGTTTCTTACCATGCGAGCGTCTCGCAATTGCTACATCAGGTCGAGTTTGCAGATACTCCGTATGATACGGTGGCTGAATACATGGCTTGGTACTACACAGTTTCCCATCCTCTTTTGATACCACCTCAGGGGGAGGCCAGTGAGGTTCCAGTTCCAGAGTTTGATGATGGACCGGCAGATCCGAGGTTACGACATATTTCACATGAGCTGCGTCGCTATCTCACTCGTCACGATGCCGAGGAGGATGATGATGATTTTGTTGAGATATTTCGAGCACTACATCTGGCTCAGGGTGGACCGTTACCTCAAGGTAGATAGGTTATTTATGTATTATTATTTAGACTCATGTATTACTCAGACTTATTTATATTTATGCGATAGTATTTATAATTATATTATGATTGATGATACATAAAAAATGTAAAAAATAATATGAAGTTAAACGTCAATCAAAAAAATGTAACAAATAATATGTAGTTAAACGTCACTCAAAATAACGGAAAAAAATAATATGAAGTTAAACGTCGATCATAAATTAACATGTGTTGGGAGCACAGGCGCAAGTTGCTGCCAGTGTTGTAAACGTCCAGCGAATCCAATTATCCATGACGTTGCATCGGATGTCCCATGTGTTCTCCAATCTGTTGTGACTGGTGGCAAGGGAAATCCCTCATTCATATTTACCTGTTTAGAAAGTTTATAAGTAATACGTAAATCGTATAGAATTAAGTAATATAAAAAATTATAATATTTACCTGAACCCAATGATTTGAGTTTACAAAACCAATGCAGTAAATCGACACATTAGGCCTATGTGCAGTTGTCATAGGGAAGAAACTTAAACTAAGAGCACTTAGTGAGACAAGAATGATGTTATACCGATTTGCTATCACATAACCCATTTCTGGTAGTGTCATCCATTTATCAAATGGCTGAGAACCTAAAGATGATATCAACAAAGATTATCTCACTTTTGAATAATTAGCTTCAAATAACTTCTCTTATAGACTTTTTCTAGGACCTCTCATTTCATTATCCAAATCACGACGAACCATTGACCACTCTTCCTCACCATATCCATGCAAAGATGCAATAGCTCTAAACCCACAATTTCCATAATCCTTCACATCAACAATTTCACCAATAAATGGTCTTATATGTTCTTGAAATTGTACAATGTACCTGTGAGATGGTTTGTTCTTTGAGGTCTGGGATAACTGCGAACAAGGCTTCTTTGAAGATTTTTGGGAATTGTTGTGTTCTTGATCAACATACTCATGATACGAAGGATCACGATAGACATCATACCCAACAGGTTTCTTCCCTTTTCTCTTCACTCCTCCTTTGGTCTTTATTTTTTCAGGTGGTGGTACCATCTTTGTTGTAGTCGGGTAAGCAATTTCGCACACCCTGCTTTTTAGTGCTCTCTTTTCTGCAAGATCTAATGAATGAAACCTCTTCCACAGTGCTTCAATCGCATTTGTCATATCCACCTCTGCTCCATCCTCTGTATCTACCTCTTGTTCACCTTCCATACTTAGTTTCCTCCAATGGATATGAATAACATCAATTGGTATTGGTTCACCACTCAATGTGTATCTCCCTAACTCATAGGCACATGGTAACCCGTATACTGTTCTACGAAAACACCTGCACATCTGGGTGTTTGTACCCACCATGTCAACCCTATGCCACTCTTCAGCAATGTGCCGCAAAGCAGCTCTAGATACTGATCCACGCAAATTCGAATAATATGGACTAGTGTGTGCATGCTCAATCTCATAAAAACTCTTCTGAAATGAAGCTCTAATATTGCCCACTTGAACCTTGATGTTGCCATTCATAGCCTCCCAGCACTTGCACATATCACCTAAACTGTTCTCCAACATTTGCTTCAGCTTCCAATGCGCAGATTCGACTCTAACAAAAATAAAAGAAGTTCAGACAAAGTATCAGTAACATTACCATAAACAAACTATGGCTATAAAACAAACACATTACCTGTTAGTAGTGATGTTGCCTAAATGCAACAATTTATTGATCCAAGCTTCAACAAATCTATGCCTATGAGGTGTCAACCATGTGTCTTTCACATAATCCAGAAAATGTCCATATTCTAAACATGCATGCTCAAGCAATTTCAACTTTTGATGGTATTCCACCTCATCACTAGCTTTTACAAGTTCATACCAAAGCTCCTCTATCGATTTTCGCATGTCATTCACAACATACTCCTTGCACTTCGCTTTCACATTCTTGTTTATGTGAAATCGGCACAGCAAATTAACTGTTGTAGGAAATACTGTTTCAATTACTTTCATCAAAGCAAGATCTATATCAGTTAAAATTACTTGTGGCCATAATCCTTGTTTAGTAAATAACTGTTTCAATTTATCTAGTACCCAGCACAAAGTCTCTGTTTGCTCAGATTCCATATAGGCAAATGCAACAGAAAATATTAACTCAGTTGATGTCACACCAACTATTTCAAACAAAGGTTGCCTATACTTATTGGTTTTATAAGTACTATCCATAATCAACACAATAGGAAACAGATTCAACAACTTCACAGAGTCTGGATGAGCCCAGAAGATATCTCTCACAACTTCTGACTCATCTTTTTTCCTACTCCAATAAACATAATCAGATTCCTCTATCAATTTAAACAACTGTTGCATTTCTGTTCTAGGGCCCCTGATGTTTTTTTGAATCTTACTCTTATGTTTATATATTTGGGTGATTCGAGTCACACTCTCCGGATCTCGTTCTTTCAATGACAATAATATGTGTCTTGGAGGAACATGACGTTTTGACAAATCACCTATATGTTGTTGGTCATCATCATTGAGTCGACTTACAAACGCATGGCCTTCAAATCTATCAGGTAAACCATGGTTGTGAACTCCACATTTTACATCAATTATTCAACCAGAACCATCTTTTGAAGGTGTTGATCTTACTTTGAAAGGACAATTACATTTTTTGGTAGCACTTTGTGTTTCGCTATCCCCTTCTTTGTATTTTCCACCTCTATCACAGCCAAATATAACCTTGTCACTTCTTCCTCTCTTGCCAGTATTGGTGTCCGAACGGGTTATAATAACAGTGACTCTATTCCTCAGTCCAACCTCCTTAATCCACCTAGTCGCCTCTTCTCTTGTAGGAAATTTTTCTTTAGTCAAGAATATTTCTGTTGTATCTACAGCTGTCTGGTCTTTGTCACATATCATCAAAGGAGTGTCCATGTCTCCTAAACAAACTTAAAGTTAAAAAAAAAACTAAAAAAAAACATAACGAACCGGATAACTATAGACCAAGTTATCCGGTTGAATAGTAACAAAACCGGATAACTTGACAGCAAGAAATCCGGTGAAGAAAAATATACAAACCAGATATCTTGGAGACAAGTTATCCGGTTAACAAACATTGCCTCTAAAATACAAACCGGATAACTTATGGTTGTGTTATCCAGTTCACTATAAACAGTAACCGGATTTCTTGTAGCCATGTTATCCGGTTTAAAAAAAACCATTCCGGAAATCCTTACCCTATGTTCTCCGGTTCTCGTCGAATACTGACAAAAATTACTTTTGGACTCGTCTGACTACACGGTAAAAAGTAAAAAAAAATTAAATAAAACATAAAAGGACAAAATTGGAATTTTTAAAAATTTGTAGGGGTACGGGAATAAATGTAGGGGTATGGGGTAAAATTTTCGGCTTTTAATTGCACATCAAGTTCATAAAAAGGCCCAAACCAAGTTCTGTTAAGTTGAAGTAGGTTGTGTGAAATAATGTTCTAATATGGAGTGAGATTTTTATTGAAGAATACAAGGATCAATGCAAAAGATTCTCAAACCTGTCATGATTTAAAGTAGGCGTTGTTGTGTTTTTTAGTTGAAGTCATTTGGCTCATGAATTGCAACGTTAAGAAATAAAGCAAATGAAGGTTTAATGTCCAAGATCTAGGCTCCAAATTTCAAATTTCATAAATTGAATTCATTGTAAATATCATAAATTAAGATTCAATACTCAAACGCAAGTTCAATGCCAAAATCAATACATTTGAATGGTTACAAGTTTCTTCTCATTCAAGCTCCAAGTTACAAATTCATAAATCCCACTTAAGATCCATTTTGGAATTCAAGTTTCAACTAATAATCACCTCACAATTTTCAATTTCATGATACAATACTTTTCCAATCGTCCAAAGTACAAAGGCCCAAGCATATTTTTTGTTTACAAAAAATTGCAAGTCACAGTATATATTTACCACAAATCTATGGCATATACTTAAACTACCCAGAGCTCATAGATATGAATTTGAATTCTTGTAGAAAGTTTGATTTTAGAGAGCCTGTTGCTTCAACGCCCCACCTTAAAAGATTCACACGCATCAGTTTGTCAAGTTGTGTTAGTTGAAGTGATTCAAAGCCAGGTCCGCAATGCATCTCCCGCCGTACCTGTTGGCTCCAAAAGAGTCCGGTTTTGTTTACTCGCTGGAGGTCTCCCTGAACCTGATATAAAGAAAAGAACTTAGAAAGATTGAGAGACCTCCATTGACATATAACTGCACATCAAACCGTGACCTGTAACATGATAACAAACACACTTGTGGTGTGGTCCAGCCATAAAATCTCTACACAACCAAGACTATAAACTGCACCAATTACAGAACACTTTAGTTTGGAGAAGTAAAAATATTCTGAGCAGACCTGATCTTGCAGCAACTGCCTTGGAACCTGCTGCTAAACTTTACCAGCCTCAATCTTTGTAAGTATTAAGCTAGCCAAACCTGCACAATGAAATCATTTCATGTCACTTCAGAATTAAATTCAAAAGATGTTTCATGTTCCAAAGTCAAGTTTCAGTTCAATCTATTTTCAAGTAACCATTCCAACTAATTCAAGTTCCTATGTCTCAAGATTCATACTACAATTTCAAGTTCAATTTCAAGCAAATTCAAGTTTACGTTCAAGCCTTTCATGATTCAAGTTTCATGTTCAACACACATTTCAATTCACATCATGTTCTAAACAAGTTCCAAAAGCACCATACAAAATCTAATTCAACACATCCTAACCAAAGCCACGCCACCACAACTCATTCAACATCCTAATTCTAAGAAACTCATCATTCAAGATCAAGTCAAAAATTCAATTCCACACACAATCAAATTCAAGCATTTCATATTTCAATTCTATGCAAGTTTCCAATTCAAGTTCAATTCCATCCAAATTAAATCTCAATCAAATTCAAGCATTTCTTTTTCCAATCCATTTCAAGAAAGTTTCAACTCGTGCAAGTTTCAAGTTCCAAATACATGTTCAATTCAAAATTCATTTCAATTTAAGTTTCAAATTCAAACATTTTCAAGTTTCATAATTCAAGTTCTAATTCAAGCATCTCAATTCAAGTATCATGTTCATCATAAGTTCCAATCATCATCAATTAGCCTACTCATAGCATATCAAGAATATTCAAACATGTTTAAATACATTCCAAATCATCTCAACATTCATTACACATTCACATTCATAATAATTCTTAACAACCGATAATTTTCAAGCATATTCATTTCCATTAAGCATTGCATTCAAGCATCCATCTCAACTTCAAATTTCCAATTTAATTTATTTAATCATGCTAACTCAAGCAAGCATTCATAAACATACACATAACCATTCATCCATTTTCATAATCACATTACACTCATAAGCCAAAGCAGGTTCAGTTTGTCAAATTCAAAAATAACATACTAGTTGTGACTCTAGCTTTTTACCACAGTAAGTTTTGCAAGCAGCAGTTAATTAAAAGAGAACTCAGTGAATCACAAGCAAACGTGGAAAGCAAGTTTATCACATGGGACCCCACCCTCTTCTAGAACCTCAGAACAGACAAAATAATAGGATATTCCCTCAATTCCATTTTCTCACAATCCCATGAAATCAGGGTAGTACAATTTTCCCTAACGGTTCTGAGGCAAGAATTTCCAGCTCACCACTCTCCACACGAGTCTACATTTTTCACACGTATTTTCACTGAATCAAACCCTAATCTCAATCCGTATCTAAACCCCACCATTCATCATCAAGGAATCATTAGAAAAAACCCTAAAGACTTGTTTCAACGCAGCAGCAAAACAAACCCTAAGTCACTAATGCTCATTATTCCTAAGACCTAATCAGAGTTTCACACTGAAACTCTGATAAAGGTGAGCTCAACCACAGCATTTGTACCAAGCGTTAACAACTTTTGAAGAATAAAGCAGGAGTAGAAGATACGTAGAAAGAAAAAGAAGAAAGAGGAGAGTTAGAGAAAACTACCTTCGCCTCCTTTACGCTTTCTGATTCTTGATATGTGATCTCTGCGCGTTGTTGCTTCATAACCCTCCATTAATTGCTTGCTTGCTCTGATTTTGGATAGATCTAGGTTTTTTTTGTTTGGTTTCTGTTTGAGGGTTAGGGTGAGATTTTGAAGAAACTAACCCCAGATTTGAACTCGGGACGTTATTTTTGCCGGAGAGAGACGGCGGTGGCCACCGCCCCTCCGGCGGTAAATTAGGTTTCCGATGGCCTGAGTTGCAGAGGGGGAGAGAGAGCTGAGAGAGAAAGACGATAAAGCAGTGTTTTAAAAACCGGACCGGTCGGTTGGACCGGGAAGCGGCCAGATAACCGATCGGGTTCGCTTGTTCGATTGTCCATGTTTTCAAATCGGAGGGAACCGGTGTGAATCGGTGCGAATCGGAAAAATTGAAAAAATCGATAGTTCAACTGTTTATTTTTAAAAAAACTTTTAAAAAAAAATTTTTTTTTATAATTTTTTTACTCAAATACATAAGAACTTTTTCCAAAAAATAATAGTGATCGCTCATTTGATTCAAGTGATACATAAATTAAGTTTTATAATATCTACAAAATTATTTTTACTATTTTGTATTTATATTGATTGAAAAACTATCATAGAAATATTTGTATAAAAATTTAAGAATACAGATTAAGAAATTAAATATAATATAATTTTAAATTTAACTGATTTTCTTTATATATATATATAGACTTGAAAAATTTATTATTTAGAATAATGTTAATATTTGTATTGTTTTAATTATTAACATTACAACTGATTTTCTATTAACAATAAAACTATGAATTTAAATTAAACTCTATTTAATTAAGACTCTGTTTAAAATTTACAATTAGATTCTGTTTAAAACTTGAATTTAAATTATTAATCTGTGAATTTATGATATGATATTTTCAAAAAATTTAAGTGTTAGTTATATTTTTTAGAGACTGAATCATCTGGTCCGACCGATTTTATCGGTTTTATACCTATATAATGACAGGTTTATTCAATCGAGTTATCCGATTTAATCCGGTTTAATCCGATTTGATCATGCGGCTCGACCAATGACCCATTGGTTTGATCGATAAACCAATGACTCAATATCTTCACCGATTTAATGACCGGTCAGATTTTTAAAACACTGCATACAAAGAGGTAAAGTGACTTTGAATTGAATTAAACCCTTTTTTTTGTTCTTTTTAACCATTTCCTCATTTTGTTTCGTTGGCATTCTCCATCGATGACAAGTGTCACCGGTTGTTCCCTTTCCATGGTTGCCTGCGTGTCCACCCTGTGTCCCCGCCATGTATATGCAGGCCTTAGCCGTTTGACCCAGAGTCAGGTTAATTCTTAATAGAATCGAACGTTCCAGATTTGCTGGGAAAGTCAGATGTTGACCAAGGTCCATGATGGACCCCCCAGCGTTTGGGCTTTAGACTGGTGGGTCTGTGGCGAATTTTTTAATTCGCACCCTCTTTCTGATAGTTTAAACCTGGGCCATCCAATTTTTGTTGTTTTTTTTTCTTTTTCTTTTATTTTTTTTCTTTTCTAATTTTCATTTATTATTTATAATATGTTAAAAATACAAAAAATGTTAATTAATTATTTTAAATACTTTCATTTAATATTAATTAATTAATTAATTAATTAATTTTATTAAATGCTTTTATTTAATTTGATTAATTTAACTTATTTGCTAATTTTCTTTTAATATATGAAAAACTCAAAAATACTTTTAATTAATTCTTAATTAATTTTATTAAACTTTTTTATTTAATAGTAATTAATCTATTTAATGATTAATTTTATTAAATATTTAAATTTAATCTAATTAATTATTTCCTTTAGTTTTCTTAATTCCAAAAAAATCTACAAAAATATATTAGGTTAATTGTTAACCATTTTAAACATTTTTATTTAATATTGGTTAATTAAATTCTTGATTAACCTTATTAAATATTTATATTTAATTTGGTTAATGATTTCTCCCTTGTTAGCATGTGATATTTATTCTTTTGATTTGTATTTGGATTATGGTTCATATTTAGCTTGTGTGCATGTTTATTTGTGTGAGTGTTTACTTTACTTTTCTTATCCCCATTTGAGAAAATATATCCCTCTCCCATGAGATGTAATGCTTGTTATCATTTAGGTAGTTTATCACAAGATTAAAATCAACCTTTTTCAAAAGAAAAAATAAGTTTGATCCAACGTCAAGCATTTTCAAAATAAATTAATCGCTAACTCATTCTCAAGCCCACTTGATCCACATATCAAATTCCCTTACCCAATTTGTAAGTCGAGCGCTTTTGCCTCGCCATCGACCTTACCCTTTTTACCCTTAGGACCTCCTTTCCATTAGTTCAATCCTTTTCACCATGAATTAACCTTTGATTCAATATCAAGTGGCATTTACTAAGTCAAACTTAATCAATTTAATCATAATTAGACATTTTCAATAAAAGATGAAAAAGGAGCGGGGTGTAGTCAACGTCTCCCCGAGAGTGAGGGTCTGAGAGGTAGATCTCGTGATTCGAACTCTCGTCATCCTAAAATTAACCAACAAACCGTAGTTAGCCGAACTACTGACGCTCTGATTTCTCATTTGTCAATGAGAATACGTAGTCATAGGATTGCGAGATCCTAGCGAGCAACCTTCCCCCTTTTTCCCCCGTAGTTCCCCGAACTACGATTGCTCTGACTTTCTCATTGCACTATGAGGATACGTAGGCACGAGATTGCGATGATCTTGGAGAGCACCCTAGGAAAATAAACTATCTAGTCTCTATGCTATTTCATTCCTAATAACTTGAGAAACCTAACACTTAGAAGCAAATATTAACACGCAAACTTAACCTAATGGTTCCCGTTGATTACAACGGACGTGAGGGGGTGCTAATACATTCCCCTCACGTAACCAAATCTCGAGCACACTTGGTTGCGATGACCATGTCTTTTCCTTTTGTTTTGGGGGTTTTATCGATATTTTCCCTTCCCCCTTATGGGAATAAATGAAGTTTAGTGGCGACTCTGTTCATCCAGTCCCGCGGGCGTGCGATTGCGCCTCGAGAAGGATCGTGCTTTTTTTGAGGTACGACAATTATAGTCGTTGGACATGGGTAAAATTCTTGAAACACAAGGATGAGTCACATTCTGTGTTCTCTACCTTTTGCTCTCAAGTGCAAACAGAGAAGGATTGCAAAATAGTCAGAGTCAGAAGTGATCATGGCGGAGAATTTGAGAACAGATACTTTGAGAATCTTTTTGATTCCCATGGCATTTCCCATGATTTCTCCTGTCCCAGAACTCCACAACAAAATGGAGTAGTGGAAAGGAAGAATAGGACTTTGCAAGAAATGGCTCGCACCATGATCCAAGAAACTGACATGGCTAAGCACTTCTGGGCAGAGGCAGTAAATACAACATGTTATATTCAGAACAGGATTTCTATAAGACCTATTATGGGTAAGACTCCTTATGAATTGTGGAAGAATAGAAAACCCAACATTTCATATTTTCATCCTTTTGGCTGAATTTGTTTTATGTTAAACACTAAAGAGAATCTTGGCAAGCTTGACTCCAAAGCTCAAAAGTGTTTAATGTTAGGATACTCTAAACGCTCTAAAGGCTACATAATCTATAACACAGAAACACGAATTGTTGAGGAATCAATTCATGTCAGATTCGATGATAAGCTTGACCCTGAAAAGTCAAAGCTAGTTGAAAAGTTTGCAGATCTGAATATCACCTTATCAGAATCCAAGAAAGAAGATTCAAAAGAAGGAGACAAAGATGCAGATTCTCTGGATTCAGATACAACCTTGCCAGAAACTAAAAATAGTCCATCTCATCAGAAGAAAAATAGACTAAAGACTTCTCATTCTGAAGAATTGATTCTGGGAGACAAAGCTGATCTAGTCAGAACTCGTTCATCATTCAAACCTTCTGAAGAAACTCTTCTGGGTTTGGTGTCTCTGATAGAGCCAACATCAGTTGATGAAGCTATTAGAGAGAATGAGTGGATTCTGGCCATGCAAGAAGAGCTGAATCAATTCACCAGAAATGATGTATGGGATCTTGTTCAGAAACCCAAAGGTGTCCACATCATTGGATCAAAGTGGGTATTCAGAAACAAGTTAGATGATAAAGGTGAGGTCGTAAGAAACAAAGAATGACTGGTAGCACAAGGTCATAGTCAGCAAGAAGGGATAGACTATACAAAAACCTTTGCACCAGTTGCCAGGTTAGAATCAATTCGTCTTATAATTTCCTTTGTTGTGAGTCATGACATTACTTTATATTAGATGGATGTAAAGAGTGCATTTTTAAACAGGTATATTTCTGAAGAACTGTATGTGCACCAACCTCCTGGTTTTGAAAGTTCTGAAAATCCATATTTTGTTTTCAAACTTTAAAAAAATCGTTATATGGTCTAAAGCAGGCTCCAAGAGCTTGGTATGAAAGGCTAAGTAACTTTCTTTTGGAAAATGACTTTACCAGAGAAAAAGTGGATACAACACTTTTTTGTAAAACCTTTAAAAGTGACATTTTGGTTGTTCAAATCTACGTTGATGATATTATATTTGGTTCTGCTAATACTTCCTTGTGCAAGGAATTTTCTAAGTTATTGCAGGCTGAATTTGAAATGAGTCTGATGGGAGAACTCAAATTATTTCTGGGAATTCAGATTGATCAACGTCCAGAAGGAACGTACGTTCATCAGAGCAAGTATGCAAGAGAACTTCTAAAGAAGTTCAATATGTCAGAAAGTAAACCTGCTAAGACTCCTATGCATCCGACATGAATTTTGAGAAAGAAGAAGTAAGTAAAAAGGGTTGTCAGAAGTTCTATCATGGTATGATGGGCTCTCTTTTGTGTTTGACTGCTTCTCATCCAAATATTTTGTTCAGCGTATGTCTTTGTGCTCGTTTCCAATCAGATCATAGTGAAACTCACTTAACTGCTGTTAAGAGAATCCTAAGGTATCTAAAAGGAATAACTAACCTTGGCTTGATGTATAAGAAAACATCATAGTATAAGCTTTCTGGTTACTGTGATGCAGATTATACTGGAGATAGATCGGAAAGGAAAAGTACTTTTGGAAACTGTCAGTTTCTGGGAAATAACCTTGTCTCTTGGGCAAGCAAAAGACAATCAACAATTGCTTTTTCAACTGCAGAAGCAGAATATATCTCAGCATCACTGTTCAGTACTCAGATACTCTGGATAAAGAATCAACTCGAAGATTATCAGATACACGAGAGTAACATTCCTATCTTCTATGATAATACTTCTGCCATTTGTTTATCTAAGAATCTTATTCTGCATTCTAGGGCAAAACATATTGAAATAAAACATCACTTTCTACGTGACTATGTTCAGAAGGGTACTTTTCAGTTAAAATTTGTGGATACAGATCACCAGTGTGCTGATATTTTCACAAAACCCCTTGGTGAGGATAGATTCGTATTCATTTTGGAAAATCTATTTATTAAACCTTGTCCATAATGAGAAGATGATATTTTGATGTGTCAAGTCACCAGAACTTCTGATATAAGATTCTGATGTTAAGCAAAGTGTTTTATTATTATTTATTATGTCTTTCTAATTAATGATACTTCTACATGTTAGAATATGTCCTGATTAGAAATTCGTCCAGTTAGATACCTCTTGGTATTCTTGACCTTGGGAATATCAAACGTGCTCTCTTGAAAACAAACGACTATGATTATTTGTGACACTTGTCCAAAATCAAATCATACCTACTGTTGAAGAGACACCTCGAGCGTTGTGGTTTCGTGAGACTAGGTTTCAGGTAATTATTTCCTATTACTCCCACCTTGTTATCATCATCAATATTTTTTTTATAAATACGCAATCTCTCACATTCACAGACTACACTATTTTCACTTCCCACACTTTCTCTTAGAAACCCTAAAACCCTTTTTGTGCTCTGTAACTCCATCATCTTCTTCAAATGGATCCTCAACAACAAAGCGTTTTCGAATTTTCTCAACAACATCAACAAGCAGAATCATCCTCAATGGTTTCATCAACAACTGCTCAAACGGAACCAACTTCACGTTATCAATCACTATCCACTTTTCAGAAACCAATTGAAGTTCACATCGTGGATCGTCCTGCTCATGTTCATTTGGCTGCTCCTTTCTCAGAACTAGAGGTTCTATGTGAATGACTGGTAGAGTTTGATAACCTGCTGGGAAATGGAATAGACTTGTCTGAGAATCTAAATGCTCAAGGTTGGAAAACTTATTTTGATCGCCTCTACGGTCCCATTTATTCAAATCTCGTCAAGGAATTCTAGAGATTTTCTAACGCTGATGAACACTTCATTGTGTCACATGTTCTGGGAAACAAGTTCATCATTACGGAGAAATCCATAGCCACGCTACTTGGAATGGAAAAATCTGGTGGAAAGCGAATTTACAAGATGAATTCTAAATCCAAGTTTCTCTCTGATGTGGTCAATCCAAAATTTTTCACTCAATCATCCATCGGAAAACCACCTTTAAAGAGGCAAGATTTATCAAAAGAGCTTCGTGTTTGGCTGAAAAATATTCTGGGATTTATCTATCACAGACCAAATTCAAGTTCTTCTGATTTTCTTAACACCGATCAGAAATTCATGTTGTACTATCTGATGAAAGGAGAGAAAATATGTCTTCCTTCAGTTCTATTTAGATACCTCAGAGACTCAGTAAGAGAAACAAGATATCAATTAAAGAAATCTAAGAACTACATTCCTTTCAGTCGATTGACCTCAGATATTCTAATTGAGAGTGGAATGATTGATCATCTGTAAAAAATGCCAGTCACAAATAAATTATACATCATAACTGGAACTCCTCTAAACAGCAAAAATATGAAGATAATGCAGATTATTGATGAAATCAGAGTTGAACCAAGCATAGCAACATATTGGGAGAGTCTGAAGTCAAAAAGACTGATGTTAAATGGATATCCTCTGTTCACCAAACATGACAATCCAGTAGTTATAGCTGAATACATACATCTTCGAGAAGCTGAAGGTTGTAATGTATCTGACTTCAGAATTGAGGATCTGATGGATAATCCTCCTGGTATGATGAAAAAGAAGAGACCCTTCACAAACACATCTCTTCAGACAAAAACTGCAAAGAAGCTGAAGAAAAATATAGGAGAAGCCAGCACAAGAAACATCTCACAGGCATCATATCCAGAACATCAGAGTAAGTCTTCTGAATCTCCTTCTATAACTGCACCTGTTATTATTAACAGAAATTTATCTTCATCTCTTCCTACATCATCTCCACCTCCCTCAACACAACCATTATTCTCTACTCCTCCACCACTATTTTCTACTGTTGTCACCACCTCTCCCATACCCATCTCTGAATCACCTACTGAAATAATCCCATCCTCTGCACCATCTATACAATTTACACCAACAATACTAGAAATCACATCAACTCAACCATCTTCCACCATATCCATACAACCAAACCCCATCATTTCTACAGAACCATCTCCAACCATCTCCCTTCCCTTAACCTCTAAATCTTTTCCTGAAGAATTTCCCACTGAACTTCTTCAAACAACCAACTCTCTATCAACCACTCCATTAACCGCTCCATAAATCATACCAGAAGCCATAACAGACATTCCTAAACCTTCTTCAAATAATGATATCACCAATTTTGGTGATTCTGTTGAAGAAAATCAACCTTTACCTGAGAATCAACCCTCTGACCTTCCTCATAACCTAGATGAAGTAATTTCTGCTTTTAAGGATAGTGTGGTTATGAGATTCAAGATAATCTCTGATGAATCAAATTCTAGCGAAGACCCTTCTGCTTTGGGTGCTCTGTGGGATCAATTCAATCAGTGGATGTCTAAGGAATTTTAGAAGATTCAAAATCTTTTTGTTCAGACAAAGGACTATTTTGTTCAGAAAGCTAAAAAGAAGTTGAAAGAGAAGAAGGAAGCTGAAGCTAAGCTAGCTGCTGAAAGGGAATTAGCTGAGAGGCTAGCCAAAGAAGGTCTAAAAAGAGGGGCTGAAAGGTTAGCCAAGGATGCTAAAGATCAAGCTGAGAAAGAAGCTGTTGAAAACTCTTCCTCTAATCCAGTGTTGAAAACTCTGGCTAACATTCAGAAGGAGCAAAAGTTGTTCAGAACAAGAATGGACAAGCAAGATGAAGTCACTGTCATCATTCAGAATGCACTTGCTCAGATCCTTCAGAGGCTCCCTCCTCCTTCTCAACCTTAGGCACCTTTTTAGGCTACCCCGTAGTTTTTTCTTTGACTGTTTGTTTATCCTTTGTTGTACTTTGAATTATCTTTTTGATACCCTTTTTGATTATGACAAAAAAAGGGAGTATTTTAATGGAAAGTTATTTTGATAAATATCTTGTCTCTGAATCATAGCTCTAACATTCTAACACTCTTATTGCAAAATTTTTCTGGCTATTTAAGGACTTGATCACTTGAAGAAACATGAGACACTGGAAATACATGAGAGAGACACATGCGTGAATAGTAAAGCACCACAATACAAAGAAAAATACATTGTTTATACTGTATAGATTTTATTTGAGCTATTCATAGTGTTTATATCAGCTTGTGTAGAAGCAATTCATTGTAAACATTAAATTTATTCAAACAGTTGTTTGTATTCCTTAAGGGACCAGTTGGATCAGAATCCTTAAGAAGAGACGGTTAGTCTTTGTATGTTAGTCACCAGTAGTTGGTAGTGCAGTGTAATCAGTTTGGTTATAGTTGATTAAGTCCTTGTGTATAAGGTGAAATCACCTTGGCGGGTGGACTGGATTAACTTGATAGTTTAAAAATGAACCAGGATATATCGTGTGTATTTCTCTATTGCTAGTTTATTTGTGATCTTTATTTGAGTTTCTCAAAAAGCTTTCATTTTAAAAACCCTATTCAAACCCCCTTTCTTGTGTTTTCTCACACCTTCAAGCATGAGACTTACATGGCTCAAGCATCTTGGTGAGAGACTTCCTTGCTTGTATCCCAATGATACAAGACTTTTGATCAATCAATCTACTTGATTAAGACTTTCAATGCTCAAGCACATAGCAAGAGACTTACATGGCCCAATGATGCTCCGCAAGTGCACAGATTTATCGAAGTAATATAAAAGATTATCGAACTCACAGAGACCAATGTAATATATCGTTGCTTTATAAAGCTAAGGCTATGATTAAAATGGTACGAATGGAAATATAAATGCTAATTACTAAAGGTTTGAAAATAACGATAAAAAGAGGCCGAAATATGATTTCGCGCACCTAAGGGACTTGTAGAATACGGGTACTGACTATGACTATATGCCTATTCTGTAGAATATACCGACTTAAAGGCTCTGCCTCACGCTCTCGCGGATTTGCAAGATCGTCAGAGATCATTCCAGTGTATTTACAGTTGAAATTAGGGTTTTGACTGAGGCCCTAATCTTTAAGATTTTGATCCAGAATGAAATATCCAAGGCCTCAATCCATTATGACATGTCTCATTGGGAAGTTAGGGTATGAGAAATCAAGTTTTAAGAAGTTTCTTGCAAAGGAAGCAAGGTTTGGTTCATGAAACTTTTCAAATGTGGAAATTTCACTACTTGTGCCAAAATTGAAACAGTCATAACTTTCAAACCACACATCCAAATTGAGTGACTCAAAGCTCAAATGGAAGATCTTTCCATGATCTTCAAAACATATTAGAGGACTGTTGTACCCCAAATTTTACCCTTAGATCCATTGATCTTTTGCATGTCATATTAGGTCAATCATGTTGCATAGCTAACCCTTTTGCCAGGTTTTGTTTGTGTTTGTTTCATTTCTGAATCAGGTTTTATCTTAAGAAGATTCAAGAGGTGATTAATCAAGATTTTGGATGGAGCATTGAATCAAGCAAGTTTCTCATTTCAAAGAGATATCTCCATAACCCTCTCCACGATCCTCTCCATAACAAATTTCCATCCATTTTATTCCCCCTTAATTCCAAACCAATTTCAATAGTCATTTATTAACCAATTTTATCCAATATCTCTATTTGTCAATATCCATTTTCCTAAACCATAACCATTTCAATTACCAAATTCACCTATTATTTATTTTTCCTAAACCATTTCTTTTATAACAAAAAATGAAGAGAAAATCAAACCTTAAAATATTTGTTCTTTCAGCCCATCACCATAGGCCCATCGTTACAAAAATCATGTTACAAATCATATGGAAATGAAATTCATTGGCTGAGGACCAATAGGAATCATGCAAGAGGCTTTAACTTTTCAACTCTACCTCTCTGACCAATGAAGAGACGCCGCGTGGATAGCAAAGAAGCAAAACAACAAAAACATATCTTCTCCTTTGTCGTGGTTTCATGTTTCAGAAGAAAAGAAGAAGGAAATTCAAATACAAGTGTATCAAATTCATCCCAAATCGTTTCACAACCCAATCCCTTGGCGCGTTTTTATTCATTTTTGAATTCCCCTAATCACTTCCCATTTGAGCTTTCTTTACTCTGATTCATTAAAAGGTTGTTCTGAAGAGTTGCTTGTTTCAGCATAGGGACTGCTTTCACCTGCAGATACCCTTGCGCAATCCCAACCATTGCCTTATTTGATACCCTCTCATATGACAACAGATAAGGAGCTCTTAAGCAATGCACGAAGTCATGAAATTGGCCCTGCACTTCTGAGGTTTTTGTGCAACAGAGAAGCGCGTTTGTCTCCAAGAAAGTGGACCAAGTTTGAATTTGAAAAGAGACGTTGCAAACCCTAATGATTTACTCAGCATACCATGTGTTTGCTCTTTGGTCTCAATGAAGCAAAGCCCATTTTCTCAGCCTATAAAAGGAGCTCACCTCAACACTTTAACTCACCAACAAATTTTCACAAATACTCAAAAAGTCTCTGAGTTTCTTAAGTTTCGAGCAAGAAAGGTGAAAGGTGGCCTTGGAGTTCTATTGTTAAGTTCAGAAATGAGAGTATTCAGCACACCCTTTGAAGGTGTAGTGGACATTACTCCACTTGGTATCATACTCTTTCCCTTTTAATAATCATACTCAATTGATATCATTATGTCATGTGCATTATGTTGTTCTTTTACATATGTAACTTGCTAATATGTGCTTGAGTATGTTTGACTGTTTGCTCATGGCTTGATATCTTGAAGTAGAATGATTTTGTTTGTTTTAGTGATATTTTGAGGTAGACATGTATGTTGCCTTTTGTGTTAAGTTATTATGTTTGAGATATCACCATGATGATTTGGGTTTGTTCATTAACTGGCTGTAAGTTCACAAAATTCCCCTTTGGTGTTGTACTGTCAAGTTTAGATAAATGAGATTGCTAACCTACTTATGTATGTCTTGGTGCTTGGATGTTATTTTGAGATGAGAGATTCTTGAATCTTAGTTCCATGCTTATTTCTGATAGGCTCATAAGTTTTATGGTGGATGAACTTATCTATCACTTTTGACTGAATGCTGTTAAATTATTTTCATTAAAGTAGCACTGGTTTTCTTTTTTCTGTCACCATCAATGTATGATCAGTTTGTATACTCAAAGTCATGGTTTTGAAACTTTGTTATTGTTGATGCTTGTTGTATTAAGGTTGACACTTTTGTTATTCATGTATGTGTTTGCATTTGTATGCACCACTCTGCCTTGGCATTGATTTTGGTTGACTAATGTACCTGAGTTTGGTTTGTTTGAACTGCTAATGTATGCAAGTAATTGCTTAGTGTTTTAGCTTCTTGTGTTGCAACCTACTGGTTTAATTTTGGTTCAATGTATGAAGGCTAGACATGTTCTTAAATACTAAGTTTGTTATTTAGGGTTTGATGTTGTCTTGCTACCTTTTCATTTGTCTGTCGAGCAAAGACTCAGCTTGTGTAAACTATCATTTTAATTTTGTGCCCAATATATGTGTAAATGTGTTGATCTCTGCATTAAGGTTGTGTATGAAGGGTGTAAATTTGAAGCATGTCCTCAATATATTGTTGTGTATTGCCTAGTAACAATCTGTGTTCATATACTGTTTGTTTGTGGAGTTTGGTCTTTTAATTGAAATTGACTGCGAGTTCACCTTGCTTTTACCCTAAGTCATTGCTGTTCCTACATGACTAACTGTTTGTTGGATATGAGTGCCCTTGATAACCATACTTGATCATAGCTCTGATATGCCTATATTTTTATGACCATTTGATTGCCCTCTCCCTTGAATCAGAGTTGGTTTGGTCCATACACTTAAGTTGTCTTTGTGTCCTTCATGTGTTAGTATAACAAGTGTTTGCCCTCACTATGCTATGAATATGCCACTGTTTGTTCTGAATGACATTACTTAAGTGAATTTATTTGCTATACTGTTGTGTCTTATGTCTTGTTTTGCTCTGAATATATGTATTGGCTTTCAACTATCAAGATGTTGCCTATGTGTGGAATCCTTGCCTAACTGTTATTTGATATGCATAAATTCTGTTTGAATCTTTGCTTCATAATATTGTGTATCCAAGATACCACGAACATATGCTTTATGCCGTTATTGACTGAATGCAAACTTGCCTTGACTTCATGATTCAATTTGTACTTATAATCTGGCCTTGATGTGCAATCTGTTACCATGCTTCATATGCCATTTATTCTGAAATTTGCCTTCCGCCTTGTTTACCAGCCACTATGAATCTTGACTTTTGAATCTTGCTATTTGATTGTATGCTAGCATTAGTAGTTGCATCTAGTTTTATGAACTCATTGCCTTGTGGAATGTATAATAATTGCTCTAATGATGTGTTACTCATCTGTTGCTGGCTGCTTGTATAATTGATGTTTTATGTTGTTGCCATCATTCCACTTAACACTCATTTAACATGTTCTAAAACTGTCACTGATGGTTAGATTTATCTTGGAGTATGTCATTGTTCAACTTATCTTATCTCTTCAACTTTAGATTAATAGAATTAAACTGCCATTAAATGCTAAATGAGAAAACTGACTGCATCATGTATGTGCCAATAAGATCATCATACTACTTTCTTTTGATACTTTGATTAAGCAATTTGTATGATGAAAGCATTTACTTGGTATTTAATATGTGTGGCAATTCATGGTGTTGAAGTTTAAATTATATGTTTCTGTTTCATTCTGATTGGCAATGGTTGATGGTTGATTGGCTTGGCACCGATTGTGAGCAGACTGTTGTATTGGTTTGGTTTGCATTATTAATTTGAATTATATACGCATGCAAGGGTTATGTATTTATTGAGTCAGGATTGTTACCGGATGTAACAGCCACCCCAGTGGCAAGCACACACTATCACGCGCCTATCTGACCCTTAGGACTGGGGTTCGAATCCCCCTCGCCCCAGTCCTTTTGCTTTATTTTCTGAATTTCGTTTCCTTTACATATATACATGTGCTACCCTTGTTTGTTAAGATGTGCGCATTGGTTCAGATGGCATTAGTTTTAGACTGCATGCGTTTGGTCCTGGGTTCAATCCCTAGGAGAGCCTTTCCATTTATTTTTTTTACCACATGTTTGTTTTTAATACTTATGGCTTAAGCTTCATACTTCAAACTTTCATAACTTATTCATTTTTCATCCTTTTTCTTCCATTCTTTTTGCTATTTGTTTCTAATTGGATCTACTTGTTGAATATAAAAAGAAATGGTTGAAAATGTTTAATATTATTTGCTTTTTATTCATGTGGAAATTGGATTTTCTTTTAAGGTTGTATTGTACTTTTTTATTCATCTCATGATGTTATCTTTGTTTATGTTGTTTGAGCATAGTCTAATATGTGTAATTCTAACCTTGCATGATCTTATGAACTTTGTTTTATCTTAATATCCTGTTCATGTCTTCTTACATCATCATATTGAATTCATATAGCTCTTTACTTCTTAGTAATTTTAAAACTGTTATCTCCCCCCCCCCCCCCCACACACACATTCCAAAGGGAGATCATCCTAAATTGACTCATAAGTCACTAAACAACCACCCTACATTATCCTCTTAGGTTTATCCCATTTCTTGGCCTCATGAGACCCATGAAATCATAACTTAGTAATAGATTAGAGTTTTGAACTCTATGTGATTCTCACCATCATGAGAACTCACTTTTCCCCTATAACTTAGATTTAGAGAGTTATCGTGAACTCTAAAATGAGCTCATACTCATTTCCCCTTGGAACTTTGGCCATAGTCAATGGTTCCTCCTTCACCCTTAGATCGGTGAACTACAGATACTCTGATTCCACTCCCGTCAGGATACGTAGGCGCAAGGTGTGATACTTGTCAAGTATACTTAGATACTAACCCCTAGGGTTTCAACCTTTAGCATAGCACCCTTAGCAAGCGAGTGAGACATAACAAGCTAAAACAAGAGGTTCCCGTAGAGTACTACAGACGTTTAGGATGCTAATACCTTCCCTAGGCGTAACCAACCCCCGAACCTTAGATCTCCCCCCTTTAGGTTTTTTCTCGATCTTAAACCTTTCCTTTGGATAAATCAAAGTCGGTGGTGAATTTCAAAAGAAATGTGATGCAAGTTAATTAATAGCTTGTTATCTGATTCTCATCGCAACATAAATGGAGACTTCACTGGGGAAAAGCTATTTATTCTTGAGGGTTAAGCCCACCTTGTTTTTACTTGTTTTATTTATGCTTGTTTGCTATATTTGTATCTGTTTGATTATATGCTTTGCTTGAGATCTTTTGTTGACATGGTTCTTGAGTGGTGAGATAAATCCTAACCCAGACTTGAGTGCACTTATAATAGGACGATGGTATATTCAAGGAGGCTTTGAGGGAGTCGATTCCTGAAAAAGTTGACTTGAGACACCATCACTCAGTTGTGGCCCTCTTGAGAATCTAGTCATGTTGAACGAGTCTATTCGTGAAAACGTGCTACTCTCGACCTAGGTGCCCTTGATATTGAGGACCGTAGTTACCAAACCCCACTTGGCCTTTTAGGATGTAGTGCGGTGACCATGATGGAGTCTATTTATGAATTGGTTGTCACGCGATACTACACTCAGACGAGATTCTCTTGAGAATTTTATTGATTACCAAGTCATTTGGGAAGTCGATAAAATCTGAAAGATGGGTTGTCGACTCTGGGAACTTCTTAGAACCTTGTTCAGCAGATGAAAACCAATAGTACATACCAATGTGAAGGGTAAACCCTGACTCCATGCTTAAACCTATCCCATTTGTTTGTGTTTTGTGTGTATCTTTGTGTGTGCTTTGCATTCATACATCATAAGCATTCATGTTGCATCAGTTTCATGGAACTCATATTTCTTTTTGTGAATATCAGAGGGATATCATGGATATCTCAAGAAGAAACACCATCAAATACACTTTCAAGAGTCCAAAATTGGATGACCTAAGAAGATTGGGAAATTTACTAACAGACCCTGAAGGATTGATAGACAGATATGGGAAGTTGTGGATTTTGTTGAAGAAAAACATTGATGAAGGACTCCTCTCAACTCTGCTTCAGTTTTACGATCCAAAGTATCAATGCTTCACGTTTCCTGACTGTCAACTCTTGCCCACCCTCGAGGAATACTCTCAGATAATTGGTTTGCCTATCAAGGATGAGTCCCCGTTTCCTATCTTCGAGAAGGATCCTAAAGAGGAGGAAATAGCCAAGAAAACTCATATGGAGTTAGTTGACATCAAAAGTAATTTAACTTCTAAGGGAGGAATTTTTGGGTTAACTGCTAAGCTTTTGTTTGAAAAGGCTCGTTATTTTGCTAAACATTCCAACCGGGATGCTTTTGAAGATGTTTTTGCATTGCTTATCTATGGACTTTTCTTGTTTCCAAATATTGATAACTTTGTGGATCTAAATGCAATCAAAATATTCTTGAAACAGAATCCGGTACCTACCCTGCTTGCTGAAGCTTATCATTCAGTCCATACAAGAAATGCTCATGGAAATGGACAGATTACTTGTTGTGTCCTCATATTGTATAGGTGGTTTATTTCGCATCTACCAAAGGCAAGTGCATTCTGGGATTCCAAGAGAAGATGGTGGTCTCAGAGAATTATGGCACTCTCCCATGCAGACATTGACTGGTATAATCGGGTGTATGATGGAATCCTGATTATAGATAGCTGTGGAAACTATGGCAACATGCGTCTTCTTGGCATTAAAGGTGGAATCAGCTACAACCCTGTATTAGCACGACGCCAATTAGGGTATCCTTTGGAAGATAAGCCTCTAAGTATTCATGTGGAAAACATCTACTTTGAAGCATATGACAAGAATGAGGAACAGAAGAAGCTGATCTTGAACGCTTGGGGTAGCAAGCGTAAAAGAGGAAGAAGTTCTTTGGGAAGACCTAACTGTGTGTCATTAGAGCCCTATCTCCAATGGGTCAGAAGAAAAGCTATAGAGTTAAAGATGCCCTACAAAAGGCAGGAACCGATTGCTTTGAAGAAAGAGCCTGTTTTATACTTTATGTCAAAAGAAGAAGAGCTGAAGATTTCTTTAAGACAAGCCCAACAGTCAGAAGAGGGCTGGAAGCTCAAGTATCAAGTGGTTGTTGAAGAAAACCTAGAACTCCAGAAACAACTACAGACCAAGAATGAAGAGTTACTTTCATGCAAGAAGAGAAAAGCCTTAGAAGATCCAAGCTCCTCTAACACTCAGCCTCCTGCTTGGAAATCCATCCTCGACAACCTCGTCATAGAAAGGGACCAGATGGAGAAAGAAATCAGAAGACTCAACATGAGACTCTTAGGAGAATCTCCTTAGGACTTTCTAGCTTTTATTTAGCTTCATGTTTAGGGCTTTTGAAAGTGTATTAACTCTTGTAATTCACCTTTTATTTAATGAGAATTAGGTCTTTTGATATCTCTTGATATTCTGCAAGTGTTTGGGTTCCACGAAACTTTGCATTGCATCTTGCATTCTCTGCTAAACTATCAAGATACTAATTTTGTTTTGCAAATTTTGTAGAAATGGATGCTGCAGGGAAAAGAGTTTGGCTTTATTTCTTTGAACTACCAGAGGTGGAGCATTTGTTGTGGATGGGAGAGATGGTTGAAGACCAGTCAGCCTTCGCTAATAGATATGGGTGCATCATTCCACTGATGAAGACACCAGTGACTGTAGGACCCCTTGAAGTTTTGGTGCCAACCCTAGAGGAATTCTCAGCCATGATAGGAATTCCAGTCAGAGAAGCCCCCATATTTTCTGGGATTGAAGAAATGCCCTCCACCAGAGACATCGCCAGAGCAACCAGAATCAGATTATCTGACATACAGGCTAACCTGACCAACAAAGGAGGAAAGCGAGGACTTCCCACTCAATTCTTGTTGGAAAAGGCTCTTTTCTTCAAAAACAGAGGAAGCGAGGCTTTGTTTGAATCAAACCTCGCTCTGATGATATATGGTTTATTTCTGTTCCCAAGTGCCAAGAATTTCGTGGATACTCAAGCCATTCAGATTTTTATAGTCAACAATCTGGTCCCAACACTGCTAGCTGATGTCTACCACGCTATACAGACCAGATACACAAGAGGCTGTGGGCCAATTGTCTGCTGCGTAGCCCTCTTTTACAAGTGGTTTAACTCTTATCTGCCAAAGACTCCGACTTTCTGGGAGGTCGAAGACTGTAAGATTTGGTCCGAAAAGCTGATGGAATTGAAGCATACCGACATCAAATGGTATGATTCAACTGAAGAAGGAATTATTATAATCCATAGCTGTGGGGATTGCCCCAATGTGCCTCTCATGGGGAGAAACGGTTGTATCAATTACAACCCTGTCCTTGCACGCCGTCAGCTGGGTCACCTGAAGGAGGGAATTCCAGATGATGAGGATATGCAGATGATGTTTTATGATGAGAGGGGAGGTTTTGAAATGAAGATGCGATTAGAGCGCGCTTGGCGCCAAATTAACAGACAACTATGGAAAGCTGAATGCCCAGTCACAGAGGCCCACTTACAATGGTCTCGCGACATAGCTCGTGTAATGATGAAGCCATTTCCTCACCATGAATCACCTTCAAATACAAAGCAGAGGATGGTGGAAGCTTTAGGAGAATTGGTTCTTGCAAGTGAGGAGACAAAAGAACGTATCAGTAAATTGATGAGAGTAATTAATGGAGGAGAGGGATCATCAACCCGTGGATTCAATCTTTAGTGTTACTGTTGTTATTTCTTTTGTTGCTAATGATCCCTTTCATATTGATGTATTTCTACTTACGTATTTGGAGTATGAGGATACACTGCTCATGATGTAATGCTCACTAGACTCTTGAATGAAGAAGTTTATTTTGTCAAAGAATCTATTGTCTATATTATTTGCAAAATTTCTTTGGTTTCTTGATAGTTTAGCTTGGATTTGCATCCTCATTTGCATTTTCATGTGCATTTTTCCTGGTCTTTATCTCATGTCACCGTGTTCTCTCCAGAATCGTCACACTGAATCCCAGACACAACTACAACACTCGGGTCCAAGCTCGATTCAGAATGTCAGAGGCATACGGAGAAATGGACAGAGTCAACATCGAATTGAATGAAATACGAGGAGGGATGGGACAAATCCTCGAGGCTATTAATGTTATGAGAGCAATGATGGACACCCAGGCCACTGTGGTCTCTGAAATCATCACCACAGCGGTAAAACCTCCTATCATCCCTGTCACAAGCCATACCTTGGGCATGGCCATTGATTTTATCCGTGCTACAGTTCCTATATCCACACACCAAATAGTTCCTTTGGTCAATGAGACTCTGCAAGCTATTCCTACCTATGCTCCACCAGCAGTACAAACACAAGTGCATCCGGTTTTCCAAAACCACCATCCCTACAATTACGTTGATGTGTCAGAAGAAGGGGATGATCGACACGAGAAATTGAGAGAAAGTGTTGAAACAATGCAGAGGAAGATGAAGGCGATGGAGTTAAGTAATGCTTTCAGTACTGATATTAAGGACAGGTGTTTGGTTTCAGACTTGGTAATTCCACCCAAATTCAAGTTGCCGAATTTTGAGTTGTACTCAGGGGCCACGTGTCCTAAATCCCATCTGATCATGTACTACCGGAGAATGGTCGCGCACGTACGTAATGACAAACTAATGATTCATTGTTTTCAGGACAGTTTGAAGGGGGCTGCTGCTAAGTGGTATTTAAGTCTAGACCAGTCCCAGGTCCATTGCTTCCAGGATGTGACTGATGCTTTTGTAAAACACTACAAGTACAATATGGATCTAGCCCCTGACCATAGGCAGTTATTGAGTATGGGCCAGAACAGTACTGAGTCCTTCAAAGAATATGCACAACGATGGAGAGAGACTGCTTCTCAGGTTGAACCGCCCTTGACTGAGAAAGAGTTGGCTGATTGGTTTGTAGACACAGTAAAGCTTGAGTTTTATGAGAGAATGATCAGCAGTGTCAGTGCTAATTTCGCTGATATTGTTGCAATTGGCGTGACGGTAGAGGCAGGATTAAAGAGTGGAAAGGTAATCAGTTCTCCGAGCAGTTCAACTGGCGTCAGTACTAAGAAGTCTCATAGTCATTCTCACAAGAAGAGGGAAGGAGAAACTAATGCCGTCATGGCAGGAAAGACCCAGAGCCCTCGATGGAATCAACCAATGTACCAGCAACAACAGAGACCAAACTTCTCTCAGCATCCAATCTATCAGATGCAGTATGCTCAGCAACCCTACATAGCTGCTGTTACACCTACTTTCAACCACCAAGCAGCGCAGTAGGCGCCAACTTATCAACTAACAGCTTACCAGCAATGGCCTAAAAACTAGAATTATCAACAGCCAAGGCCACAGGTTCCACAACAGAATTCTCCCCACAAGAGGCAAGGAGGAAAGCCAGCGTTTCCACCTATACCCATGTCATATACCAAGCTCTACCCTTCCTTAGTGGAGCAAGGGTTGATCGTTACTAGACCTTTGGGACCACCAACCGAGAAATCTATGCCTTTCTTCAACCCAAATGCGACTTGTGCTTTCCATCAAGGAGGGGCTGGTCACGACTTGGAGGGCTGTTTAGCGTTGAAAAATGTAGTGAAGGGGTTGATGGAGAAGAATATCCTTTCATTTGCTGATAATCAACCGAATGTGAAAAACAATCCTTTGCCTACTCATGGGGCTACTAATGCCATCGAAGATGAAAAGGATGAGGTATTAGTTTTGGATGCAACAAAGATCAAAACCCCTATCAAGACTTTTCATGCTAAGTTGTTTAAAGCTGGGTTAGATAAAGTTTGCCATGATGACTGCGAAGAATGTAATGTCAGTATCAAAGGCTGTCGTTTAGTCCAAGATTACGTTTAGTACCTGATAAATGAATGGTTCCTACAGGTGTTCAACAAAGAAAGGGAAAACAAAGTTGCAGCAATCGAGCCTGTGTTTAACCTACCGAAGCCAAGAGGGCAGGTATCCGAGTCCAACACACCTAAGTATGGGTCTGTAGTTCCTGTATTTAATAAACCAGTATCAGTTTTCAACAATCCTGGAATGACTGATGCTCCCACTATTAATCATTCCAAGCAATACAACACCCGACAACCTGTTCCATTTAGGTTCAGAGGGACCAAGGTCGTGCCATGGATCTATGAGAATATTATGAGTAGCAAGAGACGAGAAGACGTGATTCCAAGGAAAGAGGTGGGAATCGCTGTTGAAGACGTAGTTCCAAGGAAAAAGGTGGGAACTACTGTTGAATAAGTAACCAATATAGTTAGAACTGGGAAGATGACCCGAAGTGGTAGAGTATACACTCCCTCTTTCAAGGAAACCACAACTAGGGAAGCCGTTGTCCCCACATCGTTTAGAGACAAAGGAAATGAGGTAATTTCTCAAGAAGAAGATGAAGAGTTCCTAAGAATTATCAAGAGGAGTGATTACAGGGTGGTGGATCAGCTTCATCAGACACCATCCAAGATTTCGATCTTATCTCTGTTAGTTAATTCGCCTGTTCACAGATCGGCTTTGTAGAAGGTGTTAGCCCAGGCACATGTAGCCCAAGATATAATAGCTGGACAGTTTGACCATGTCGTCGCCAATATTACAGCTTGTAACACTCTCAGCTTCAGTGATGAGGAGTTACCTCGAGCTGGAAAGAATCATAATCTAGCCTTACATGTATCAGTGAAATGCCAGGAGGATACGATGGCCAGAGTTCTTGTAGATACCGGTTCATCCTTGAATGTTTTGCCAAAAAGAACTCTTGAAAAGTTGTCTTACCAAGGAGCTATAATGAGACCCACTTTGCTCATTGTCAAAGCTTTTGATGGCTCCAGAAGATCGGTGATGGGAGAGATTAAGCTACCTGTTTTGATTGGCCCTCAAGTATTCAACATCCTTTTTCAGATCTTGGATATCAACCATGCCTACAGTTATTTGTTAGGTAGACCATGGATCCATGAGGCTGGCGCTGTGACCTCTACCTTGCATCAGAAGATGAAGTTCGTGGCCGAAGAGAAGTTAGTTATTATACATGGTAAGGAAGACCTGATGGTCAGTAATTTGTCCTCGTTTCGTTACATTGAAGCGGATGAAGATGCTTTGGAAACTTCTTTCCAGGCTCTTGAAATAGCGAATGCTGTTATGCTTAATGATAAGGAGCCAGTGGCCTCCGATTGTCCATCTTTTGCTTCTTTCAAAAGCATTCAATCTGCTCTACGAGGAGGAGTACCTGAAGGCTGGGGCAAGATCGTCGAAGTCCCAGAAAGAGAGAAATACCAAGGGTTGGGTTACAAACCAACTCTTGAGGGAAGAGCCGCTTCAACAAGGGGAAGACCAAGGACCATTCAAGAGGTGTTCGTCAGTGGAGGACAGCAAGTCTATGCCATTATTGAAGACGTTGAAGACGAAGATATCAACCACTTGGTGTTTCGGTGCGACGCCGCTTTAAGTAATTGGGAAGCCACTGAGATACCCATTTTGTACCCTATGCCAGAGTTATTTGTTTGCTTAGTTGATGTTTTCAATTCCGCAGCCTTGCCCGAGGCTTTCGGATAATTTTGTATGGGCCATCGCTTTTAAATCTTATTAATCAATGAAAGTGTTTGTTTTGTTAAAATTTCTTCATCTTTATTCTTGTTTTCGCTTTAAGAAAAGTGGCAATCTTTGCAAAACTACAATTTTCTCCTTCTTGCGTTCATGTTTGTGCATTTTTAATAAATAAATCCCTCCATCATGCAGAGTAATTCCCAAACCCGTTGTATTCAATGACCCTACTCTTGCTATCGACTTTGATTCGTCTATTTATCAAGCTGAGGAAGAAGAGGATTATGAGGTCCCTGATGATTTGGTAGAAATGTGTGAGTATCAGTACATGGATCTCCAGCCACACGAGGAAAAAGTTGACGTCATCAACCTTGGCACCGAAGAAAAGAGGAAAGAGGTCAAGATTGGGGCAACACTTGGGGCAGAAATTAGACAATGACTAGTACTACTTTTGGAAGAATATGTAGATGTGTTCGCTTAGTCTTATTAAGACATGCCTGGATTGGATACAGACATAGTAGTTTATAAGCTACCATTCAAGCCCGAATGTCCACCTGTGAAACAGAAGCTCCGTAGAAGTAGACCTGACATGGCTCTCCAAATCAGAGATGAGGTTAAGAAGCAATTGGATGCAAGATTCTTGGCAGTCTCAAAATATCCGGAATGGGTAGCCAACATCGTGCCAGTCATGAAGAAAAATGGTAAAGTGCGAATGTGCGTAGATTACAGGGATCTCAACAAAGCTAGTCCGAAGGACGATTTTCCCCTACCGCACATCGACACTCTTGTGGATAATACAGCTAAGTTTGCAGTGTTCTCTTTCATGGACGATTTCTCCGGTTACAATCAGATCAGAATGGACCCAGCTGACATGGATAAAACTACATTTATCACCCCGTGGGGAACCTACTGTTACAAAGTCATGCCCTTTGGTTTGAAAAACGCGGGGGCAACTTATCAGAGAGCTATGGTGACTTTATTCCATGACATGATCCACAAGGAAATTGAAGTATACGTGGATGATATGATTGCTAAATCCCGAAGTGAGGAGGAACATTTGGACCATCTCTTGAAGTTGTTCAAAAGACTCCGGAAGTATCATTTGAAGTTGAATCCGACCAAATGTACTTTTGGTGTCAGGTCAGGGAAGTTACTCGGTTTTATCGTCAGCCAAAAAGGAATTGAAGTAGATCCTGACAAGGTATGAGCTATTCAAGAGATGCCAGCTCCACAAACCGAATCGCAAGTGAGAGGCTTTCTGGGTCGCTTAAACTACATGTCCAGATTCATATCCAACATGACTCCAATTTGTGAACCGATCTTCAAACTCCTCCGCAATGACCAGACTGTAGAGTGGAATTCTGATTTCCAACAAGCTTTTGAAAAACTCAAGAACTATTTGCAAGAACCACCTATTCTGATTCCTCCTGTTCCTGGAAGGCCTCTCATTATGTACATGATTGTTTTAGAAGGATCCATGGCTTGTGTATTGGGCCAACGTGATGAAACTGGTCGCAAAGAGCACGCCATCTATTACTTAAGTAAGAAGTTCGCTGATAGCGAAAGCCGTTATTCACTGCTTGAGAAAACCTGTTGTGCCTTAGCATGGGCCGCCGAACATTTGAGGCAGTATTTGATATGTCACACAACTTTGTTGATCTCGAAAATGGATCCAATAAAGTATATCTTTGAGAAGCCTGCTCAGACCGGAAGACTTGCCCGTTGGCATATGCTATTGTCAGAATATGATATCCAATATGTACCTCAGAAGGCTATCAAGGGAAGTGTATTATTAGAGTACCTTGCAGATCAGCCTGTTGAAAATTATGAACCTCTCAAGTTTGATTTCCCTGATGAAGACATTATGGTAGTAAAGGATAGTGAAGAGCCTGGCCCTGATAAAGGTCCTGAGACCGATTTTAGATGGAAGATGATGTTTGATGGTTCTTCCAATTTCAAAGGACATGGTGTAGGTGTTGTGTTGATAAACCCCGATGGTGGTTATACTCCTTTCACTGCAAGGTTGGACTTTGGATGCACGAATAATATTGCCGAGTACGAAGCATGTATTTTGGGTCTAGAAGCTGCAATTGACCTTGGAATCAATGTTCTTGAAGTTATGGGTGATTCTGCCTTAGTCATTTACCAAGTCAAGGGTGAATGGGAAATCAAGGATGAAAAACTCATTCCATACCGTGCATACATTATGGAATTAATTAAGTGTTTTTATGAAATCACTTTCCGTCATGTACCTCGTACTGAAAATCACATAGCTAATTCCCTAGCTATGTTAGCTTCAATGTGGCAAGTCAGGTTTCACAATGAAGCACCTCTCATCAGTATTGAGCGTAAGACCGAACCCACTTATTGCCAGTTAGTTGAAGAAGAGACAGATGGGAAACCATGGTTTCACGACATCATGAATTATTTGAAAACTCAGGAATACCCTGTAAATGCTTCCAATCTGGATAAGAAAACTTTGCGAAGATTGTCATCCAAATTTTTCCTCATCAATAATGTACTTTACAAGAGGAATCATGACATGGTCCTGGTAAGATGTGTTGATAAACGAGAAGCTGACCTATTGATTCACGATATTCACGAAGGAGCCTTTGGCACTCACGCCAATGGATATGCCATGGTTAAGAAAATCTTGAGGGTTGGATATTATTGGTTGACTATGGAAGCTGACTGCATCCAATACGCCAGGAAGTGTCATAAGTGCCAGATCTACACTGATAAAGTACATGTTCCTCCAACCTTGTTGAATATTCTGTCATCCCCTTGGCCTTTCTCCATATGGGGCATGATATGATTGGAGCTATTGAGCCGAAAGCTTCTAATGACCATCGTTTCATTTTAGTGGCCATTGATTATTGCACTAAGTGGGTTGAAGCTGCTTCTTTTACTAATGTAACCAAGCAAGTAGTTGCCCGTTTCATCAAGAATAATATCATTTGTCGTTATGGAATCCCCAACAAGATTATCACTGACAATGGGACAAATTTGAACAACAAAACAATGAAAGAGTTATGTGACAATTTCAAGATTGAACATCACAATTCCTCACCTTACCGTCCCAAGATGAATGGAGCTGTCGAGGCTGCTAATAAAAACATCAAGAAGATCCTGTAGAAGATGGTCAAGACTTATAAGGATTGGCACGAGATGTTACCTTTTGCTTTGCACGGATACAGAACTTCGATTCGAACCTCAACAGGGGCAACCCCTTTTTCTCTTGTATATGGAATGGACGCGGTCCTCCCCATTGAAGTGGAAATACCATCTTTGAGAATCCTGATGGAAACTAAGCTTGACGAAGCTAAATGGGTTAGAGAGAGATATGACCAACTGAACCTCATTGATGAGAAGCGACTAACTGCTATTTGTCATGGTCATCTGTATCAGAAAAGAGTGAAAAGGGCATTCGACAAGAAGGTTCGTGTTTGGGAATTCCGAGAAGGAGAGCTTGTACTCTAGAGAATTCTACCATCTCAAAGGGATGCTGTTGGAAAATGGGCGCCCAACTACGAGGGTCCATTTGTGGTAGAGACTGTCTTTTCAGGAGGTTCTTTATTACTCACAACAATGGATGGTGAACAACTCACACACCCTGTAAATGCTGACGCAGTACGAAAATATTACGCTTGAGAATCTAGGCCCTCTTGTCCACATCAGCAGCAAAGAATTCTAGGATTTTAGTCATTAGGGATGATAGTGGTCATTGAATATGATGTAATCCTTTCCCATTGCCATTTTCAATTGTAATGATCTATGGAACTTCGCTATTGGCAAGTTACCATTCTAATGAAATCAGATTTTTGAGCCATTCTTTGTTTGATATTTATCATTACTCTGATATTTTTCTTGTTATGCTAAATTTCACTTACTTGTTAATAACGGTTTTAAAAGCGGAAATTTTTTGAAAACTTTGAACTCCCTTTTCTTTGTTACTAAAAGAGGATTGGCAATATTTCCCTGAATTAAATGTTTTAATAATGGCTGACCACTAGTACAAAGGACGTCTCACCAGTATCTTTGCAAGATGATTGTTGAAAAAAATTGATTCCCCAGCAAACTAAGGATGTTCTCACATTGGTTTTAAGACTGACTACCTGCTCAGATTTCAGTGTGATTCCCTGTAGAAGACTCGGTGTCTCCCCTTTTGCTGTTCTCGGTTTGTCGTCTCTTGTCGGAGTCGTTTCTTGCACATCATTAAGCATTCGCATCATACCATAACATTGAGCATATTTGCATTTGGGCATTTTGTCCTTGTCTCTCTTTTTCCTTTTTTGCTGGTTTTTGGATCTTTGTTTTTGTTTTACGTGTGTCCAGTTTTTCACATTTGTGCGCCAGATCTTGACTCTTTGTACAGTATTCCCCAGGAAGTCTAACCTGCAACCATTCTGTTACTTGATCACCCCATTTGGAAACCTAAAATTCCCGTAACTACTGACGCTGTTTATATCAGGTTATCGTGAACCTAAACTTCCGGTTACCGTGAACCAGTTATTTATATCAAGTTATCGTGAACCTAAACTTCCGGTTATCGTGAACCCGTTGTTTATATCAGGTTATCGTGAACCAGTTGTTTATATCAGGTTATCATGAACCAAAACTTCTGGTTATCGTGAACCAGTTGTTTATATCAGGTTATCGTGAACCTAAAATTCAGGTTATCGTGAACCTGTATTGCTTAAACTCAGGTCAAATATGAACCTAAACCAAATTACAAATCCAGATCATACTGGTTTTCCTCATAAAGTAATTTTTTGTTATCTCAACCAACTCATATGAGTACTAGAGTCCTTTCTTGGCTCATTAACCTTGTTCCCATTTAAACTCCAGTTGTTTTTTATTATCTGGCCCGCAGAGTTTATCTCTGTCTTTTCTGGTTTTTCTTGAAGATCCCGTTCGAACTCTTCAGTATAAGAAATCTCCAGAAAATCTTTTCTTTAGGTGTCCTTTCTTTTAGATCACGCTTTATTTCTGGTTTCATGCCCAGTAAGAATGTGTCTTTTTTCCCAGTGTCATTCGGTCACATTTGAACCTGTCGTCCATCTCCTTGGATCTTTCCCCAGTGGAGAATACCTTTTTGGCTTTTTCCCTAGTGTTGCCTCAGAGTCTCCCCAGTGAGTCTCTTTTATTAGTTAGCCTGCATCCCCAAGGAGTCTTCCTTGTGGATACTAACCTTCAACCTTCCCCGTAGAGCTCATATATGGATGTTTGCTTCTTATCTTTTTTTGGTGTCCTATTTTGTCTGCATCCTTGCACTATCATGGCATCATATCATCATATTAGTATCATTGCATATCTTTACATCTAAGGGAAAAATTTTCGGTTATCTGTATTTAAATATCTTTCACCATGATTTCATGAGGATTTTCATCTCCCATGTCATTCGGTGAAGATATTTAAATAGGGGCAACTGTTGTACCCCAAATTTTACCCTTAGATCCATTGATCTTTTGCATGTCATATTAGGTCAATCATGTTGCGTAGCTAACCCTTTTGCCAGGTTTTGTTTGTGTTTGTTTCATTTGTGAATCAGGTTTTATCTTAAGAAGATTCAAGAGGTGATTAATCAAGATTTTGGATGGATCATTGAATCAAGCAAGTTTCTCATTTCAAAGAGATATCTCCATAACCCTCTCCATGATCCTCTCCATAACAAATTTCCATCCATTTTATTCACCCTCAATTGTCGCCCTTAATTCCAAACCAATTTCAATAGTCATTTATTAACCAATTTTATCCAATTTCTCTATTTGTCAATATCCATTCTCCTAAACCATAACCATTTCAATTACCAAATTCACCTATTATTTATTTTTTCCTAAACCATTTCTTTTATAACAAAAAAGGAAGAGAAAATCAAACCTTAAAATATTTGATCTTTCAGCCCATCACCATAGGCCCATCATTACAAAAATCATGTTACAAATTCTATGAAAATGAAATTCATTGGCTGAGGACCAATAGGAATCATGCAAGAGGCTTTGACTTTTCAACTCTACCTCCCTGACCAATGAAGAGACGCCGTGTGGATAGCAAAGAAGCAAAACAACCAAAACATATCTTCTCCTTTGTCGTGGCTTCATGTTTCAGAAGAAAAGAAGAAGGAAATTCAAATACAAGTGTATCAAATTCATCCCAAATCGTTTCACAACCCAATCCCTTGGCGCGTTTTTATTCATTTTTGAATTCCCCTAATCACTTCCCGTTTGAGCTTTCTTTACTCTGATTCATTAAAAGGCTATTCTGAAGAGTTGCTTGTTTCAGCATAGGGACTGCTTTCACCTGCAGATACCCTTGCGCAATCCCAACCATTTCCTTATTTGATACCCTCTCATATGACAACAGATAAGGAGCTCTTAAGCAATGCACGAAGTCATGAAATTGGCCCTGCACTTCTGAGGTTTTTGTGCAACAAAGAAGCGCGTTTGTCTCCAAGAAAGTGGACCAAGTTTGAATTTGAAAAGAGACATTGCAAACCCTAGTGATTTACTCAGCATACCATGTGTTTGCTCTTTGGTCTCAATGAAGCAAAGCCCATTTTCTCAGCCTATAAAAGGAGCTCACCTCAACACTTTAACTCACCAACAAATTTTCACAAATACTCAAAAAGTCTCTGAGTTTCTTAAGTTTCGAGCAAGAAAGGTGAAAGGTGGCCTTGGAGTTCTATTGTTAAGTTCAGAAAGGAGAGTATTCAGCACACCCTTTGAAGGTGCAGTGGACATTACTCCACTTGGTATCATACTCTTTCCTTTTAATAATCATACTCAATTGATATCATTATGTCATGTGCATTATGTTGTTCTTTTACATATGTAACTTGCTAATATGTGCTTGAGTATGTTTGACTGTTTGCTCATGGCTTGATATCTTGAAGTAGAATGATTTTGTTTGTTTTACTGATATGTTGAGGTAGACATGTATGCTGCCTTTTGTGTTAAGTTATTATGTTAGAGATATCACCATGATGATTTGGGTTTGTTCACTAACTGGCTGTAAGTTCACAAGATTCCTCTTTGGTGTTGTACTGTCAAGTTTAGATAGATGAGATTGCTAACCTACTTATGTATGTCTTGATGCTTGGATGTTATTTTGAGATGAGAGATTCTTGAATCTTAGTTCCATCCTTATTTCTGATATGCTTATAAGTTTTATGGTGGATGAACTTATCTATCACTTTTGACTGAATGCTGTTAAGTTATTTTTGTTAAAGTAGCACTGGTTTTCTTTTTTCTGTCACCATCAATGTATGATCATTTTTTATACTCAAAGTCATGGTTTTGAAACTTTGTTATTGTTGATACTTGTTGTATTAAGGTTGACACTTTTGTTATTCATGTATGTGTTTGCATTTGTATGCACCACTCTCCCTTGGCGTTGATTTTGGTTGACTAATGTGCCTGAGTTTGGTTTGTTTGAACTACTAATGTATGCAAGTAATTGCTTAGTGTTTTAGCTTCTTGTGTTGCAACCTACTGGTTTAATTTTGGTTCAATGTATGAAGGCTAGACATGTTTTTAAATACTAAGTTTGTTATTTAGGGTTTGATGTTGTCTTGCTACCTTTTCATTTGTCTGTCGAGCAAAGACTCAGCTTGTGTAAACTATCATTTTAATGTTGTGCCCAATATATGTGTAAATGTGTTGATCTTTGCATTAAGGTTGTGTATAAAGGGTGTAAATTTGAAGCATGTCCTCAATATATTGTTGTGTATTGCCTAGTAACAATCTGTGTTCATATACTGTTTGTTTGTGGAGTTTGGTCTTTTAATTGAAATTGACTGCGAGTTCACCTTGCTTTTGCCCTGATTCATTGTTGTTCCTACATGACTAACTGTTTGTTGGATATGAGTGCCCTTGATAACCATACTTGATCATAGCTCTGATATGCCTATATTTTTATGACCATTTGATTGCCCTCTCCCTTGAATCAGAGTTGGTTTGGTCCATACACTCAAGTTGTCTTTGTGTCCTTCATGTGTTAGTATAACAAGTGTTTGCCCTCACTATGCTATGAATATGCCACTGTTTGTTCTGAATGACATTACTTAAGTGAATTTATTTGCTATACTGTTGTGTTTTGTGTCTTGTTTTGCTCTGAATATATGTATTGGCTTTCAACTATCAAGATGTTACCTATGTGTGGAATCCTTGCCTAACTGTTATTTGATATGCATAAATTCTGTTTGAATCTTTGCTTCATAATATTGTGTATCCAAGATACCACGAACATATGCCTTATACCATTATTGACTGAATGCAAACTTGCCTTGACTTCATGATTCAATTTGTACTTATAATCTGGCCTTGATGTGCAATCTGTTACCATGCCTCATATGCCAGTTATTCTAAAATTTGCCTGCTGCCTTGTTTACCAGCCACTATGAATCATGACTTTTGAATCTTGCTATTTGATTGTATGCTACCATTAGTAGTTGCATCTAGTCTTATGAACTCATTGCCTTGTGGAATGTATAATAATTACTCTAATGATGTGTTACTCATCTGTTGTTGGCTGCTTGTATAATTGATGTTTTATGTTGTTGCCATCATTCCACGTAACACTCATTTAACATGTTCTAAAACTGTCACTGATGGTTAGATTTGTCTTGGAGTATGTCATTGTTCAACTTATCTTATCTCTTCAACTTCAGATTAATAGAATTAAACTGCCATTGAATGCTAAATGAGAAAACTGACTACATCATGTATGTGCCAATAAGATCATTATGCTACTTTCTTTTGATACTTTGATTAAGTGATGCTGCAGCCCTGTACTTTTACTTTCTTGCCCTTTTGGTCATCTAACCTTATTAATCATGTAATCTGGTTCTGAAACTTCTTTTGCTTTTTTTTCATTTAACATGTTCAGCATCAAACTTTTGCCATTCTTGAAACTCAACCTTGCTATGAATCCTTATTCCATATGAATGATTGTTCGATAGCATCCAAGACATGTCCTTGTATGATTTCCAATTGAGTGTATTATATGCTTGCTAAATATTGCTGCTATGACTGTGTTTGAATCTGTTACTCTATGTATCCAAATGTTCTTTTACTTTATGGATATCCAATTTGTATGATGAAAACATTTACTTGGTATTTAATATGTGTGGTAATTCATGGTGTTGAAGTTTAAATTATATGTTTCTGTTTCATTCTGATTGGCAATGGTTGATGGTTGATTGGCTTGGCACTGATTGTATTGGTTTGGTTTGCTTTGTTAATTTGAATTATATACGCACGCAAGGGTTATGTATTTATTGAGTCAGGATTGTTACCGGATGTAACAGCCACCCCAGTGGCAAGCACACACTATCACGCGCCTATCTGACCCTTAGGATTGGGGTTCGAATCCCCCTTGCCCCAGTCCTTTTGTTTTATTTTCTGAATTTCATTTCCTTTACATATATACATGTGCTACCCTTGTTTGTTAAGATGCGCGTATTGGTTCAGATGGCATTAGTTTTAGACTGCATGTGTTTGGTCCTGGGTTCAATCCCTAGGAGAGCTTTTCCATTTATTTTTTTTACCACATGTTTGTTTTTATTTCTTATGGTTTAAGCTTCATACTTCAAACTTTCATAACTTATTCATTTTTCATCCTTTTTCTTCCATTCTTTTCGCTATTTGTTCCTAATTGGATCTACTTGTTGAATATAAAAATAAATGGTTGAAAATGTTTAATATTATTTGCTTTTTATTCATGTGGAAATTGGAATTTCTTTTAAGGTTGTATTGTACCTTTTTATTCATCTCATGATGTTATCTTTGTTTATGTTGTTTGAGCATAGTCTAATATGTGTAATTCTAACCTTGCATGATCTTATGAACTTTGTTTTATCTTAATATCCTGTTCATGTCTTCTTACATCATCATATTGAATTCATATAACTCTTTACTTCTTAGTAATTTTAAAACTGTTATCTCCCCCCCCCCCCCCCCCCCCCCCAATTCCAAAGGGAGATCATCCTAAATTGACTCATAAGTCACTAAACAACCACCCTACCTTATTCTCTTAGGTTTATCCCATTTCTTGGACTCATAAGTAATTTTAAAACTGTTATCTCTCCCCCCCCCCCCCATTTCTTAGGTTTATCCCTTTCCTTTGGATAAATCTAAGTCGGTGGTGAATTTCAAAAGAAATGTGATGCAAGTTAATTAATAGATTGTTATCCGATTCTCACCGCAACAAGAACCCTCTTTCAAAAAGTGCGTAGTTTTTAAGTTACAAGGCTTGGAAGACAAATCACCCTTGGGGACTTAGTGAAATTTCAGCTTTTTCCCTTAATTTGTACACAACTTTAACCCGATTTTACATATAGTTCCAAGCCTCAAATCAAAATTCTTTGAACATGAAAGTTGTAGAGGGTATTTAGGGCTTTCCAAAAAGTACTAGAACTCCTCAAACCATTGAGTGAGCTGAGAGATACGAAGCTTCAAAGTTGGGGGTTTCATTTCTTGATTTTCAAGTAACCAACTCTTGTGTAATGATACAAAACCACTTCTACTCACTAAACTTCCTTTGTTCTGATGATTAGGGCCAGATTAGTGTGTTTGAGACATATGCCACGAATTTCCTCAAGTTGCACATTAAAATATCATGATTTATTCCACTTGGTACAACTTGGTAGGAGGAAAGAGAAACTTTTACAAGAAACAAACATTGTTTATTCATGGAGCCTTGAACCAATCACTTCCTACCATCTTGATCAAACCTGACCACATCAGTGCTCAGAGATATTTGGAGATCTTGGTTCAGCAAACACAACATCCCACACGATGGAAAAGGGCAGATTTTGAATAATGTGCAACTTTGGCCATGCCTTGAGTTCTTGACTTTTCCCTATAAATAGCAGGTTATTTTCATTCATTTGACACCAACAATTCACAAAAAACTCAGAAAAAACCTCTAAGTGCTAGCTTGGCAAGTGAAGAGGCTTTGAGGAGGTTGGAGCAGGGCTGCTGCAAGGAGAAGTGAGTTTGGTCCTGTTGGAACTTTGAGAGTGTATTGCTTCACTAGGTATTCCTATTTTCTCTTTTGTTTATTTTTATTCCATGTCATGACCATTTGAATGCCTACATTGTTATCATGCTTGAATGTTTGATCTTGGATGTGCCTATATGGTAATATATGACGTTGAGTAGATTTGGAATGCATCATGTCATCATATCAAAGTAGTGTATGTTTAAACTACTTTCAACATGTCCATTTCCTTTTATGACATAATAGCCTGCTTGGATTTCTGTTGGCATAGTAAGTAATAAATCTTGCTCATGTTTCATTAAATAATAGTCTAAGGTTCATGCACGGGTTGTGAAGAGATCCCTGTCGTGATCAGGAAGTTTACTTTACATCTGCATTAGTATAGTGTGAAAAGGTTTTTTGGCATGATGAAGTTTGGTTTCTATTCATGTACTTAACAGTTCCAGTTTATTCTGTTCTCAACAAGAGCCTTATGTTAGGTTTGTTTGGATTTTAAAATTTCCTTTTGACATGAACATTAAGAGACTTCATTATAGGAACTTTGTTTGAATCTTGTTAACACTGTTGGTCCATGTTTTAAGTTTAGATTGTGTAAATGTTCATTTTTCTTGTGAAATATAGGTTAACTGTCATGTTAGTTTTGGTAGCCTGTATTTGGGCTCTTGTTGATTTGGTTAGTATGCTCAGTTTTGGTATGCTCATTTTGGAGTGCTAGGCTTGTATGCCATTTATATGTTCATTTTATCTTGAGGGAGGTTTTGGATTTCAGTGTAGTGTAGATATCATTGTAGACTTTAAATCCTGACAAATATGAATGAAGTTATATTCATGAGAGGTCTCATTTTGCCCTACCAACTTTAGTGTGTGGTGCTCAGGTCCTCTTAATGTAGTTTGAAACTTGGGAGGACTCAAGTTAGCTATGTTATGTTAGTTTGAACAACATGGAGATCGAGTCAGTTTTGGATAAGCTTGAAATATACATTTTGAACTGTTAAGTATGTCAGTTAAGAATGCTTGATCTTTGTATCTTTGTGTGCCAGTTTTTGTTGATGTCTTTGTTCTGCCATGAGGATGCTGTAGTGCCGTTGCTAATTGTAAAACTATCAGTTGTGAAGGGATCATTGCGTGAGTATAGTTGATGACTTTATTGACCTGTTGTGTTAAAACCTTAACCATGCACCATCTAAATCATTTCTAATGATGGCATAAATCATAATGCCAGGTTATGTGTTTTTTGTTACTGCCTATCCCTAAGTTAAATTGTTGACATCTTAATGCCTTGTTTGAATACTAGAGATTATTATCAACATAGAAAGTTCTGTTTTCTTTCATGCAATTTTTTGACTCATGATTCCTTGCTTAGAAACCTCATGTCCATGCTGTTGTGTTGGATGTTTTGGTCAGTTTTTGTTGACATTAAGGATGATAGGTTTAGGTTCATAAAAAAAAGAAAACCTCTTTTATATTGTTTATGATCAATGGTGGATGAACATGTTGCCATAACCAGTTGTGCAGTAGAGGTTTCTGACCAAAACATATTTGGATACGTGTTGATGAGTCTTCTTTTAATGCCTTTGACCTTGTGCTCAAAAAGCTCTGTCATGTGTAAGTTTGTGTGTTCATAGGTTTAAGTTTGTATGGTTTAAAATATTGGCATCTCATTTTGGCATTTCTTTTCACTCATTTTTGATAGCAGTATGAGTAATGTTTGGAGGTTATACGATGGTGTTGTTAGTCATTGTTGAGCATGCGTTTTGAATCTATCCTGTTCATCCTTGACATTTCTGATTCCATAAATTTGTTATTTTATGCACCTAAATCATGTGGTAATTGATACATGAATTTGTGTTGCTTCCCCTTGCACTACTTGTGTTGATGTTTGAAACCCAAGGATCTTTTTCACTTCTGAATAGCCTTTGTTCTTATGTTCTCTTGAGTGGTTTATATCTAAAGGATGTTGAGTAGTATAAAATAATTCTCTGGTGCATGATGTCTAGTAAAGTTTTGGAGAGGTTAATGTTGGACTAACCGGATATTACATCACCCTTCATTGTCTTGCTTTCACGATGCCATCCGTTGTTGTTGTCATATGATGCACCATGGTTTGTTCGTGACTCATGAGGTTTTCACGTTGCATGGTTGAGGGAGTTTGTGGCTGTGTGATTGGCTAGCGTAATTTGATGTTTTACCTTTTAAAGTTCCAAGGACCCATTGTTGGGTTGCTAATAATAATTGGTGACAGTTCCCATGTGGCTAAAGAAAGCATTGTATTTTCTATACGCATTGTTTTTGTTTATAAGTTACTGGGGTTGGCTCATAGATTAGATGTATGGCCACCCCAGTGGTAGAGAAGCATGCACGTAAACACAAGGACTGGGGTTCGAATCCCCCTCGCCCCAGTCATTTGTTTTTATTTTCTGCATTGCGCTGCTTTTTACATATATTTTACCTGGGTCATCATTTGTTAATACGTGTGCAATGGTTGGAATGGTACTTGTTTTGGGTTGTACTCATAAGGTCATGGGTTCAACACCTTTTGAGACCTTTCCCTATTTTTTAATACCTATTTCTTTGATATTTTTTACTTGTCTTCACTATTTCTAAATAAACATAATTTCTTCATAATTCATAATTTTCAAGTCATTCTTTTTGCATCCTCCACCATTTTTTTTATCTATTTTCACATGATATTAAAGAATCACTAAAAATATTCATTTTTAAAGCTTTTGTTTATGTACACTATGTGAAATGTTTTAGGATTATTAAGAAAACATTGCTTTCCTTTGGTGATAATACTTGAGTCTCTTGACACTTCTGAATCCTTTTGAGCCATTCCAATATGTTTACACATTGCTTATGATTGGAGTTTGTGAAGGGTTGTATCTTTTTGATATGAGGAAGCATGATTAATATATGTCCATGATAGGTTGCTAGCCATTTGATTGGTGTCCTAAACTTGTAATATGTTTCCTTTAGGTCTTTACCTTATCCATGATTGGGCATTTTCTTTGAATTTTGAACTTACATTATTCATATTAATATCAACTCATTTGTAACATTCTTGCCTATAAGAAGTTGTTACCCTCCTCTCCTTCCAAAGAAAGGTCTTTCTATTGCCTTCAAAAGTCATAGATAATTCATAACCGGCCTTGACCTAATAGTCATAGCCACCTACCAGCCTTGACCTCATTGCCATAACCACCTCCTTAACCTCATTGTCATAAGATACTTTCCTTTTGGCCTCATAGCCACTCAATCCTACAACTTAGAATTAAGTTAGAGTTCTTGGACTCTATGTGAACTCATCATCTTGAGTATTCACTTCCCCCGTCATAACTTAGACTTAGAGAGTTTTTTAAACTCTATATGAGCTCATACTCATTCCCCTTGGAACTTTGGCCATGGTCAATGATTCCTCAAATTCACCCTTAGTTAGGTGAACTACGGTTGCTCTGATTCTTTAGTCAGATACGTAGGCACAAGATGCGACGTCTTAGTGAGCAAACTTAGTGTACATACCCTTAGGTCTTTACCTTTACCCTTAGCACAGATTCCTTTAGCAAGCAAGCATAACATAACACAAACAAACAAGAGGTTCCTGTAGAGTACTACAAATACTTAGGGTGTTAACACCTTCCCTAGGTATAACCAACCCCCGAACCTTAGATCTCTTAGCTGTGTTCCTACATAGCGCACTTAGGTTTTTTTCGATCGTTACCCTTTCCTTTGGATAAATCAAAGCTCGGTGGTGAACTTCATGTTTTGTGGTTTAAGTTAAATAATAGCTTGATATCCGATTCTCACCGCAATAGAAAATGGCGACTCTGTTGGAGACTATTTTAAGAGGGTTAAGCCCACCATTTTTTGTATTTGTATTATTCTATATGTTTGCTTGCTTGTACATTTGTATATTCATATCTGTACATATTTATACCTGTATATATACCTGTTGTGCTTGGGTTTTCTGTGTGCAGGGTGGTTACTTTGAGTGGTGAGATAAGTCCTAACCCGGACTTGAGCATACACTTATGATAGGATTGTGGTGTAATCAATATTCGGTTGTTGGGAGTAGTCCTAACAATTTATGGCATATGATGACCACGCTCAGTTGAGGCACTTTGGGATTGTTGATGTCTGATGTGAGTAGTCGCATTGATGTCACTCTTCCTGATTTGAGCTAGTGATTCTGAGGACCGTAGTTACCTTCACCCCACTTGGCTTTTTAGGATGTAGGGCGGTGGCTATGAGGGAGTAGTCCCACGTAGTTGTTACGCGATACTACACTCAGACGATTTTATCTTGAGAATATTATTAACCCACGTGAGTAGTCACGTAGGCCGATAATATCTGAAAGATTTACGTTGACTCTGGGAACTTCTTAGAACCCTGTTCTATGGATACAAGAACCCTAGTACACATCATGTGGTTGGTTCTTTACCCAAACTCCATGTTGTGATCTTGAACCCTTGATCCTGTTGCATGTGTTTTGCATCCTATGTTGCATCGCATTGCATATCATTTGCATCTTTGCATGATTCTTTGCATGCGACTGTCTGTCCAGTGACTCATTTCCAATTGTCTTTATCTTCCAGTATCACCTGTGAGTCGTCAATCTAATTCCTCGACACCGATACCGGACTAGAGCTAACTACAGACGCAAGATGTCAGAGCAAGAGGCACACAATGTTGAGATCTGAATGGAGATCGACGACCTTAAGTCAAGCATGACCAAACTCACTGAGATGCTTCAAGTTTTGATTGCTAGAGGAGAGAAACCTCAAAGGACTGTCATCCAGGAAGTTTCAAGCGCTGATCCTCCACCTGTTCAGGTGCCACCTTCAACTTGGCCAAAGTTCAGTTTGCCTCCTAACTATTCTCCACCGATTACATCTACTGCTATGGCTGGTCAGACTGCTATGCCTGTATTTCAAACTCCTATTTTCGCCGAGCCCAGACCTGTGGTCCATGCTGTTCCACAGATTGTTTGAGCTTCCTTTGAGAATACCCTCTTTGAGTACAATGCTTCCAGTGCTCAGGGTGAAGACTGTGAAGGCTTTGTTGAACCTGAAGTTGTCCGTGAGCAGTTTCAGACCTTAGACAAAAGACTCAAATCCGTTAAGGGTAATGACTTCTTTAATGTGGACGCAGACAACATGTGGTTAGTGCCTGACCTTGTTATGCCTGCTAAGTTTAAAACTCCAGAATTTGTGAAGTACAAGGGCCATTCTTGTCTGAGGGCTCATTTGGTCATGTATCTTCGCAAGATGGCTGCTTATACCAAAAATCAGAAACTGCTCATCCACTGTTTTCCGGATAGTTTGAGTGCAGCATCACTCAAATGGTATATGGGTCTCGAGCAAAACTCCTTTCACTGCTTCCAAGATCTCGTAAATGCCTTCATGAAGCAGTATAAGTATAACCTTGACATGGCCCCTGATCCCCGCCAGCTGCAAAATATGACTCAATATGAGAAGGAATCTTTTAAGGAGTATGCTCAGCGCTGGAGAGAGTTGGCTTCCCAAGTTGAACCTCCTTTGGCTGAGAAAGAATTGACTAGAATGTTCATGGATACTCTGTCCCCATTCTATTGGGAGAAGATGATTGGAAGTGTTTCCTCCAATTTCATTTATTTGGTTACTATCGGCCAAAGACTCGAGGAAGGACTTAAGAAAGGAAAAGTGTCAAAAGCTGCTGAATCTTCCAATGTTGTGAAGAAATCCTATGGGAATTTTCAGAGGAAAAGGGAAGATCAGACTAACACTGTAATGGTTAAAGTGAGAAGGCCTTGCCCCCAACCTCAGTATGCTATTCACCCTACTGTTGTTGCTGTCACTCCCGTGGTTACTACTCCACGACCAGCTCAAGCTTCCCAACATCCAACTGCAGGACATAACCAGTACAGTAATAGGAATCAATTTGATCCTATTCCCATGACATACACTGAGCTTTATCCTGGTATGGTTCAACAAGGTTTGATTACCACAAGGCCTTTGCCTCCTCCTCCAAATCCTCTTCCAGCCGGCTATAGGGCTGATCTTCATTGTGAATACCATCAAGGTGGTTCGGGCCATAACATGGAAGTTTGCTTTGCATTGAAGGCTAAAGTACAAGAGCTGATGAGAAACAAAATCCTCTCCTTTAAATATAATCCCAATGTTCAGAGCAATCCTCTGCCAGGGCATGCCAAGTGAAGCTTCAGTCGACTTCAGCTCAGCTACTTCTTAAATACAGGACAACTCATCCTTGTGTTTAACTAGTCACTGGGCCTTCTTTCTTGTTGTTTGTATTTTCCTCATTTTGTACTGGCTGTTTGCCTTCAAATTATGTTTGTACTTTCATGATTAATGAAATGAGCATTGCAACTTTTGATTCAATTCATTTTGTCTGTTATTTACATCTCTATGCTTTCTTTTGTAAAAATATTTTATCTCTTTTCCACTTTCTTTTGATTATGCAAGATTGGAGGGAGGATGATGAAAACATAATACCCATAATTGCTGTTGGTATGCTTTTAAATCAAACCTTTGCTGATGATGTAAGGCATTGTTTCAATCCCTAAACACTGGAGAAATAAGGAAGATAACCCCTCGTCAACCCCTTTGAGCCTTGATGTAGGAGTTTCTTTTCTTTACAAATAAAAACCCGTAATTTTAAGCTGGGGCAGGGTAGTTCTCAGTTAACTTGGTTGTGCGTCCATACAAGATACCTTTCATATAATGGTAGCATTCACAAATTTTCCTTCGCACACAGCAAGCAAGTGTCGAAGATGTCCTTCAAGTTAAATGCCAATGGTGGTTCACAGAAATCATTAAGTTGTTTAGTCACTTTCCTTACCCAAAGAACGAGCCAAAATTTAAGAAAGATGGGAAGCTCATGACCTTGCCTTAAAAAAAAAAAGAAGAAAGAAAAGTTTGTATGACAACCCAAAAAAGGAAACCTTTAAATTTTCATCCTGAAAGTCCTCAATGACAAACTTTGTAAGGAATTAGTGACCGCCATTTCAAAAGTCCTTTAACCTCTGAACCATCATTATCATCATCAGTGCAATTCCTAGCCTATGGGAATCTGAATGTATATCATGTTTTAGCTGAGCACAGGACTGAAGTTCATCACGTAGATTGGGTGGGTCACAAATAAATTTTGAGCCTCTATCCTTTGTTTCATAAACCATGAACCAGGTCACGTTATAACCCTCAAAAGACCTAACTGAAGCAATGTTATTTTGAGAGCATACTACAGCAAGGTTGTGTAAACTGACTCCCAAAGATCTTTGCAGATCATCTGTTTTGGCATCATACTTCTCACTTTGATGTTTTGAACCACCGTGTTTCGACTAACGACTCATATACATTGCCTCTTTAAAAAATGATTGATTTCAAAAGTTGCATGAACTTTGCATTTACCACGTTTGTATGAACATTTTTTGCTTGAAAACTAGCTTTCCTCTCAAGGAATTTTCAAACAATTAAGAAACTTGGTCGGTGATCCTATCAGGGGGAAGTTTTTTCCAAATCCTATTGAAGAATCAGTTTAAGGGTTGTTGTTCAGGGTCAAGTCCTTCTGAGAATCGGTTTATCTAGAAGATCTTTCAAGACTCAGACTGGGGCAAGCTTTCTAAGAGCACCATGAAATAGTCATCTACAGAGTCAGACAAGTTGAAGCAATGACCGGTCTATCTACAACAGTCAGCGAATCAAGGGCAAGTTACTTGAAGAATCCCCAAGAAGCTCTTCATCCTTCCTACAAGGATCATCAATTTGGATACAGTTTACTAGTGTGGTAGAGGTGTGTTCAATAAAAGCATCTCTAGTCCCCAGACAGAATGGCAGTGATCTCCGTGTTGAGGAATCAGTCTTTAATCTTGTCTTCTCCATAAAAGAGTCGAGTTGTGTCTTCAACATCTGCATTTGAATTTGATCATATATCATAGCATAATTCATATATATATGCATATCATGAGTGTTTCATCCTCATTTGCATTTCTCCCGAGGTCGCGTCGTTATCCACGTCTTACATTACCAAATAGTTACCTGTCCTTTTCATTCAGTGCCAGTCCTGAATGTTGTCATTTCCTTTAGCATCTAGTCCTGTTGCTGGATGTTTGTCTTCACTCATTCCAGTGCTATTCCTAGATCTTTATGCTCTCTCACTCCAGTGCCATTCCTAGATGTGCGTCTCTTGTGATCTCCAGTGCCATTCCTGAATATCTTATTCCTCTTATTTCTCCCAGTGCTATTCCTGGAAGTTTTGTCTCTCTTCTGCGATCCTCATCAAATTTGCTTGGATATCTTTCAATGCCATTCCTGAAAGTTTTATCTGTTCATTCAGTGCCATTCCTGAATGAGTATACCTTTCATTCAAAGCCATTATTAGATGTTCGGTTTCTCTACCATTCGATGCCTTTCCGGACGTGTCTCTCTTTCTGATGTTTTTCCAGATCGAGTCTTTGTTCACTTTTATCTAAAGCCATTATTAGATATTGTGAGTTTTACCTTGCATTCAAAGCCATTATTGGATGTCCGGTTTCTCTACCAACCGATGCCTTTCCGGATGTGTCTATCTTTCTGATGTTTTTCCAGATCGAGTCTTGGTTCACTTTTATCTAAAGCCATTATTAGATATTATGAGTTATACCTTTCATTCAAATCCATTATTGGATGTCCGGTTTCTCTACCATCCGATGCCTTTCCGGATGTGTCTCTCTTTCTAATGTTTTTCCAGATTGAGTCTTTGTTCACTTTTATCTAAAGCCATTATTAGATATTGTGAGTTATACCTTTCATTCAAAGCCATTATTGGATGTCCGGTTTCTCTACCATCCGATGACTTTCCGGATGTGTCTATCTTTCTGATGTTTTTCCAAATTGAGTCTTTGTTCACTTTTATCTAAAGCCATTATTAGATATTGTGAGTTATACCTTTCATTCAAAGCCATTATTGGATGTCCGATTTCTCTACCATCCGATGCCTTTCCGCATGTGTCTATCTTTATGATGTTTTTCAAGATCGAGTATTTGTTCACTTTTATCTAAAGCCATTATTAGATATTGTGAGTTATACCTTTCATTCAAAGCCATTATTGGATGACTGGTTTCTTTGCATCCAATGCTTTCTTGGATCCATGCTTTGTTGACTTTCATCTGATGCCGTTCTCAGATATTGTGTTTATACCTTTCATTCAAAGCATTATTGAATGTCTGGTGTCTGTTTGTCCAATGCTTTCTTAGATCCTTACTTGATTCACTTTTAATTATATATTGTGATTTGTACCTTTCATTCAAAGCCATTATTGGATGTCTGGTTTCCTTTGCCGTCTGACGTTTTTCCGGATGTGCTTTGCTGGCTTTTCTTGAAGATCCCGTTTGAACTCTTCAGTATAAGAAAATCCCAGAAAATCTTTTGTTGATGTCTATCCTTTTATTTCAAATTGATCCCCAGCAGAGATCATGTATTCTTTCTAGTTTCATTCCCAATAAAGAGTGTGCTTTTATTTTCCCCAGTGTTTCCTCAGAGTCTCCCTATTGAGTCTCTTATGTTGGTTAGTTTGTATCCCCAGTGAGTTTTTTCCCATGGATACTAACCATCATCCTTTCTCAGTAAGCTCTCTGTGGTGGTTTGCTCTTCATCTTTGGTGTTTTGCTTGCTTGCATCTTTGCATCTGTCGTGACATCATACTATCATACTAGAAGTTCATGGCATGTTAGCATTTGCATGTCTGCTACTTGTCCTTAACATCTGCATTCCATCTAAGGGCAAAATTTTCGGTTTTCTATATTTAAATACCTTTCACCTTGATGTCCCGAGGATTTCCATTCCTCATGTCATCCGGTAAAGTTATTTAAATAGGGGCAACTGTTGTACCCTAAATTTTACCCCTTAGATGTCATAACATCTTGCATTGACATTTAGGTTCAATTATCTATGCATTGTTAACTAACCATTTCATTTTACTAGTTTGTTTCTTCTGAGAAAAGCCAGGACTTATACAAAGAGGATGGCAAAGTCTCCTGAGCCAAGCTCCCATCTGATTCAAAGAGAAAAAGACAGTTAAGGCTCCAAATGCAACCATGTACGCTCACTTACATCCCAGAGGTCTCATACAACAAGGAATCAAGATCATCTGACTTTCATCACCAAGTGCCTTGAGCCACAAGTTCACCCTGCCTCCAATTAGGGTTTTGTCAAGAAAAGTTAATCATGGCTCTGATTTTGATCAAGAGTTGTTCTCAAACCCTAGGACATGACTCCACATGGTAGAGGACACTCCTAAAGACCATCTACGATCCTTAGATATGATGGAAGAAGCAAGAACATCAGAGATCATTCCAGTGTATTCACAGTTGAAATTATGGTTTTGACTGAGGCCATAATCTTTAAGATTTTGATCCAGAATGAAATATCCAAGGCCTCAATCCATCATGAAATGTCTCATTGGGAAGTTAGGGTATGAGAAATCAATTTTTAAGAAGTTTCTTGCAAAGGAAGCAAGGTTTGGTTCATGAAACTTTTCAAATGTGGAAATTTCACTACTTGTGCCAAAATTGAAACAGTCATAACTTTCAAACCACACATCCAAATTGAGTGACTCAAAGCTCAAATGGAAGCTCTTTCTATGATATTCAAAACATATTAGAGGACCCTCTTTCAAAAAGTGCATGGTTTTTAAGTTACAAGGCTTGGAAGACAAATCACCCTTGGGGACTTAGTGAAATTTCAACTTTTTTCCCTTAATTTGCACACAACTTTAACCCGATTTTACATATAGTTCCAAGACTCAAATAAAAAATCTTTGAACATGAAAGTTGTAGAGGGTATTGATGGCTTTCCAAAAATTACTAGAACTCCTCAAACCATTGAGTGAGCTGAGAGATACGAAGCTTCAAAGTTAGGGGTTTCATTTCTTGATTTTTAAGTAACCAACTCTTGTGTAATGATACAAAACCACTTCTACTCACCAAACCTCATTTATTCTGATGCTTAGGGACCAGTGTAGCGAGCGATTTTGGACGCGGTTCTTAAGCGCTGGTCGCTCTCTGCGGTTTGAGCTTTGACTTCAGGTCGATTCATTTTTTATCCTATTGTGAGCTGAATAAGGAAGGGAAATAGATGTCTCCAATTAACCCTGCTTGCAAACTGAGTTTAAACAGCGGTCTGTTAGGTTACGAATGCTATCAATATGGGGGGGCCTTTGTACTGGTTATTTGTATTTTCGCCAATACTGTTTTCTTTCTTTTTACCTGGGCAGAAGGTTTCTGGCGGGGAACAAGGATTAGGATGTTAGGACTGATGCTTTTGAATTACTGCTTTTGATTGATGGGATTTGGTTTTTTTGTTGATTGCGCTCGCTAAGATCTTTTCTTTCGATCTTATGCCTACGTATTCCCGTTTACCGAAACATGGAAATCAGAGCGTTCGTAGTTCCTCCTATTCTATGGGAGGAAATTGGTTTTTGGTGTCTTGTTCAAAGCCCAAGACGTGAAGCGAAAGGTGATTTGTATCTTGTTCAAAGCCCAAGATGTGAAGCTGAAAGGTCTATTCGTGTCTTGTTCAAAGCCCAAGACGTGAAGCTGAAAGGTCTCGACTTTAGAGAGAATTTGTCATCTCTAAAGAGGGGAGAAGGAGAATTACTTTAACTGGGATACGCGGATCCGAGCAATGCCATAATTTCCGAAGAAAGGGTTTTAACCTGAAGGAGAAGACTTTAACTCAGTGTAGAGCAATGCCATCTTTCCTTAGGAATTTCTCATGCTAAAAGAGGGACAGTGGCGTGGATATAGATGATCCAGAGGCTTGCCGCTTACAACGATTAGATGAAGGGAAATGAGTTGTTGATGTTTGTGTACTGTGAACGAGGCACAACTTTGATGCTAAAAGGTTGATTGGATCAACCAGTGGTTTTCTTATACAAAGCCTAAGAGGAGGCTATTTGTATCTCGTACAAAGCCCGAGAGAGAGGCGAGAAGGTTTTAACTTGACGATAAAGTCTTTTGGTGTCTCGTATAAAGCCCGAGAGAGAGGCGAAAATGTTGTTTGACTCCGCTGGGGAGAATCATTGTACAAAGCCCAAGAGAAGGCTAAGGTTACTGTGTCAGTTAAGTGACAGGTCCAGTATACTGATTTTGAAAGAGAAAATCAGTTCTTATATGAGCATCACTGTACTCATGGGTTAGATCTGAGGATCGGGGTTGTTTCCTCTTCTTTGAGGAAACTGGAAATCCAAAGGGTATTGAGACTGTCCGAGTCTGCGGGTTTCCTTCCTATTTAACGAAGGGGGTCACTTGAGAATGTCTTTGAGACTCAAGGAGATTAGACTGTCCAAGTCTATAGTTTTTTTTTCTTTTGTACTATGCTTTGAGAAATAGTAGTAGACTCTATGAAAGGACTGTTCTATGAGGATGACTAGGTTCTATTCTTATACCTCTAGGAGGTCGTCGGGACAATTTGTACGAAGCCCAAGAGGAGGCTGGAAACTTTTAAGAAGCCGACGGGTCCTTGTACGAAGCCCAAGAGGAGGCGGGGTTGCTTTTAGGAAGCCTGTGGGTCCTTGAACAATGCCCAAGAGGAGGCCGATGCTTTTAAGAAGCCCGTGGGTCTATCATCTCCTTTCCATTAGGAGAGATAACTCTTTTAAAGATAAAAACCACTAGTAAACGTGCGAGGTTTACTATCCAGCGACTTTTAGCTTTTAAAGAGGGTTCCTTAGTTAAGGTCCAAGATTATGACCGTAGGGGGTACCCAAACCCCGAGACATTCAAGGCAAGCTATCCACAAGGAATAAATCAAGTCAGGAAAGTTCGAGAATTTGGAAGAAACTCAAAGATGCCATTCACGGAGAATACATTCATCTTGGGGAGTAGAGCTTCCTGACGATTCCTAAGGAGAACAGCCGAAGAGAAGACTGTATTTGGTGCTCCTATTGGGGATCTAGGCGTCTATTTCTACGAATAAATGAAACGGCGTCACCTAGTTCTAGACGTAGTTGCCGGGGAAACTCGAAATATCTATACTATTATTACACAGTAGATATGAGTTTATGAAAGGAGACTTACAGTGAGCTTACTCGGTTGTAGTGCTTCCATGCTATTTGGTTAGTTGTTCAACAAAGAAAGATTGAAAACAACAGTATATTCAAAATCAAAGGAGAAAGTGCTTTGAAAAAGAAAGATTTGGGGCTTACAGCTCAAGGAGAGGCCCAGGGTTTTATCAGTGAGCGCACTGTTTGAATTTGTACAGAGGGACTTATACAAGTGACTGAGGCCCGAAAAAGGTTTTCTGTACAAAGGGATGGGTCTTACACTCTCTCAAGAGGCCCAAAAAGGTTTAAAGAAAAGAGTGGGGCTTATAACACGAGGGTAGGCCCAAATGATTTTTCGTTTAAAAATGGCGATCGCACCGAGGTTTTCTTTTAACGCAGAGGGACTTATACAATAAGTGAGGCCCAAGGTGTTTTGGTTAAAAGGGGGATTGGGTCTTACACTCTAATAGAGGCCCAAAGTGTTTTGAATGGGTCTTATAGCTGAAGGAGAGACCCAGATGATTTTTATTTGTAAACGGGCGACGATCGCGCCGTTTACTTGTACAAAGGGACTTATACAATGAGTGAGGCCCAAAAGGTTTTTGTACAAGGGGGGATGGGTCTTACACTCTCTCAAGAGGCCCAAAGTTTTGAAAATGATTTATGAGGGTTGAATTAATCCAAAACCCTAATTTGTTTTCAAAATGTATTTAATTGAATAAAAATTCAATTAAAATGATAAAAAATTGTTTAACACATGGAAAACAAATTGTGATCTTGGATTAATGCTTCAAAAATTAAGTATTGACCTACAAAATAATTAGAAAGCATTAAAAGTTGCAAAATCAATGTAGAAAAAATATTTAAAATGCCAAAAACAATCAAAATATTAATTCTTTACAAAAATATCAATTATATGAAATAAATAATATTTTTGGGATTTTTTGTGAAAATAAAATATTTTAACATTTTTGTGAATTATTAAAAAAAGAATCAACTCAAAATCATTAAAACTCAGAGAGAAATTAATTTTTGAATCAATTAAACAAAATCACAAAATTCAAATATTTGAATTTCTAAAAATGGCGCCAAGAACAAGTTGAAGAACACGCGCGTGTTCTTGGTTTCTCATATTTGCATTTTCTATCCAATCTCCATGAATACGTAATCATATTATGCAATCCACATATCATTATGCTAGCCTCAACCTCACGATCATGTCTATGTACTTTAATTTCATTTAAATTAAACATACAACAAGAAATCACGAAGAGACCTCAAGAACCCTAATTTATGCATGAAGGCTAGGATTTTTGATACACGATTCAAATAATGCAATTAATTGAGGGAAAACATTCCATGCATGATTATGAACATATGGCCAAATTATTGTGCGAGGAAATATGCATAGATTGAGAGATGACCAAGTATGTGCTTACCTCCAAGTCGTGACAGCAAGTTCAAAGTGATTTTTGATTTGGAGGTGTTACAGATGAGTGGTGATGATCTGAACAGCTTCCCTACACCCTATGGATTGTGTTTGGATGGTTGGACTTGATTGAAATTGGCTGGATCATTTTGTGGCACCTCAGCTGCACTTTGGTTAAAACCTTGAGCAATCAGCTGGTGATTTTGTGAAATTGATGTTTCAGAAGTAATCTAAGTGTTTGATCAGCTCATATGTGATGTATGTGAGGTGTGTGAGTGATTGGTTTGATTGGAATTGCTCTCAAACTCAAAACCCGATAGTGACTTGCCTTAGAAGGCAAAATTGGAGTGAAAGAAGAGATTTTAAGGAAAGCATCTGTTAGATGGCTTTGGTGTACTCAAACTGACCACAATTGAGCTCTATTTATAGTAGAGCAAGTTTGTTTTGTAAGGAATAGTGCATGGCAGCTGGTAAGTAGGTTTGGCCAATGTTGGCAAATGAAAATCCAAGTCTCCTCTAGCCATTGACCAGAGGTTAGGGCACAGAGCTTTGGTTCCCTTAGTCTTGGATAAGTCTTGACTGATTTTATATGAGAATGGCTCAGTCCATGCCACCTTGATGGTTCCATTGAATGCCTCATTCCAAATTTGAAGTCTTGTCCCTATTTTGGCCATTCTAGGTTCAGCATGCTATTTCTTGTTCCATGGACTTTGGAGGCTTGGCTCAGTGATTGTCCCCTTTAGATTCAATCCTCTGAGGTGTCCAAGTGGATAGGAGCAATTGAATTTGGCTGATTTTGGCAAATCGACCAAAGTTGCAAATTCTGCCTTGCCTTGACAGATTTCAGCAAGGCAACTTGGCCATGTTGTATCTCATGGTGTAAGTTGAATTTGGCAATGTTCTTGGCCATTTTGGAAAGCTCTTACATGATACAACAACTATTTGAACAAGTTTGGTTTTGATCTCTTTTGATTCCAAGTGAAAAATCCCCCTACATTTGGCAAAAAGTGAGGCAGAATCTGACTTAGTGAAAATTTCACTAAGTGTTGGAAAAAGTGACATTTTCACTTTTCAGCCACTTTGATCACTCCATAACTTAAAATCCTTAATGAATTGGAATGACTTGTAGTTGAAGTTTTTTTAGGTGATAATGAGGGCTACAAATCCATCTTTGGATGAGAAAAAATGGCCTTGTGGTTTAGGAGTTATGGTCCTCCAAAGTTGGTACCTTTGCCACTTTATTTTTAACTTAGAAAAATTTCTAAGTTTTATGGTTACCCCTTTTACAACTTAACTCACTTTTCTTGATTTTTCTTGATGAATGATGATTCAAATCATACATTAACATCATTTTAGGGTTAAAAATCCATTTTGGTGAAAAATCTCAAAAAGTCAAAGTTGACTTTTGTGCACAGTTGACTTTTTATCAGATGAATTCCAAACTGTGCAATTCTTCAGGAAATCATGTCCTTGACCTAAATCAAACTTGATGGAAATGTTCCATGGGTGTCATAGGGTATATTCAATCATGTATTAGGGTTTGGGAGCATGTCCTGGTCAAAAGTCAAAGTTACAGTTGACTTTTCTCTTAAAACCCTAATTGTGGTGCAGATGAAATTGAGACTTGTTGCTCAAGCTTCTTGGATTAATCCATTATTCCAAATGGATCAATATAGTTCATTAGAGACCCTCAAATCATCTCTTGAAGTATTGGCTCATGGTTTGCCCTAAAAGTCAACTTAGGGGTGAATTAGGTCAAGAAACCCTAATTCCTGATTTTTGATGAATGCATCCCCTGAGGCAAAATTGACTTGATGCATGGGTTCATGAGGTTCCATGAAGTATATTAGGTTATGTTTTGGATCATTTCCTTGTGCCCAGATGAAAATTTCCATCTGGAGGCCCTGGTCGACCAAAACCCTAATTTGGTGACACTGTCGATCTTGAGACTTGATCCACCTAGAAGGGAGCAGCTTTGTGCTTAATCCTTAAAGTAGGAGTCCTTTTGATCCTTTGAGGATGTTTGAGAGATTAGACAAGTTGAAGATCATGTCATTCCTTGATTGATCCTTTGACTAAGCACTCAGAGAGGGCTTGAAACCCTAATTTTGATTGTATTGGATGCTCACCCATCTTTGGGGAGACTGATGAAGCATGATGGTTCATCCATATTATGATGATGATTTTCACAATGATGGGAAATCTAAGTGGTCAAAATTTGGGGTATTACAGATGCCCCTATTTAATCTTCTTGGACCCGAAGGTGTGAATGACGAAGGGATTCGGGCATTCGGGGTGCAAGAGGATTAAATATCGGAATACCCGAAATTTTGATGGTGGTCATGAATGGTAGCTTACGCATTCATCTTCTTTAGCTAAGCAATGATGCTTAGAAAAGGTGAACTTCCCCTCGATCCTGGTTTCCTACCAAGGAACTGGTCTTAGTTTCTGATATAAACTTCCCCTCGATCCTGGTTTTCTACCAAGGAACTGGTCTAAGTTTCAGAAATAAACTTCCCCTCGATCCTGGTTTCCTACCAAGGAACTGGTCTTAGTTTCTGAAATAAACTTCCCCTCGATCCTGGTTTCCTACCAAGGAACTGGTCTAAGTTTCTTTTGTCAATAAACTTTATTGGCAAGGGACGCTATTAGTAGCGGTTTTCCCTCAAACTTCTCGCCGAATTTTCCTGGGGAGACGCCATTTGAGTGGGAAAAGATTTGATGTCAGACTTGCTAGGGAACCTATTCGTCTGAATTGTAGAGTTGTACAAACTTCTCCGTTGGAGACGCCATTTGTCGATTCTACCGGGGAAAGCGAGTCTCTTGAGAGACTGTTTTCGTTTGGGGTTACATCATACTTTTCTCGGGATCTTCCCGGAGAAATGCCATATGATGGGATCCAATTTTGAGGTACCAATGACCTTCTCATCAGTGGTTTTTCGGAGCAAAACTGGCGTGCTGCCGAATCTCTGATCACGAGGCTTTCTCTGTGGATTTTCCTTAATCCGGGAAAGCAAGGATATCATCTTCAATGGCGAAGAGTGATGTTTATTAAAAGTTTTCTCTGGCTTTTCAGAGGTTCAAGTTATCAAAGTGGCCAAGTGCCGACTCTGATCTAAAGATACACTGGTGGCGAGATTGTGCAGACGCAATACTTCCTGACGAGGAAAGAACTGACAAAATCGATTGAGAAAACTGTTTATCACTAGGGGACAAGACCGGCTAGAGTGATAACGATGCAATATGAAATGTAAATGCAAATAAAAAATGCATGAAGTACATATGTATATGCTGACAAAACAGACGCGACATATAGACTAATGGATGAACACAATTGGATACTCGGCCATCGCGGGGCGAAGAAGTACCGTTGGCTCAAAATAGCAATTCCACCTTGCTTAGGAGAGATAGTCCCGTTGGGAGCTATGTTGATCGGGCTTAGGAGATGAGAACTCGGCCAAGGATGTCAGACGAAACATGGTCTCTGACATTATTGATCCTTCATTCAGGAGTACTGGTCTAGAAGGAGTACTTTGATTCTGCACTTTGAAGTTCGCTTACTTCGGGAGAAGCGATCGATGTTCTTCTGATGTTCAACACTCAAAAGAAATGCCATCTTTAATTTAAAAGCAGAAAAAGTTTAACAAGTAAATTTATTTTTGTTTTATTTCAAGAATCGCTGGTTAAATTTAAACAACGTCGTTCTGTAAAGCTAAAACAAGTAAAGAATTACAAACAAAAGCACAAGGGCTCAAATTTTATTGATAAGATGGAGATCAGCCAAACGCGTGATTCCAAAGAGTATATACAAAGTTAGAAAATGGTAATTTACAGGGAAAAGGGCTACGTTGAAACATAACGACCACTATTCTTCTACCAACTTTGAATTCGGGACATCCTGAGCTTCTGTCGAAGATGACCTTTGACTGGAGATTTCCTCCGATAGATGATGCTGTAACTGCTGTTGAGGGACTTGCCTCTGTTGAACATAGTTACTTGCCATTATCCCTAACTTTTGCCTGAATTGTACTATGAGATTTCCAATCCATCGGGATGATTCTTTTCATGTCTCTAACTTTTACCTGGACCGCCCTTTCGGGTTTTCAATCCACCGAGACGTTTTTTTTTTTTTTAGTTTTAGGCGAAGTATTTCTTGACTATATCAACATTCGTGGGATAGGCAAATTCCTCTCCGTCCATGGTTGCAAGTCTCAAGGCGCCGCCTGAGAAAGCTTTCGTGACCACATAGGGGCCATCATAATTTGGGGTCCATTTGCCCCGAGAATCAGTGAGAAATGATTGTATCTTCTTGAGCACAAGGTCTCCTTTTCTGAAGATATGCGGTCGGACCTTTTTGTCGAACGCCCTTTTCATTCTCTGTTGATACAACTGACCATGGCATAGTGCTGTGATTCGCTTCTCTTCGATCAGGTTCAGTTCGTCGTGTCGAATTTGACACCATTCAGCTTCGGTGAGCTTAGCTTCCATCAATACCCGGATTGATGGGATCTCTACTTCTATGGGGAGCACTGCTTCCATGCCATATACTAGAGAGAAAGGGGTTGCCCCTGTTGAAGTGCGGATAGATGTTCGATAACCGTGAAGAGCAAAGGGTAGCATTTCGTGCCAATCTTTATAGGTTACAACCATCTTTTGAACGATCTTCTTGATGTTCTTGTTAGCCGCCTCTACCGCGCCGTTCATCTTGGGTCGGTAGGGAGATGAGTTATGGTGTTCGATCTTGAACTCTGCACACAACTCTTTCATCATCTTATTGTTTAAGTTAGATCCATTATCAGTAATGATCTCGCTTGGAACAGCATAACGGCAGATGATATTGTTTTTGATAAATCGAATCACCACTTGTCGGGTTACATTGGCGAATGACGCTGCTTCGACCCACTTGGTGAAATAATCAATGGCTACCAGGATGAACCGATGTCCGTTTGAAGCCTTGGGCTCAATCATACCAATCATATCGATTCCCCATATGGAAAATGGCCACGGGGAAGAAAGAACTTTGAGATGTGATGGCGGTACATGAATTTTGTCGGAGTATATCTGACACTTGTGACACCTCCTCATGTACTTGTAGCAGTCGGATTCCATGGTCAACCAATAGTACCCGGCCCTGAGAATTTTTCTCGCCATTGTGTGTCCGTTGGCATGAGTGCCAAAGGATCCTTCATGAATTTCCTTCATGAGCATGTCTGCTTCTGGTCTGTCGACGCATCGGAGCAAGACCATGTCAAAATTTCTCTTATAAAGAGTGTCACCGCTCAGGAAGAAGTTTCCAGCCAATCTTCTGAGGGTTTTCCTGTCTTTTCTGAGTGCCCCAGATGGGTACTCTTGTTTCTGAAGGAAGCATTTGATATCGTGATACCAAGGTCTGTCGTCTATGACTGCTTCAATCGCGAAGATGTAAGCGGGCCGTTCAAGGCGCATGATGTTGATCTTAGGTATGTCATTCCATCGACCTACACTAATCATGGAAGAGAGAGTGGCTAATGCATCAGCCATGTGATTCTCATCACGAGGGATGTGATGAAAGTCAACTCTGTTGAAGAAGGGTAACAACCTTCTTGCATAGTCTTTGTAAGGAATCAATCCTGATTGGTATGTGTTCCAATCTCCTTTAATAACCAGGGCTGAATCGCCGTATACGTCCATGTTTTTGATCCTTAAATCAATCGCTTCTTCGAGACCCATAATACAAGCTTCGTATTCGGCCTCGTTGTTCGTACATTTGAACGTAAGTCTGGCAGTGAAAGGAATGTGGGAACCCTGAGGGGTAACAATGATTGCCCCAATTCCGTTTCCATAATGATTGACTGCTCCGTCAAAGATAAGTCCCCACTGGGAACCTGGTTCTGGCCCTTCACTGGGTAGCGGTTCATCGTAATCTTTCATCTTTAGATACATGACATCTTCGTCTGGGAATTCAAACCCGATTGATTCTTGATCGTCAATCGGTTGATGAGCCAAATGATCAGCTAAAATACTTCCTTTAACGGCTTTCTGAGCATGGTACTCTATGTCATATTCTGATAGTAACATCTGCCAACGGACAATCCTTCCCGTGAGAGCAGGTTTTTCGAAAACGTACTTGATTGGATCCATTTCGGAGACCAACCAAGTAGTATGACGAATCATGTACTGGCGAAGACGTTTGGCTGCCCAAGCCAAAGCGCAACAAGTTTTCTCAAGCATTGTGTACCGAGTCTCGCAGTCGGTGAATTTCTTGCTTAGATAGTAAATGGCAGACTCTTTTCTTTTAGTTTCGTCTTGTTGGCCAAGTACACATCCCATTGAGTCCTCTAGGATTGTGAGGTAAATGATCAGTGGTCTCCCTTCCACTGGAGGTGATAGAATCGGAGGATTCAACAGATATTCCTTAATACTGTCGAAGGCAGTTTGGCAATCTTCTGACCAAACGCAATCCTGGTTCTTTTTGAGTAATTTGAAAATCGGCGCACACGTCGCGGTCATGAGTAATATGAATCTGGAGATGTAGTTCAAACGTCCCAGGAATCCTCTGACTTGTTTTTCAGTTTTCGGAGAAGGCATTTCTTGAATGGCCTTGACCTTGTCAGGATCAACTTCAATTCCTTTCTGGCTGACGATGAACCCTAGTAATTTCCCCGAACGGACACCGAAGGTGCACTTGTTAGGATTCAAGGGGAGCTTGAATTTTCTTAGACGTTCGAACAATTTTGACAGATGTTCAACGTGCTCCTCCTCTGTTCTTGATTTTGCAATCAAATCATCGACATATACCTCGATTTCTTTGTGTATCATGTCATGAAACAAAGTAGTCATGGCCCTTTGATAGGTTTCCCTGGCATTCTTCAAACCGAACGGCATTACCTTGTAACAAAAGGTACCCCATGGGGTAATGAACGAAGTTTTCTCCATGTCTTTCGGCGCCATTTTGATCTGGTTATAGCCCGAGAATCCATCCATAAAGGAGAATACTTTGAACTTTGCTGTGCTGTCAACCAGCATGGCAATGTGTGGTAAAGGAAAGTCGTCCTTTGGACTTGCCTTGTTTAGATCTCTGTAATCAACACACATTCTAACCTTTCCATCCTTTTTGGGAACTGGTACGATGTTGGCTAACCATTGAGGATATTCAGATGTAGCAAGGAAACCCGCGTCAATCTGTTTCTGTACCTCCTCTTTGATTTTGATGGCCATGTCCGGGTGAGTGCGTCTCAACCTTTTCTTTACTGGCGGACATTCTGATCTCAACGGTAAGTGATGTTCCACGATGCTGGTATCCAACCCTGGCATATCCTGATAGGACCAAGCGAACACATCAGGGAATTCTTTGAGAAGCTTTATCAGATCTTCTCTGGCAGTTGGACTGAGCAGTGCTCCGATCCTGATTTCTTTTCTCTCTTTTTCTAAACCCAAGTTTACCATTTCCAACGGCTCTTTGTGAGGTTCAATGGACCTTTCCTCTTGTCTGAGTAGTCGGGAGATCTCTTCTGGAATTTCGTTGTCAACTTCTTCTTCAGCCTCGAATACCGGGAACTCAAAGTTGGGAGAAGGCATTGGATCGTATGTTTCAACTGGGTTTAAAACAAGCAATCTACATGACGTGATGATTCGTGTTTAGAAGAGATAGAGAAAATGTAAGTGTGTGCAGTGTTTTGATTTTACTGCTTGTTTTTATTATTGAATGTTTTTTAGGATTACCATTTTCTGAAAAAGCAAAAAGAGAAAACAACAATTAATGCGGAAATTACAGAACGACGTTATTTTATTAATGAACAAGTCGAATCTTGAAACTACAGCCCTATAAAACAAAACTCACTCGCTTTGGGCAAAGCGAAGAGGGAAATTTACAAAAAGAGAGCGATACAACAACTGTTTGAACAAGTTTGGTTTTGATCTCTTTTGATTCCAAGTGAAAAATCCCCCTACATTTGGCAAAAAGTGAGGCAGAATCTGACTTAGTGAAAATTTCACTAAGTGTTGGAAAAAGTGACATTTTCACTTTTCAGCCACTTTGATCACTCCATAACTCAAAATCCTTAATGAATTGGAATGACTTGTAGTTGAAGTTTTTGTAGGTGATAATGAGGGCTACAAATACATCTTTGGATGAAAAAAAATGGCCTTGTGGTTTAGGAGTTATGGTCCTCCAAAGTTGGTACCTTTGCCACTTTATTTTTAACTTAGAAAAATTTCTAAGTTTTATGGTTACCCCTTTTACAAGTTATCTCACTTTTTTTGATTTTTCTTGATGAATGATGATTCAAATCATACATTAACATCATTTTAGGGTTAAAAATCCATTTTGGTGAAAAATCTCAAAAAGTCAAAGTTGACTTTTGTGCACAGTTGACTTTTTATCAGATGAATTCCAAACTGTGCAATTCTTCAGGAAATCATGTCCTTGACCTAAATCAAACTTGATGGACATGTTCCATGGGTGTCATAGGGTATATTCAATCATGTATTAGGGTTTGGGAGCATGTCCTGGTCAAAAGTCAAAGTTACAGTTGACTTTTCTCTTAAAACCCTAATTGTGGTGCAGATGAAATTGAGACTTGTTGCTCAAGCTTCTTGGATTAATCCATTATTCCAAATGGATCAATATAGTTCATTAGAGACCCTCAAATCATCTCTTGAAGTATTGGCTCATGGTTTGCCCTAAAAGTCAACTTAGGGGTGAATTAGGTCAAGAAACCCTAATTCCTGATTTTTGATGAATGCATCCCCTGAGGCAAAATTGACTTGATGCATGGGTTCATGAGGTTCCATGAAGTATATTAGGTTATGTTTTGGATCATTGCCTTGTGCCCAGATGAAAATTTCCATCTGGAGGCCCTGGTCGACCAAAACCCTAATTTGGTGACACTGTCGATCTTGAGACTTGATCCACCTAGAAGGGAGCAGCTTTGTGCTTAATCCTTGAAGTAGGAGTCCTTTTGATCCTTTGAGGATGTTTGAGAGATTAGACAAGTTGAAGATCATGTCATTCCTTGATTGATCCTTTGTCTAAGCACTCAGAGATGGCTTGAAACCCTAATTTTGATTGTATTGGATGCTCACCCATCTTTGGGGAGACTGATGAAGCATGATGGTTCATCCATATTGTGATGATGATTTTCACAATGATGGGAAATATAAGTGGTCAAAATTTGGGGTATTACAACCAGGTTAGTGTGTTTGAAACATATGCCACGAATTTCCTCAAGTTACACATTAAAATATCATGATTTATTCCACTTGGTACAACTTGGTAGGAGGAAAGAGAAACTTTTGCAAGAAACAAACATTGTTTATTGATGGAGCCTTGAACCAATCACTTCCTACCATCTTGATCAGACCTGACCACATCATTGCTCAGAGATATTTGGAGATCTTGGTTCAGCAAACACAACATCCTACACGATGGAAAAGGGCAGATTTGGCATAATGTGCAACTTTGGCCATACCTTGAGCTCTTGCCTTTTCCCTATAAATAGCAGGCTGTTTTCATTCATTTGACACCAACAATTCACAAAAAAACTCAGAAAAAACCTCTAAGTGCTAGCTTGGCAAGTGAAGAGGCTTTGAGGAGGTTGGAGCAGGGCTGCTGCAAGGAGAAGTGAGTTTGGTCCTGTTGGAACTTTGAGAGTGTATTGCTTCACTAGGTATTCCTATTTTCTCTTTTGTTTTTTTTTCATTCCATGCCATGACCATTTGAATGCCTACATTGTTATCATGCTTGAATGTTTGATCTTGGATGTGCCTATATGGTAATATATGTTGTTGAGTAGAGTTGGAATGCATCATGTCATCATATCAAAGTAGTGTATGTTTAAACTACTTTCAACATGTCCATTTCCTTTTATGACATGATAGCCTGCTTGGATTTCTGTTGGCATAGTAAGTAATAAATATTGCTCATGTTTCATTAAATAATAGTCTAAGGTTCATGCACGGGTTGTGAAGAGATCACTGTCGTGATCAGGAAGTTTACTTTACATTTGCCTTAGTATAGTGTGAAAAGGTTTTTTGGCATGATGAAGTTTGGTTTCTATTCATGTACTTGACAGTTCCAGTTTATTCTGTTCTCAACAAGATCCTTATGTTAGGTTTTTTTGGATTTAAAAATTTCCTTTTGACATGAACATTAAGAGACTTCATTATAGGGACTTTGTTTGAATCTTGTTAACACCGTTGGTCCATGTTTTAAGTTTAGAATGTGTAAATGTTCATTTTTCTTGTGAAATATAGGTTGACTGTCATGTTAGTTTTGGTAGCCTGTATTTGGGCTCTTGTTGATTTAGTTAGTATGCTCAGTTATGGTATGCTCATTTTGGAGTGCTAGGCTTGTATGCCATTTGTATGTTCATTTTATCTTGAGGGAGGTTTTGGATTTTAGTGTAGTGTAGATATCATTGCAGACGTTAAATCCTGACAAATATGAATGAAGTTATATTCATGAGAGGTCTCATTTTGCCCTACCAACTTTAGTGTGTGGTGCTCAAGTCCTCTTAATGTAGTTTGAAACTTGGGAGGGCTCAAGTTAGCTATGTTATGTTAGTTTGAACAGCATGGAGATCGAGTCGGTTTCGAATAAGCTTGAAATATACATTTTGAACTGTTAAGTATGTCAATTAAGAATGCTTGATCTTTGTATCTTTGTGTGCCAGTTTTTGTTGATGTCTTTGTTCTGCCATGAGGATGATGTAGTGCTGTTGCTAATTGTAAAACTATCAGTTGTGAAGGGATCATTGCGTGAGTATAGTTGATGACTTTATTGACCTGTTGTGTTAAAACCTTAACCATGCACCATCTAAATCATTTCATATGATGGCATAAATGATAATGCCAGGTTATGTGTTTTTAGTTACTGCCTATCCCTGAGTTAAATTGTTGACATCTTAATGCCTTGTTTGAATACTAGAGATTATTATCAACATAGAAAGTTCTATTTTCTTTCATGCAATTATTTGAATCATGATTCCTTGCTTAGAAACCTCATGTCCATATTGTTGTGTTGGATGTTTTGGTCAGTTTTTGTTGACATTAAGGATGATAGGTTTAGGTTCATAAAAAAAATAGAAAACCTCTTTTATATTGTTTATGATCAATGGTGGATGAACATGTTACCATAACCAGTTGTGCAGTAGAGGTTTCTGGCCAAAACCTATTTGGATACGTGTTGATGAGTCTTCTTTTAATGCCTTTGACCCTGTGCTAAAAAAGACCTATCATGTGTAAGTTTGTGTGTTTATAGGTTTAAGTTTGTATGGTTTAAAATACTGTCATCTCATTTTGGCATTTCTTTTCACTCATTTTTGATAGCAGTATGAGTAATGTTTGGATGTTACACGATGATGTTGTTAGTCATTGCTGATCATGCGTTTTGAATCCATCCTGTTCATCCTTGACATTTCTGATTCCATAAATTTGTTATTTTATGCACCTAAATCATGTGGTAATTGATACATGAATTTGTGTTGCTTCCCCTTGCACTACTTGTGTTGATGTTTGAAACCCAAAGATCTTTTTCACTTCTGAATATCCTTTGTTCTTATGTTCTCTTGAGTAGTTTATATCTAAAGGATGTTGAGTAGTATAAAATAATTCTCTGGTGCATAATGTCTAGTAAAGTTCTGGAGAGGTTAATGTTGGACTAACCGGATATTATATCACCCTTCATTGTCTTGCTTTCACGATGCCATCCGTTGTTGTTGTCACATGATGCACCATAGTTTGTTCGTGACTCATGAGGTTTTCACATTCCATGGGTGAGGGAGTTTGTGGCTGTGTGATTGGCCAGCATAATTTGATGTTTTACAATTTAAAGTTCCAAGGACCCATTGCTGGGTTGCTAATAATAATTGGAGACAGTTCCCATGTGGCTAAAGAAAACATTGTATTTTCTATACGCGTTGTTTTGGTTTATAAGTTACTGGGGTTGGCTCATACATTGGATGTATGGCCACCCCAGTGGTAGAGAAACATGCGCGTAAACACAAGGACTGGGTTCGAATCCCCCTCGCCCCAGTCCTTTATTTTTATTTTCTGCATTGCGCTGCTTTTTACATATATTTTACTTGGGCCATCATTTGTTAATACGTGTGCAATGGTTGGAATGGTACTTTTTTTGGGCTGTACTCATAAGGTCATGGGTTCACCAACCTTTTAGACCTTTCCCTATTTTTTAATACCTATTTCTTTGATATTTTTTACTTGTCTTCACTATTTCTAAATAAACATAACTTCTTCATAATTCATAATTTTCAAGTCATTCTTTTTGCATCCTCCACCATTTTTTATATCTATTTTCACATGATATTAAAGAATCACTAAAAATATTCATTTTTAAAACTTTTGTTTATGTGCACTATGTGAAATGTTTTTGGATTATTAAGAAAACATTGATTTCCTCTGGTGATAATAGTTGAGTCTCTTGACACTTCTGAATCATTTTGAGCCATTCCAATATGTTTACACATTGCTTATGCTTGGAGTTTGTGAAGGGTTGTATCTTTTTTATATGAGGAAGCATGATTAATATATGTCCATGATAGGTTGCTAGCCATTTGATTGATGTCCTAAACTTGTAATATGTTTCCTTTAGGTCTTTACCTTATCCATGATTGTTCATTTTCTTTGAATTTTGAACTTACATTATTCATATTAATCTCAACTCATTTGTAACATTCTTGCCTATAAGAAGTTGTTACCCTCCTTTCCTTCCAAAGAAAGGTCTTTCTATTAACTTCAAAATTCATAGATAATTCATAACCTACCTTGACCTCATAGTTATAGCCACCTACCAGCCTTGACCTCATAGTCATGGCCACCTCCTTGACCTCATTGTCGTAGGATACTTTCCTTTTGGCCTCATAGCCACTCAATCCTACAACTTAGAATTAAGTTAGATTTCTTAGACTTTATGTGAACTCATCATCTTGAATATTCACTTCCCCCATCATAACTTAGACTTAGAGAGTTTCTTAAACTCTATATGAGCTCATACTCATTCCCCTTGGAACTTTGGCCATGGTCAATGGTTCCTCAATTCACCCTTAGTTAGGTGAACTACGGTTGCTCTGATTCTTTAGTCAGATACGTAGGCACAAGATGCGACATCTTGGCGAGCAAACTTAGTGTACATACCCTTAGGTCTTCACCTTTACCCTTAGCACAGACTCCTTTAGCAAGCAAACATAACATAACACAAACAAACAAGAGGTTCCTGTAGAGTACTACAGATACTTAGGGTGCTAACACCTTCCCTATGTATAACCAACCCCCGAACCTTAGATCTCTTAGTTGTGTTCCTACATAGCGCACTTAGGTTTTTTTCGATCTTTACCCTTTCCTTTGGATAAATCAAAGCTCGGTGGTAAACTTCATGTTTTGTGGTTTAAGTTAACTAATAGCTTGATATCCGATTCTCACCGCAACAAGTAACATTAGAGTCTGAGGTTTTTAAGCTCCCCCTGAGTCAAATAGTTTCAAGGTTGAGGTTTGTATGCTCCCCCTTAGTTCTATATTTAAGAAAACCAAAAATAATTTTTTAACTTCCTTCGAAAACAAGAGAATACGAGGTTTGTAAGCTCTTTCTGAGTCTGATAGGCTAAGGTTCCATGAACAAGAAAGTTAAAATGTGTCGCACGGGCAAGATGACCATAATAACAGAAATTTAAATAACAAAATTATAAATAACCATTATGTACAAACTGAATAGGTTCAATGGGTTTAGTTTCTAAATAAATACTTACTATCATTTCTTCCCCTTTTGTCACATCAAAAAGAATAAAAAAGAGAAAGAAAAAAAAGAAGGGTTAAATATACAACACCCCTGTAATGTTAGCGAGTTTCAGTTTACCCCTGTAAAAGAATATATTTTTTATTCCCCCTTTGTAATGTGAATATTCCCTCACTATGACCCATAAGTGCACTATTTGCTGATGCGGCGTATATATATCTCATTTAATTTATTTTTTTACTATTTTTTAAATCCACGTCAGCAAATAATTTAAAAAAATTTCACGTGGCATTTTAATTTTTTTTTTAATTTAACTTTTTTTATTACGAGGGGGTAAATAAAAAATCGCTCATATTATAGGGGGTAAAATATATTTTTGCTGTTTCTAATGTTTTTTCAATTGTTATCATTTTAGTATTCACACAACACTTGTAGCATCAAAATGAAAACTAAGAGATTAATGAAAAAAACTTTGATAATTGAAGAGAGAATTTAATATTGCAAGTTTGCTCAAGTATTGTGTTATTCATGTAATAAGAGGCAATCTAGTATCCTGTGGTAGCTATGGGCTTATTCTATCTCCTATCCCTTTACATTTATGTATGAGCGATATCTGTTATATTTGAAAATAACATATTTTCACATTAATCATCAGGTGTGATTGAGTTACAAAACTCTTTTTTTTCTTAGAAATGAGAACTGTTGAGTTTATCAAATAAACGTGATTGAATTGGATCAAACTGCATTTCCGATATCCCCTGTTTTGTATGTATTCTTCCACTCTGCACATTTATGGCCTTATCCTTACTGCTTATTGCATTGTTGCTATTAGGCCATATGTAGCATGTTAGGTTTGAATAATTTTTTTTCATGATAGTTTGAATTTTATGTGTAATGTATCCAAACTAGTATAAAATTTTTTGTACATTAGTCATGCATGTAAGATATTAGTTGACCTGTGCAATGAAAGTGGGATAAAAGATGTTTCATCCAAATGATGATTAGTGCATTTTGTTAATATTTGAAGCTCTGAGTGATGTATGAGCAAATATTATTATTGTAACTAAGCATTGTATTAAAATATTTATTCTGTTGGTTAACCAAAAAGTAGGAATTCGATTTAATGTGTCTTATTGTGAGCTTCTTTCAAATGTCTACTTGTATTTATTTATTTATTTATTAAAGCTTTCAAACTGATGCTAACCAACAGAGTGCCTCGGCTGCAAAGTATTTCATATGCAGCATATCAACGTTTTTTTCATTGATCTCTTATTTTTCATTTTGATGCTACAAGTGTTGTGTGAATACTAAAATGATAACAATTGAAAAAACATTAAAAACAACAAAAATATATTTTATAGTGGTGTATGTATATATTAAACCGAATTTATGTTTAGTTAAATAGTTATTAGTTGTTAGTGTGACGCCCCTAATCTACACCCCCAAATAATCACAATTTTAAAGCAATAAAAGAAAATTCAAAATTTGGTCAGAGTATATTTAAAAACATGGCATAGACGGGGAAATCACATCAATTTGAAACCAAATAATTCATACAACACCTGCCCATAAAGATATGCAACAGTGGGGTAGCATTCAACAGAGGAAACTTCGTTCCTTACACCCACATTTTCAGAAATTAGAATTAAAGCGGAAAATCTAAAATCTGATTAACATATATACATAGTACACAATAGCACAAACAGCCACCCTAGCTACCCGGTGTCACATATCAGAGCCGACCAACAAAAAGGGTGAAGACACAAAGCTTCACAAAAGACCTCCAGCAACTCTAATCTGCAATGCCTCATAGAGCATTATAAAACGAGCAGAAGGGTGAGAAAAACAACCATAATATAAATGCATATAATTATATATATATCAACATAAAAATACACATATACCACATATTCTCACCATTCTATCATACTACAAAAACATACATACTATGTTTACTATGCACCAATCATCACATCTCACTCAATATACATCATGCATAATTCACCAATCCAATCAAGACCCGACGATACCACGCATCACATAACTGGGAATGACAGCATAGTCATTCTACCCAATATACCTCACTAGGAACGACACATAGTCATTCCACTCTAGAACACCTCTCATTGGGAATGACAACATCGTCATTCTACCCCAATGAATATCCCACTAGGCACGACAACTCAATTGTACATCACTAGGAACGACAACATAGTCATTCTACCCCAGTGAGTACCACACTAGGAACGACATCAACGTCATTCTACCCCAGTGCACACCTCATTAGGAATGACATCACAGTCATTCTACCCCAATGAGTATCCCACTAGGAACGACAACATAGTCATTCTACCCCAGTGGACACGACAACTCAATTGTACATCACTAGGAATGACAACATAGTCATTCTACCCCAGTGAGTACTCCACCAGGAACGACATCAACGTCATTCTACCCCAGTGGACACAACGACACACTCGCACTTCACTAGGAATGACATATAAGCCATTCTACCCTAATGAGTACAACAACAACACTAGGAACAACATACAGTCATTCTACCCTAATGTGTTCGACCAAAACATTAATACCTCACTGGGAATGACATATAAGCCATTCTACCCCAATGAGTATTCTAACACAATTGGAATTCATTCCACACACCAAATATTACTATTATAGCAATCCCATGATAATCAATACCCTACCATTCATCTTGCTGTGGATCTACGCCACAGAGGCCGCCATATCATACATTAATCATACACTCGAAACCACATACATTGATACTTACTTAAACAATGTATTTATCACTAACTACAACCCAAAACAAATAGTATTTCATCATTTACACCCATATCAATTCACATCAAGAATTACTCACCATCAACCACAATAATCCATCATCACAACATCTCATAGCATAATACACATCAATTATGCACACTTACACCGACAAAAGTCGACAATCGACACTATTCACCTTTTCCGACATAATTAAATCGGCCAACAATTTCCAAAACATCATAATCACAAAGTACAGTTCAATACCTTTCCAATGACACCAAGAATGTCAAAATCAGATAAACGGAATAAAAGTTACAGACGAAAACGAAACGACATTTACAAAAATCACATTTTTCCAATCTCCTGGCCGTACGCGTACTGCCCCAAGGCCATACGCGTATTGCCCAAATTCCTCGCCATGCCATACGCGTATTGCCCAAGGCCATACGCGTATCACCATCTCTCATACGCGTAATGACCCCAAACATAGGCCAATGTTACGCGTACTGCCGAGTCCTATACGCGTATGGACATGCCCCATACGCGTATGACTTGCAGAAACCCAGAAAAATTCTGCAGAAACGAGTTCTGCGTTTTCCACCCAAAATCATCCCAAATCCATCACCTAAATCCAGAAAATTACCAATTTGATTCACAACAACACATATCTATCAAGTATCAACAACAAGGAACACCAAAAACATCATTTCCAACACGATTAAATCGAATTCTAACATTTTCTACAAAAATGGGTTTTGTTATATTTTTCATATAATCCAACAAAACAACAAACAAACACACACATAATCATACACATGTATAAGATAATTGGATTTCACACCCTTACCCGATTAAATCGATTCCTAGAAGTTGTTTTCTTTGATTCCTAGCTTTTTCCTCTTTTTCTCTCTTTTCTTCTTTCCCTTCTCTTTTCTTCTTCTCCTTTTCTTTCTCTTACTATTTTTCTTTCTTTTCTAATTCCCTCTATTTCTATTTCTTTTTCTTTCTTTTCTAACTTAGTATAATAAGTGTGAAATGACCAAAATGCCCCCACGCTCAAATATCTCGCAACCGTTCCCAAAATGCGATGAAATATAATCATATCGAAAAATAACATAATTTCAGATAAAAGTCGAAAATAAAATAATATAATAATAAAATAATAAAAAAACGATTCAATTAAACAAAATACTAAAACTGGGGCGTTACAGTTAGGGTTAGGTGATATTTTATAGGATGGTTAGTTATTCTTTTGCTTGCACCTCAAGCTTTCTCATTTGTGTGTGTGTGTGTGTGTGTCTATATATATATATATATATATATATATATATATATATATATATATGGCACTTCCATTTTATTGTAACTTTAAGTACATCAATGCACATGCACAAAAATCATATTATAGTATCAGTAGTGTGAATAATTTTTTATTTCACTATTCACCAAATACAATGATAAGAATCCTGCCCTTGATCATTCAAGCCCTTACTACTTACATCGTGCTGAAAATCTAGACACAATTTTTGTTTCACCTTCATTATTGAAGAACAACTATGAATCTTGGAGTAGATCAATGAAGAGAGTTCTTTTATGCAAGAACAAGATGAAGTTTATTAAAAGCAAAATCACTGCTCCTGTTGAATCAGACCCATTGTTCGACGCATGGGAACGCTACAACAACATTGTGCTAGCATGAATATCTGCGTCTCTTTCTCCGAACATAGCGCAGAGCACCATCTTTGTTGATAATGTTGCTCAACTCTAGACTGATCTCCAACATCGATTTTCCAAAACTGATCATATTAAATTATCATACCTTCTTCAACACATTCATTCTATGCGCCAAGGAGAGAAATTGGTGACAACGTACTTTAATGAATTCAAAATACATTGGGAAGATCTTGAAACTCTACGAGTTCTTCCAACTTGCATATGTGGTGCCCATGCTACACTCAAGAAACAACGTGACATGGAGTATGCTACTTGTATATTTATTAATGCTTTTAAACTGATACTAACTAACAGAGTGCCTCGGCTGCAAAGTATTTCATATGCAGCATATCAAAGCTTTTTTCATTGATCTCTTATTTTTCATTTTGATGCTACAAGTGTTGTGTGAATACTAAAATGATAACAATTGTAAAAACATTAAAAACAACAATAATATATTTTACCCCCTCTAATATGAGCGATTTTTTATTTACCCCTTCGTAATAAAAAAAAATTAAATTTCAAAAATTAAATTATAAATAAATAAATAAATGTAAAAAAAATAAAATTAAAAATTTTAAAAAAATGCCACGTGGAATTCTTTTATATTATTTGCTGACGTGGATTTTAAAAAAATAATAAAAAATTAAATTAAATGACACATATACACATCACGTCAATAAATAGTGCACTCATGGATCATAATGAGGGAATCTTCACATTACAATGGGGGAATAAAAAAAATTCTTTTACTCGCTATCATTACAGAGGGTGTTGTATATTTAACCCAAAAAATAATTATAGTCATAAATGCATAACAGACCATCATTATAAGATCAGTTTCCAAGAGTTTGAAAAACGATCAAGTAACAAAGGTCATTAAGGATTGTGCAATGCGGTTATTTGTCGTACTAGTCCATAAAATCGAGTAAAGGATTTTTATTCAGTTGATTAGGATACTCAGAAGCCATTATAAAAGCAACTAAAACCTAATTCGTTTTATCAACATCTACTAAAGTCATGGAGTCATTAGCTGAGAGCAACAACGTTTCTGTAGTGACAGAAATCACACAGAACTCTTCAAGTCTGAGTGTCAAGAACCTTCAAAAGCGAGCAGTTTTTGCGTCATCCACTACTGGGCCTATGCCCTCTACAAAGATTACTTCAGACGAAGCTACGTCAGCAGTTCCTCAACAATCTACAGAAGTAGGTTCTTCAGTAGCTGCGATGAAGCCAAGAAGGAAGTCTATGAAGAGGTCAAGGAGAATAAGGTTCAACAAGAGGTTTTACCATTCTATTATCCCAGAAGCAGACGAGGAAGACATTGATGAGGATGAACCAGAAGTTGACTATGACAACTACTGTTCCTTCAAGGCAAATGATGACTTAGATAGAGATCTATTATAAGAACACACACTTCCTTTTGTAAAACTCTTTTGTAATCCTTTTGATTGATTAATGAAGATGTTTTTTGACCAATTTTTTATTTATTTACATTGCATACACACAACCACTTAACTCACCTTTTGATTTTCTGGTAGAACATTAATGAAGTAATACTGACACTAAAAGCAACAGTTAAACATGTTAACTATAATACTTATTATTGTTAGAAGGAATCTTAATAGGTCATACTGTTAGATAACATTTCCAAGAGTCATCATTAAAACATTGATTTGACTTAATCAATATTAAAATAACGAATACTCAAGACAATGAATGTAACAAGTCTATAAAAACTCATAGCAAACCCTCTCCCTTAATCACTTAACTTTTAGAACACCGAGATGTATAAACAAAAACAAATTTGCGTTCCAAAGAGAGATTTCATAAAGGAAGCCATACTAAATGCAGCAACTCAAGCAACCAAAAGCAAAGCAGCAACTGAAGGATCTACAAGCAAGCAAATGTTTTTTAAGCCAAGAATAATATCAACTCATGATTTGGATCATCATCCATCAAGAAAAATCAAGAAAAGTGAGGTTACTTGCAAAAGGGGCAACCTTAAGAAACTTAAAATTTGACTAAGTTATGGAAAAAAGTGATTTTTATCCAACTTTACAAGGCCATAACTTGTGATCCAAGTAACCATTTTCTCTCATCCAAAGCTCAAATAAAAGCTCTCATTACAAACTACAAGATTGTCAACTACACCAAATTCCAAATCTTCATGAATTTTAAGTTATGGATTGATCAAAATCACAAAAATTAAGAAATGAACTTATTCTTGACACTTAGAAAAATTATAGATAGAATCTGTCTCATGTTTTGCCCAACTTTGGAGGGATTTTTCATTATGATCCAAGATGAATCAAGATTAGATGCAAACATCAAAGTTGAAGTATGATATGTGGGCTTTTTAAAAAGTACAAAAGCCTCCCATGATTCAATTTGAGCAAGAAGTTATAAGCCTTACAAAATGGCAGTTTTCATCCTAGTTTTCCAAGGCAGATTTAGCAACAACACTTGATTTTGTCATTTTTATGACTTGGTAAGCCTTGTCACCGTGCAAGACAAGTTTCTAAGAAGCAATGCACCTATTATCTATAGAGATACAACATCATAGAGCCTTGCAAGTCAAGACACTATCCCTTTGGCATGTGACATTCAAGTTTCAAAACCAAAATCTTCAATTTTGTCATGAAGCATTGAAAGGATATATATAGGTGGCATGTATCAGTCCATTTCAGTCCATTTGAGTCAAGATTAGTTCAAAAATCAAAAGACCTAAAGCTACAAAGATCAGCTCAAGTCAATGGCTAGAGGAGACTTGGTACCTTAGCATTCAAGGCATGATACATGGCATATCCATTAGATAATAGAGTGATCCCTCACCCATTCACTATTCCTTCAAAAATAAACTCCCTATACTATAAATAGAGGTCATTTGTGATTGATTTCAACACACAAAAATAATACCAAAGCCTTGTTTTCTCACTTCCTTTCTCTTGCTCCAAATTCTCAAAACTAGAGCTTGAACCACTCAAGCAGTCATCAAAACACTTCACAAATCATCTCTTGGAGGTGTTCAAACCTTCATCTTCAACTCAAAACCTCAAAATTTGACTTTTTTACATTTTTCAAGTCATGTCTTGATCCAATCACTTTCAAAGCCAAACAAAACCTCAAACATTATCTAAATATCACCCCTAAGTTGTTCAAACAAGTGTCCCTCAACTGTAACACCAATTAAGGGAGATACCATTTTGGTCATTTTTGCCACTTTTGCAAGAAAGAGCCAATTTCGGTTCCAAAGCTTTCCAGTTTATTTTGATCATCCTAAAAGCATCTAAGAGGTCTATTAAGAGTGTCCAAAGCATTGTATTACTTCTGGCACAAGCATCTTGAAAGTTAGCAAGAAGAGCTTCAAGAGGTAAGTGCATAACACCTTGAACTTTGTGAAATATGCATTGCTTTGATGTACATTGATCATGAACATGTTATACATATCATATGTGTTGTGTTTGAACCAATTTACCACGCTATTATAACTTGTATGAAGTTGTAGCATAGAACTTGCATATTTTGACCTATTTTGAAACCACTATCGGGTTATAAAATGTAGGCATTTTTGGAAAATTCCAAGACCACCATTGGATTCCTCATAAAATTCTAGGTAGGGCCCATCTTTATTTCATCCATTTTCATAGAGAAATAAGAAAGTTATGGCCTTCTTGCAAGAGGCACAAAATCATGCCTCTTTGGGCAAGGGCCAGGCCATGGCGCCTTGGGCTGGCCTAAAAAATAGGCCACCCATGTGTATTCATGGGGTGGTTTTGATACACGGATGTATCACCACCCCAGTGGTAGCAGCGTGTGTTTTTAAGTGTGTTTGGTTGGAGGGCGTGGGTTCAACACCCACTCATGCCATTTTGCCCAATTTCCACTATTTTTCATATTTTTGTTATTTTTTTATTATTTCTTAATTAATTTCAAAAATTCATATCTCTCTCATTTTTAATTTTTTTATAATGATTTTTTAAACATAAATCCTTCACATATTTAAATCTTTTATTCAACAAAAAAATATTTTATATTTGATATATTTTTGAATTTTATAAAGAATTTCTTTTTAATTGTTTTAAACATTTTTAAATGAATTCTTTCTTTTGATTTTTCAAAACCAATTGAATTTCAACCCCTCACGCGGATACAACATCTATTTTCAAACATTAATTAAAGTTCATAACATATTTGTTAAATATATTTGATATTTTATATCATTGATCTCAATGAAATTAAGCTAAAACTTTTGCCACTAGTTATTAATTTGGCTAAGAGTACTTCAAACCAAATTCCAAACAAAAAGTACAATCACTTAGCTAGGCATATTCTCTAAACTAAAGAAAAAACATCTAATAGTAACCACTTCGCAAACCAAAACACTGCTACACCCAGAGATACAATCACTTTGCTAGCTAGCTAGGCAAAATAATTGCTTCTTGTTTTCCTGTATCATAGAAAGAATATTAATTATGTATTGTACAATAATAATCAGAAAACTGAAACTTGAAAGCGAAATTTTAATATATAATAAAAAAATACTTAAACATAAAGATCACCAAATCAAAACTAGAAGCTATACATTATGAAGAATATCATTTTGCCTAAAACCCTAATAAAATCCCAAACACTACAAATGAATGATACACTCTTAACCACTAACCTATTAGAACTACCCTTGCTAATTTTTAACCAAAAGCACAAAGTGATCTATGACACTTACACATGACATGTTGTACAAATAAATAGGACATATGTATTTAAATTTGATTGTGACGAAACAAAATTTTCTGTTTGGAATTTTTAGAATGAAAGCAGCAACCAGAACATTAGCAATAAAGATTTGATTTATTGTGAGAGAAAAATGAACAATTCCATAACCGGAACATATAATGTTAGGGTTAAATATACGATTCCCCATTGCTATTAGGGCGAGTTTGATTCTGTTTGCAGAACCCCTTTACGTTTATTTAATTTTTTTTGAGATTTTATTTAATTTATAATTTTTTTTATTTTAAAAATAATTTTAATTGGGCCAAATTTATTGTAAATTACTATTGGGCCTAGCTTTCTTGGTCCAGGTATCTATTTAATTGCAACTTCAATGCACGAATTATAATATAAAGCCTCAATATATTCCAACATCAACCGATGTGGAACTTGTGAACAACATCCTTAATAGCAACCATCTGTTAGCCTCAATGTATCCCTCTGTTGATCTTTTCTTTACAGTAAAAATATACATGAAATACATGAAATGGTTTGTTGTTGGTCACAATATAAAAAATTAAATTACAAAAAATGCTTCCACTTCTTTCAAGTTATTGATTGCCAATTGCTGAAAGCGAGAATATTTCAACATAACAATGGAAGTAAAAGTGCGCTGCAACTATAAAAAACAATCTTCGATTGTAAAATCAGTAACAACCTGTAACAAACGTAGTAAGTTGCTGCATTGCACGAATGAAAATAGCAATGAATTATAAAAAGTAATTTGACATTTCAATATCGGATTCTCATGAAATATCCTTCTGATTATTGTGAAGAAAGCAACGACAACATATATTGTGCATATAAAAAACTTTACATATCAATTCCATTTCTGATATGATACATAACCAGTTTCAGCATATAAACAACATATATTGTGCAGCCCTCCATCACTAGTTTCTGTTTCTTAGTACATTGCCAAAAGTTTTTAGCATACTTAGCATGATACAAAACATATGATTAGGTAAACTAAACAAATTGGCCAACTAGCACAACAAATATGATCCTAATATGCACGCATAGTAAGATATTTGAAATCAAAGAAAGCTAGAGAAACTAAAAGGCAACAACACTATGACAAAGTTTAATCCACTAACAACAGGAACCAAAAAACCTCCACAACAAAGAACTAACCTATAGACAAAGGTACAATGCAACCATAACCCACCAACAAGACATAAACAGATGTAAAGCAACAAAAACACCACACACAATAGAGAAGGGACCAAAAATCAAGCAACCGAGGAGTTAATAAACCAAACAATTTTTTATAGGGTTAAATATACGATTATGGAGGATGCTGGGAAAGTGCATGTTTCGGATTATTTTTCGGTGTTGAAGAGATTTGATTTGCAAGGTGTTAAGAGACATGTTAACGTTTCTTATGAGAGATTGCATGAGATTTTTGATCGTATGATTAGAAAACGTGTTCAGGATAATGAGAGTTTGCATCATGGTGGTGGCGGTGCGGGTGCAGGTGACTTTCTGGATGTGTTGCTTGATCATTGTCAACAAGATGAAGGCTCTGTTTTTAGAGTTGAAAGCATCAAGCCATTGATTCTGGTTAGCCTATTCAGTGTTGAAAGCATCAAGCCATTTAATTTAATGGGTATCTTAAAGTCTCACATCGGTTGGTATAGAAGCAAAACGAGTTTATATATAACAATCAATCATATATGGTAATGAATTGAAAATAGTCTTGCAGTATGTGTGTTTGTCTTGAAATAAAAATGGGCTTAGGTTCAAGTTTAATATTTTGACAAATTAAATAAATAAAATTAATACGAAAATTAATTAAAGAAAAAATTAAATAAATAAAAAAATTATAAATTAAATAAAATCTAAAAAAAAATTAAATAAACATAAACTAAAAAAATTAAATAAATAAAAATTAAAAATAAGCCCAGTCAGCAGATCCTAAATGCCACGTATTTTTAACCATAATGGCAGAGGAGAATCGTATATTTAACTCATAATGTTATCATTCAAGCTAATGTTTTACTGTTAACCATTTATTAAATAAATAAATATATTATTATTATCAAACTAAACTATAAATCATAGATTTATATAAATATTTGATTTTACAATGATTTTGACTTTTCAAGCTAAACCGGAACATATTATTATTTTGACTGTTAACCATAACCAGAACATATTATTATTATCATGCAAGCTAGACTTCATTTTACAATGATTTTGACTGTTAACCATAACCGGAACATATTATTATCAAGCTAAACTTCATATAGATAAATCAAAGATTTGATTTTTCTGATTTTACAATGATTTTGACACACACCAACGATTTTACAAGGTTGATCAAATCAAATTCCCTTAGATTTTCGGCTCAACCAATTGAACCGGTGAATGTAATCTAATTTTTAAAATACTAATTCAAACTAATATAAAAATGGTACAACCAATTCAAACTTTTAATATGCAAGTAAGGTATTAAGTATCTATATATTGTAGGCTTTAAAAAAACTCACCGAAAACATCAACCACCATATAGGTAGTGTTATGGACTGGGCCGGGGTCTGCCTCTCAATCGAGCAAGTTCAACCCACACGTCCTGGCATGACCCAACAAATGCCCTTTAGCGCGACCAACGTCGAGCACATGCCTCACCTCAATAGTGTCAGGCACACGCCACACCTCGGCGGTGTCCGGGCCCGCACGGCATAGAGCATCGGGCAGAGGCGCTAAGCCTCTCTGGGCTCGCTCCTCCTCGACACTCAGGTGCTCCTCCCCACGAGGAACTTTCTCCTTCTGCACATAAGTCCTCCCCACGAGGACACGTCTCTCCCCGACACGCAAGACTCCTCCCCACGAGGACACGTTCTCATGTAACCACCCACTCCCGATGGAATCGGTCTGCCCTAATTCCGGAGATCTAGGAACGGTTACCCCAGGGCGAAGACCACGTGGTGGTCTTCACTATGCCACGTAAGCCCTGGCAATTACTTGGATTGGGCCTGGCAATCCAGCCCAGTGCTAGGGATCGTTGGCCCCGCGCTGGGGGCTCTCTATAAATACGCTATCACTTGAGAGGGTCAGGTTACACAATCTCATACACTCTAACCTTTTCTGTACTTGCTTTTACTTGTGACCTTTGCCTTACTTGAACGTCAGAGTACCTTGCAGGTACACCCCCCCGGCCGTCTTTCAACCTCACCGGAGCTAAAGTCCACACGACGTTGCTGGCCACCAAATACTGTCTGATCCAGGTACGATCAGTGGCGCCGTCTGTGGGAACCGTTCGAGGAATTCCCCTCCACGACATCACCGATCCCCTTCGAGGTCCCCGGCCGGAAATGACGACAACGACCAGAGGACCCCGCTGTCATGAGAGATCATAAACGCCCCAATTCCTGTGGGCATGGAGAAACCCCTGCCACTGGGGACCTACGACGGCCTGGCCGACCCCGACAATCACGTCGAAAGTTTTGAAGCCATGCTCGACTTCAGAAACGTCAGGGGAGCCATTAAGTGCAGGCTTTTCCCCACCACCTTGCGGAAGGGCGCCATGACTTGGTACAAGGGTCTGGCACCCGGGTCGATCACATCCTGGAAGCAACTAAGACAACGCTTCACCAAACACTTTACTGCGTCTCGTCGATACCCGAAGACGGAGGCTGCCCTAGGGAGCATCTTCCAGGGGAAGAACGAATCTCTCCGGAACTACATTGAGAGATTCAACAGAGAAGCTGTCGAGGTTCATACGATCGACGACATGAAGAAGTATTTAATCATCCATGGACTACGTTTTGGATTTGATTTTGTCAAGTCTGTGGGCCTCCGCAGACCCTGCTGTCTGGAGGACCTCCTCCAACAAGCTCAGTCGTACATCGAGCTCGAGGAGTCGGAGGCAGCGCAAATCGCCCTTGAGTCGAGACGCAAGGAAGGCCCCCGCGGCCACAAAGAAGAATCTCCTCCCCGACGAGGAGGAGAAAGAAAGAAATAAAATCGCCCCCGGGATCCTCATGAACTGCGTGGACCAGCTGGCCGGTTCACGGAATACACCCCGCTCAACGCTCCCCGCGTGCGAATCCTCTTCGAGTGTCAGAACTCAGAATTTCTGAAAGGAGGCATCCGTTTTCCGAAGCTGACTACCCCCAAATCAAACACGGACAAGTCAAAGTACTGCAGGTTCCACCGAAGCCACGGACATGTCACAGAAGACTGCATCCATCTCAAAGATGCAATTGAGATCCTGATCAAGGAAGGGCACTTAAAGAAATACGCCCAGAAGAATGATACTCCTCGTCCCAGTTCCCAGGAAGCCCAAAACGTCGAGGACACAACACCTCCTCCTGACGAGAGTCGGCTTCAGGTTGCCCTCAGCGTCACTCGACCCGAAGACATTTTCATCCCCGGAGACATTGATGGCCAGGAAGCAGTTCACAACATGTGGGCAGACTTCCCCCACGAGGACCCCATCGCTGCCTGTAGCACCTGGGAAGGCTTCCCCAAGGCAATGGTCATCTTCGGGGGTGGTTACGAGAAGTTGTCTGTCGGATCAATCAAGCAGAAATTTGACGAACTGGAGTCCACAACGTCGGCGAAGACAACTACTCTCAAGAAGGTGCAAGGGAAATCAAACCTTATCACCGTCTACCTCGAAGAACTCCCCGGCGGAGCGCCCAACGCCACTATCCCCCTCCTGGTCAGGGCACAGATGGCGAATTTTGACATTCGAAGGATCCTCATCGACCAGGGAAGTTTGGTCGACATCATGTATGTCCATCTATTCGGGACTCTCCAGCTCGACGAGAGGCATCTGACCCCGTACGTCGGTTCAGATCTGCAGGGATTCAACGGAACCACCACCAGACCATGGGGCTACGTTGAGCTGATGGTCACATTCGGGGCCGAAGACACAGCCCAACAGGTGAAGACCCGCTTCCTGGTAGTCGAATGTCCATCCCTCTACAACTGCATCCTCGGGAGGACCACCCTAGCCAAACTTACAGCGGTGCCATTAACGGTCCACCTCAAAATGAAGTACTACACGGCCAGGGGACGGGTAGTTACGATGAACGGGGACATAGACACGGCCAGGAGGTGCTTCGACGATGCCATCAAAGGCATGAGTTCCATCGGCACCAAACCCAAGACCGTAGCAAAATCATCCCCGGACACCAAACAGATGCCTCTCCCGCGCGTCAACACGGTCGAACTCGACAGTAGGTTCCCGGGCGAACCCGGCGAAGACGGGGCAGAAGACCTCGACCTCCAGGCAAAAAACAACGGGCGGCCTCTCCACCCAATGCGCCCCATCCCAGACGGAGACTTTGAGCTCGTGGCCCTCGGGGACGATCAGACCATAACGTGAAGATTGGCGCCGGGATCCCCTACCTGGCGAAGGAGCAGCTGAAGGCATGTCTCCGGGAGAACGCTGATTTGTTCGCATGGAGCACCTTCGAGATGCCTGGCCTTGACCCTGAGGTGGCTTGCCATCAGCTCGCAATAGATCCGGCCTCTAGGGCCATAGCTCAACGTAGGCGTAAGCAGTCCCTCGAAAAAGCGGAGGCTGCTAAAAAAGCTGTAAAAGACCTCCTAGAGGCGAATTTTATTTTGGAGGCCAGGTGCACAACCTGGATGTCCAACGTTGTACTCGTCAAAAAGAATAATGGAAAATGGAGGATGTGTGTTGATTATACTGATCTTAACCAGGCTTGCCTAAAAGACAGCTATCCTTTGCCTAACATCGACCAGCTGGTCGACAATTCTGCAGGTTACAAACTATTATCCTTCATGGACGCCTACTCAGGATACAACCAAATTCCCAAGAATAAGGTCGACAAATAGCACACGGCTTTCATGACCGAGTCAGGCAATTACTACTACAACGTAATGCCCTTCGGCCTGAAGAACGCCCGTGCGACCTACCAACGGATGATGAACAAGGTTTTCTGGGCTGAAATCGGCGACATGCTCGAGGTCTATATGGACGAAATGATCGTCAAATCCGCAGAAGAAGTCGACCACGCCGCGCACCTCAAGAAGGTGTTCGACCCAGTGAGGAGATGCCGCATGAGGTTCAACCCTGACAAATGCACCTTCGGCGTTCGGGCAGGTAAGTTTGTCGGCTTCTACCTCACAGACCGAGGAATCGAAGCCAACCCCAATAAATGTAGAGCTTTCTCCGAAATCCCTACTCCGGACTCAAAGAAGTCAATACAATCATTGAACGGGATGCTCACCGCCCTCTCCCGCTTCGTCGCCAAGTGTGTGCAATACGCACTCCCATTTTTCAAACTTCTTCGACAAAAAGCGACGTTTGAATGGAGCGAAGAATGCGAGCAGGTGCTCCTCCACCTAAAACAAGTCCTATCGCAACCCCCGGTCCTCTCACGGTCTGAGAGCGGGGAGACACTTTTCTTGTATCTCGCAGTCACGAGTGAAACGGTCAGCGCTGTCCTCATTCGGGAAACCCCGGACGGGCAGAAACCGATTTACTTCACGAGCAAAGCCCTCCAAGGCCCCGAGCTCAGGTATCAGCAGATAGAGAAAGTCGCCCTGGCCCTCGTCACCGCGGCCAGGAGGCTACGCCACTACTTCCTAGCTCACACTGTTGTCGTAAGGACCGAACAGCCTATAAGAAAACTCCTTGGACGACCGGATATGGCGGGGAGGATGCTCAGGTGGTCGCTCGAACTTGCCGAGTTTGACATCCAATACGAGGGAAGGAAAGCCCTGAAGGCTCAGGTATTGGCCGACTTTGTGGCGGAGATGACCATCTCGGAACCTTCGACCAACGGATCCCAAAAATGGACGATCTATGTCGACGGAGCATCCAGCCCGAAGGGAAGCGGGACGGGCATTATCCTCGAAAACGAGGAAGGCATCCTGATCGAGGTATCCCTCGAACTGTCCTTCCCGACGTCGAACAACCAAGCAGAGTACGAGGCTTTCCTCGCCGGGCTTCGGCTGGCCGAGGACCTCGGCGCCAAGGAGGTCAAAATCTTCACCGACTCCCAGCTCGTGGCCTCGCAAGTCCGAGGAGAGTACCAGGCCAAGAACGACAATCTCATCGAATACTTGACCTTGGTGAAAGAAAAGATGAAAAAGTTCACCTCCGCGGAAGTAACTCACATCCCTCGCGAGCACAATACCCGAGCAGATGTCTTGTCTAAATTGGCAAGCACAAAGAAGAAAGGCGGGAACAAATCCATCATACAAGGAGTGATTTCCTGCCCAAGCATCAACAAACCCGCTCCGGCGGCGGACATAAACGCCATTGGTGACAGCAATTGCTGGATGACCCCTGTATATGAGTACTTCACGACGGGAAAATTGCCCGAAGATCCCAAAGAAGCAGGGATGGTCAAGAGGCGGGCATGCTCATACACGATAGTCGAGGACAAGCTATACTGGCGAGGGTTTTCTATCCCCCTCCTCAGGTGCATCGAGGAGACCAAGGTCCCCGGCATCCTCCAGGAAATCCATGAGGGAATCAATGCACAACACCTCGGCGGGCGATCGTTAGCCCGTAAGGCACTTCGAGCATGGTATTACTGGCCCACCATGCAATAGGACGCAAAGGAACACGTCAAGAAGTGTGATAGATGCCAGCGACACGGGGACATGCACCTCGCTCCTCCTAGCGAGCTCAAAACGCTGTCCTCCCCGTGGCCATTTGCGTGGTGGGGAATGGGCATCCTTGGACCTTTCGTCGTGGGATCATATCAAAATAAATACCTCATCGTCGGGGTGGACTACTTCACGAAGTGGATCGAGGCGGAAGCATTGGCCAAAATCACGGCCTTCAACATACTGCGTTTTTACAAAAGAAACATCCTCGCCCGATTCGACGTGCCTCACGCCATTGTCACGGACAACGGAACACAGTTCACCGACAGGAACTTCCAAGACTTCGTCACCAAACTAGGCACAAAGCAGCACTTCACGTCGGTCGAGCACCCTCAAACGAACGAGCAGGCTGAAGCGGAGAACAGAGTAATCCTCCGAGGATTGAAACATCGATTAGGCGACGCCAAACAACGGTGGGTCGAGGAGCTGCACAGCGTCCTCTGGGCCTACCGAACGACCCCGCATTCCACGGCCGGGGAGACCCCCTTTCGTTTGACCTACGGAACGGAAGAGGTGATCCCCGTGGAAATTAGGGAACCCTCGAGGAGGACAGAAGCCCCCCTCGACGGGGACGCGAACAACGAAGCCCTGAGGGAAGAACTCGATTTCGTCGAGGAGACACGTTCGGGCATTTCTCTCCGAGAAGCTTCACTTAAACCGAAAATAACACTACGTTATAACGATAAAGTTATCAAACGTGATTTTCAGGTGGGTACCCTCGTCCTACGAAGGAACCAGAAAGACTCGCGAGAAGGAAAACTCACCGCGAACTAGGAGGGCCCGTACCGCGTCCGCGCGAAAACGGGGACAGGAGCCCACTTCCTCGAAAATCTGCACGGGGAAGAACTTGCTCGACCATGGAACGGAGAGAAGCTCAAACAGTACTACAATTAAACACTGCCCGCGACAAACTAGCACCGCGATTACGGGGACGCACTATGGTACGAGCGCGACAGCCCTATATAGAACACGATGATCAAAGGCCGCGTTATATATGCGCGATGACTTTTTATCCGACGAGGATACCTCGATCGAGCTCCGCCGTCATTGTACCAATTAGGCAGAACACCCAGCTCGCGATGGGAAGTTCGCTCCACGAAGCTAAGACCTCGACCAAACTCTTAGCCTCGTTGAAGGTCGAAATACGTCTCCGACCACCCGGCCAGCTCTCCACGTGGTATGGGACTATCAAAGTCGAGCAAATCCCCAAAGTCTTTAGTACTTAGACAAAAACAAAGTAAGTATAGAAATCTCTATATAGTACTTGGACAAAAAAAAAACAAAGTATAGCAAATGCAATAACATCACACATAATTGAAAACATACAAACATCACACGAGCAGATAAAAGAAAAATGCATTGAAGCGGGCAGAAGCCCATTGTACAGGCATTACAAAGGTATCAAAAAGCCCCTGACACACAGGCCGGGCACAAGTCATTACAAAGAAAAAAATGGCGCGCATCCCAGATAAACCGAGATTAAAAGAGAGTGGCATGCAGGCCGAACAAGCAAAACTAAACAGCAATCTCGTCCTCAACCCGGCGTCCATCCTCCTCGTCCTCCTCCTCTGGCAGGTCCAACTTGCTATTAACCACACGAAAGAACGGGCTGATTCTGTCGAACGCAAGCTGAACACCTGGATTCTCGGCACCGACCTGCTCTACTGCATTCTTAAAGCCTATCTCGAGGGCCTCCATACTATCTTGCTGAAGTTCCCGAATCTTAGCGATCAGGCTCGCGCGGTCGGCGAAGCTTTTCTCCTCAGTGGATTCGTTCTCTGCGGGATGGACAACGGCTTCCAATTCTCCAATCCTGGTCCGGAAGCGATCACGCTCCTCTTGAGTCGCCTTTAGTGCAGCCTTGGCCTCATTCAGCTCGCGGAGGGCATTGGCATAGTCCTCGCATTTGGCCTGGGCCTTTTGCAGATCAGCCACGACCGTGTCCTTCTCCTTCTCGAGGGCAGTGTATCCATCCTTCAGCTTCTGTAACTCGGAGGCAGAGGGGGTCCCCTCGTTCAATATCTAGGCAGTCTTGAAGACTCGCATCATGGCTGCAAGATCCTCGACAAACGCCTCTCTCCTGGCCGCACCGTCCATTCCCAAAACTGCCTTCACCTCGGCCTCATCAATGACGAAGGGGCTTCCCCTGAAGAAATTCCACTGAAGGTGACAGGCGGGCATCAGAAACTTCTCCGGTGAGGTAGGGTCCACGAGATCCACGAGGACAGGTCCCTCGAACCTCGCTTTCTTGGCAGGGGTGCCCTCCGTAGGAGGAGACTGGCTACACTGTGGAGAGGCCGAGCCACTCGTCATCCCAGTCGACGCCGCAGCCTGAATAACATCCCGAACGCGGCTCTTGGTTCTCTTAGGTGCCCGTTCAGCGGCCAACTTCAGGATGCGCTCGGTGGCGTTCGACATTTGAGCTGCAAGAGAAAACATGAAAAAAGTTAGCACAAAGAAACAAAACTAAACGGACGCCCGAACAGGACGAGGAGCTCCTACCTAAGAACCTCTTGGCCTCATCGGGAGACTTGCACTCAAGGAGACCCCTGGTGTTTATGTAACGGGGAGTGGTCACGACCCTTCCTCGGGAGTCGAGGATGTATTTTCCATCCTTATCAACACACTCTGCCCGGTTAAAACTGGTAACATATGCAACCAACGTGGCGTACACTCCTTTATCCTCCTCCGACAGCTCGCCAGGCTTCACGAGGTATTCATCTGTACCAAGCGCGAAGTGTGCATCCTCCCACTCCAGGGGACACTTGGACACAAACCTCTCCTCCCCGGAACTGTCGGTCACGATGTCATAAAGCATACCCACAGCGTCGTGCATCGCGGGCATGACATAGTAGAACCTATCTTTGAAATTCTTAATCGAATCCGAGTATGCCTTGAACAACTTCCTCGGCTGTTTGAAGGAGACCCAACTATGTCGCCCCTGGTCCGTTGAACGTTGGAGGTGGAAGACGCAGAAAAAGAGCGTGAGGGTGGTCCCGATCTTGAGGTAGTCACACATGATCTCAAATGCCCGCATGAAGGAAAGCGCATTAGGATGAAGTTGAGACGGCACCAGGTGCATTCGGTTGAAAACCCCCAATTGAAAGCTATTGAAGGGGAGACGAATACCAGCCTCTTTAAAGGCAAACTCATACATGGGGAACCTTAACCCACGGTAATTCGAGTAGATGCGGTGGTGTGCCCGAGGCTGGAAGACCGTCCACTTCGCCTGCTCGCCCTCAGGGACGTCCTCGACGAAGGCGAAAACGTCCGTGTCGTCGGCAGGGAAACATGATTTTATGCGTAGAGGCTCCTCGCCGACCCATTCGGCGGCCGGACGCACGAGCTCCTCCCCAGGGATCTGCGCAGGTCCGCCGACGTCAGATTCAGTGTCTATCTGGAGAATCCCCGAAAGCCTCTCGGCCATTTTTTACCTGAAAAGCAAAGGAAATAGGTGAATTCGTTGGCCGCGACCAAATCCACCCTTCCACCACCGACCAAGTGAAAGGGAAGCGAGAGCAAAGAAAATGTTCGGGGACACGGCAAACTGCCCGAGGCCGTTACCCCCGTCCCTTCTTCGGGTATCCAATCCTCTCACCTCACTTCCCCGTGACATTCATCGCATGTCCTCGGGGTATTCATCGGGTCCTCGGGATATTCTTCCCAAGCCTCCGCCAAACCTACCGGAACCCTATGAACGTCCCGCCGTTTTTGGCCGGACCCTCAAGGGATTACCGGGAACTTCATCAGTTCACCGGAAAACCACCAACAGAAAGCAAAACAGAAAAGAAAGAGATCAGAAGCTTACTTGGAATGGTGGTTGAAGCCTGACCGGAGCGGTAGATGCGGCGACGTACGGTGGTGAACGACGGTGGAGCAGCGATGGAGATAGGAAGAAGAGGAGAGCGAAAAAGGTGGAAACGTGCAACTGACACGAACTCGAGCCCTTTTATAGGCTCCTCACGAGACTCGAGGATTTCCTAAGCAATTGATTACGCTACCCTAGCGTAGCCTCCATAGGCAATGATGAGGTGTAAGACGTGGCACACGCTTCCCCAGGCACATCTTTTCATTCCCTAACACACGTCTTTTCATTCACATCATTTCAGACTTCTCGTATCCCCGCGTCGTCACCCATCCGCGGCCAGTCTAGCGCGGGCAGATCAATTTATTTCTGCCTGGTTTGGCAACTGCTCCCCGTTTAGAGCCCCTTCCCTGACTGGGCACGTCCTCGACATAGTACCGACCCTAAAGTCATTACCCTGACACCTCAGAGCAACGACTTGGGGGCTCCTGTTCTGGACTGGGTCGGGGTCTGCCCCTCAATCGTGCAGGCCCAACCCACACGTCCTGGCATGGCCCAACAAAGGCCCCTTAGCATGACCAACATCGAGCACATGCCTCACTTCAACAGTGTTGGGCACATGCCACACCTCGGCGGTGTCCGGGCCCACACGACATAGAGCATCGGGCAGAGGTGCTAAGCCTCTCTGGACTCGCTCCTCCTCGACACTCAGGTGCTCCTCCCCACGAGGAACTTTCTCCTTCTACACATAAGTCCTCCTTGCGAGGACACGTCTCTCCCCGACATGCAAGACTCCTCCCTGCGAGGACACGTTCTCATGTAACCACCCACTCCCGATGGAATCGGTCTGATCTAATTCCGGAGATCTAGGAACGGTTACCCCAGGGCGAAGACCACATGCTGGTCTTCACTACGCCACGTAAGCCCTGACAGTTACTTGGATTGGGCCTGGCAATCCAGCCCAGTGCTAGTGATCGTTGGCTTCGCGTTGGGGGCTCTCTATAAATACCCTCTCACTTGAGAGGGTCAGGTTACACAATCTCATACTCTCTAACCTTTTCTGTACTTACTTTTACTTGTGACTTTTGCCTTACTTGAGCGTCGGAGTACCTTGCAGGTACACCCCCCCGGCCGTCTTTCAACCTCACCGGAGCTGAAGTCCACATGTCGTTGCTGGACACTAAATACTGTCTAATCTAGATACGATCAGGTAGCCCAATCCTCCTTGACCTCAGTTAACTTATCCTTAGAGTAGGTACGACATTTATGGTAAGGAAAGTACTTCAAATATAAAAACATTAACAATTGTATTAGAATTAAATTACATTAATTTACAAATTAATAACAATTTAAAATCATGTACATTACGGGGATCATAATTTCATTTTCCATGATGACCTCTTTCATAAATCGCATTACAAAATATTCACAGTAATTGCTATTAATTTGACGGGGACACTACAAAAAAAACATTTGCATATATTTCTTCTACTTTACATAATTGTTTAAGAATAACATTAATTTGGACATACCCGAATTTTTGACCATGAAATTTTCTTTGACTTGGAGACTTTAGGCACTTTAGAATTACTATTAGCACGATTAATTTGCAACGCACTAACAAAATGAAATTAACTTCAGATGAGTATATATTATAACTAAGAATACTTATATAAATGTTAAATTAAAAGAGTCTATACTCACTTCTCAAACTTGGTTTTTAAATTTTGATGTTTAGTTGGCTCACCATTCAACAGATCCATGTAATATATCACCTCGGCATCGAGATTGATGACAAGTAACACCCAATGTTTCCTGTACCCAACTTTTGAATATTGCAATAAAAATTTACATTGAATATAGTTTGTTCTCGTAAATTTAATAATATTTTGAATAGAAATCTCACCCTAGATTGCAAGGTGTAAGAATCATCTTATCCTTGAAGTACTCTTCATCTTTCAAGAGTATTTTTGTTATAGAATTTCCTAGATTATCCTCCCGTGATACATGTGAGGGTATGAAGGAGAACTTATTTATTAATCCATTTGGACTAATAAACTTGTCATACAAATGCCTAACAATGAACATCAACAATTTGTATTAATATATTTGTCAACAATGTAAATATTAATATATTTTTCAGATTAGAGAACATTTGTAATAATAGAGGTACCTGACAAATACAGTGATAATAGAGGCACTTAACCGGTTGTGATCAAGAATATCTTTTATACTCTCTACATGTAGATGCTCTAAACACTCTTCACCAAATATACTTTCCTCCATTTTTATTTGAATTAACGATCCAAACCTCATCATCTTTTTCACATACATATCAAGGAAAGGTAAATTTACAAGACCGGTTGAACCGCCAACTCTAGGAGACTCTTCAATTTTGAATTTTTTGTTGCTTTTGTTAGGTGACGAAACAGAATCAACACTTTTTTGGGTATTCTTAACTTTGTTTTGGGATTGATCAGGATTCTAAAAAGTTGTATTAATTAAGTTTAGTGATCAAATAATAAAACAAATAGCGATCAAACAAGTTGATAATAAGTAATTTACCTTTTCACATTCAGCAACAAATTCAAGAAGTTTCATTGGCCATGGCACAATTGTTCCTATTGCCTGACAAACCATCAATACATCTCCACCTTCAACAGATATAGGCAATGGAGCATTTGGCACAATAGCAACTTCGATATTAACCTGACATGTCCCGGTGGTAACGCCATGCCGTGCACTGTGCTACCTTTGGTGTTATATAGTTTGCCACGAGCAACCAAACACCGACTCGGGGATGATAAATATATATTAATAGGAAAGAGACCCTAAACCAATGAGATATGAATAAAAACATTAATATCATTATTTACAAAACAAGCATATATTAAATGCTTTGAATTTATGGATTATGCACATATCTTACTATATAAGAAAATCTAAGGCTCTGGAAAATCCAATTTTGCCCTACCCTCTTATTCTGCCACCTCATCAAATTGAGGGTATTTTGTGTCCAAATATTACTTTTTTCAACTAAACTAATATAGTCAACCAATTTGAATGGCAATGTTACTAATTTGTTTCTCATTACACACCTTTTTAAATTGTTTCACAATAATTGGTTGAATTCCAACTAAATCTTTAACATTTTTTTTTACATCTACCTCTTTCTCTTCATCTTCTTCTTTCATTTTTTTTTTCTCGTCATCTACCTCTCTCTCTTCCTCTTCCTTTCCGCTCTCTCTCTTTCGTTGCCTTTCTCTCTGTCTTCTTTCTTCTCCTTCTGCCTCTCCTCTTCTTCTTCTTTCATGCTTTTAATTCAATTTAATTATTTTGGTTTAGGGTTTGAACTTCCGTGAAGCAATCACCGTTCTTCAACCTCAAGAACTTGTCGACAATTTGAGTGGTAGATTTGTGGTTTGATATGAGTATGTCATATTTTGGATTTTTTCTGTAGCCAACCAAAGAAGAAATTAGGGTTTTACGGTACCCTTTTTTTCTCTTCTACAGATCTTTGCATATTCGATTTATATTGAGAAGTTAGGGTTTAATCTATTTATGTTCATTTGCAGATACGTGAATCATGATCACGAGTTTTAACTCATTCTACTGATCTTTGTATTTTATAATTTCACATGTATTGCTTTTTAATTTCATTTTTATTGATTCATTGAAAAATGGTAAATGCAGCGAGTTCTCCTTTACGGTTTCGTTTTTACGGCAATGATTTTTACAACTTTGAATGTTTTATGGTTGTTATGTTAGATATGTAATATTTGTGTTAATATTCTGAATGTTAGATCTGAAAGTATTTCACGTATCAGAATTGGCTATATGTCAGGTTAGTCATCTACTCTACAAAAGATATTTTCAGTACACATTATTCATCACGACTGAGAAGGATTATTTTTAGTGTTGTGTATGGTGGAACCTACATGCTGAACAAGTCAGAATGCAAGGTAAGTTTGTGATGATGCTTATATTCAGGAAAATCAGTTGAATTACTAAAAGTTTGTGATGACTATTTTATGTGCGTATCACCTCACATTTTAGTATTCTGGTGTATAGGTTGAGCTCGACAGTATTCTGTAGGAACCAACGGTTTTATGGGTAATTGTGAAATTGTTCTGACATGTCATGCATTTTGATAATATTATTTTCCATAAACTCATTTTCCTTCAAAATGTTTAGCATGGAATCTAACATGTCTTTGCTGCACGAGGTATCGCCAAATTTTCAATATGTTCCCACAACTTTGTTTATACTGCTTCCCTATTTCATAATATATAACGTGTATTAGCTAATGGTTTATGGTGTATTTCATGTTGTGTTGATGTTTTAATGTTTTGTATTTATGCAGCTACTCAACTTACTTTCGTCGTAAGAGTGCCAGCTACCTTAAAAATCAGAATACTAAATGTGAGTGCATATCAAAACATGAATTGTGCAATTATGGGTGTTCTAGATGAAACTAAAACCCTTGAATATGGTCAAGTTTTTGTTCAATATTCTAACAACAAGTTCAGCAATCTTTCTCATGTTTTCCCTCAAAAAGGTCACAGGTAGATATATTCTTCAATATCTCATCTATTATGCATATGATTAACAAAATATTATATTTCTTTTGATATATTTGATGTTTTTAAAGAATTTAAAAGAGCATGATAAATACAATACTTCAATCTCAATTAAGTTTTCTTATTGAAAAGGGAAATTTGGATGTTGCTTCCCTCTATTGTCAAGTTTTTTATTTATTTTAAAACTGTCTGTTGATAGTGATCCTGATTTCTAATATTAGGCCACATCCAAATGAATGTTCGGGAAGTGAAAACGTGGTTTGGGCTTGGTAGGATCTGATTTGGAAAATTAATAATTGTGGTTCTGGTTGTTCTATTTGAATGGTGCAAGGAGAGGTGAAACGCAAAGATTGTGTCAAGCCAATTAACGGTGGTGCGGGTATCGAATCTCTGTTGGTTGAGCTGGAAGTATTTAATGGATAACTTTATGGTTGGCTAAGTGGTTGCTGGATCTGGTGCAAGTGCGTAGCAGGGAAGTGATTTGGGGTGGTGCAGCGATTAAAGATTAAAAGTTCAAATTAAGGAGGATGTTGGGGCTGCTGGTTGATTTTAATTTAGTTTTCTGGCTGCTGAAAGAACCAAGCATATACTGAGATTTATGTTGGAATGGTTTTGGTGTATCAACTAAAACGCAGTTGGAATAATCAATTACAAGCTTGCTCCGAGGCTGGTTTGCGAGGTTTTAGTGATCGGAACTGGATTGAGTTTAGGGCATCTAATGGAGATATTTTATTTCGGTTTTATTACTAATATGTGTTATACAATGCATATGGGCTGGTTCAATTTTAAAAGCACACAGGTTCACAGCACACCATTCGTCATTCATCATCTAATAGGAGTTTTGGAGCAGTGGACCATGATATAACGGTTTTAGTGATACATCGGTGCGGTTATTATCTTGGGGCTCCCATGTAGGAGCACCGTCTGGGGAGGAGAATTGGCTCAGGATTGTTGCAGAAGTATTGATCGAATTCAAATTGCAAGGAGGTGCAATTTAGTGGTCAAGGCTCAGGCGGTTAGTTATCGGGGAATATGCAATTGTTTAGTGGTATTGTTGGATTTTTTGCCCTTTACTTCCACTTGGTGCAGTAGTGATTTTAATTGGTTTTGTGTGGAGTTTCTCTAGCTGGGGTATCATTTGTAGTTTGGTTTAGGTAGTGGGGGGAGCTGCTGGTATATCAAGTGGCCTGCAGTCTATTTTTCGGTTATTGTTAGAAGAAGGTTTCTTACTGTAATGGTTGTATAACATTCAGCTAGTTTTCCTTATGCTACTGTTTTGCCCTAGGTGTTGGATGTTCATGCGGCTGCTGTTTGTTGTTGTAGCTTGAGGCCTGCTGTATTGGTTATCGGGATAGAGATTGTTGTTTGGTTCTTTGGGGTTAGCAATGATCTTGAATTTGTGGCTAATGTGCTGCTAGAGCTGGGAGTACCAAGTCAGTAGGATTGGTAGCTAAGAGATATCTCTAATTTGTATTGTCTGTCTGTGAAAGAGTCGCAGTAGTTTCGTTGAGTAGATTTCAGGCGTTGTGTATCTCGGCGGTTTGTGTAGTTGAGGAGGGTATGTTTTGCTAGCGTGATTGGTTTGTATCAGTAGTGTTGTGGAGTTCATCTGGTTCTTGGATAGGCTTTCTATTTGAATCTTCTATAGCGCCTAGCAGCTCACGTTTTTTGCGATTGTAGGGTCAATTGAAGTCTGTTCAGTAGAGTTAAGCTTGGTGGCGGAGAGATGCAATCTTCGTAATCAGTTTCAAATTGGTTAGAGTGCTGCTGGTCCAGCTGGTTAGAGAGAGAGAGAGAGGAGAGGAGAAGAGCTTAGGTTGTGTCTAGGCGGCCATCGGTGGTGCAGTCCAGTGCTGAGGCGGTGGATGTCAGGATGGATAGTCATTCGCGGCACTTAGCGGATTTTGTGGTCTGTTTTGAGTTTCATATATTGCTTGGCGGATGTGTGAGTTAGGCAATCAGTTTGGATATGGAGTTTGGATAGATAGTTTTTTAAACATTTCCGTCTGGTTTGTGGTTTGTTGTAGTCTTCAGACCTTAGTACTGGCAACATGTTGTAGTATCTGTTTGAAAAATACCTTTGGTGTTTTACTCTACAGATGCTTATTATGCAACTACTTATACATTTTATCTCATCTTATGGCAGTATTTTTTTTCAAAACTACTTGGTTTTTGTATATAAATAAAAATTGGTGTCTCTTATTTTAATTCGACAAGAGTAAAATAGTTGAATGGTAATTGAATAATGTTATATTTTTACCTTCTTCTGGATTCTTTGTGCAGCTGTATTTTGCTTGTCACAGTAAGCTACAAGAGTTGTGCACTGAATTTTCAATTCAGAAATAAGAGACTGGATTCCAATGAGTTCTATAGCCATGAGAGCAAGAATACGAAACTCTTCTTTGCACAAGAATGAATTTCATTGTTTTAATATTGTGTTTTAATAATTTGTATCACATAATGTGTTTTAATAATTTTCCAGTTCTCCAAACAAGTGGCACACTGTCTTCTGCATTAAATATATATACTTTCATTTTGTGATACCTGCTTCTTGGACTTGCCCTGGTGTATTATATTTATTCAGTATAGATAACTTCATAAACTTTTTTTTGTCTTTCCTTACTCAATCTGATATAATTATTTTCTTCTTTAATGATTGTGAAATGGTTGGGGGTGGTCAACGAAACAAAAGTGCCATTCTAAGAGTATCATTGGTATTATGTTGTTCCTCTTCATCATTGGTATTAATAATGGGGGAACTCCTCTATGAATGGCTCCTGAAGTATTATTATTGAGGAATGCTAAAGATGATGGTGGTGTTGTCCTACTGATATTCATAAGAGTCTATGTACAACTAATGATATCTCACTACCTGTTTAATATCATGAACAATAAATATAATAAAAATAAGATTGGCATCATTTTATTTGATCCTTTGAAATGTATACGTATTGGTGAAATGAGTGTCCTAAAATGTACTATAGAATAAAGTTGCACTATGCATGCATGTTGGAGGTTTATGATCTTATGTATTGCCAACCAGAATCATTTTTAATATTATATTATTTATTTTAATTAATTATCTTAAATGGTATTTATATAGAGGAAATTGATGATATATAATATGTGTTTTAAAAAGTAGTTAAGCTTCAATTTCTATTTTTTTTTTAATATTTTGTATTAAATAATATTCAATGCTTTTTCAGAATTTTTTAAGGTTTACTTTATGAACCTGTTTTTTCTTAAAATTTATTTTAATATTTTTTTTATTGAAGGAGTGGGGTTGTAGTTGTGGCACACAAATTTTTCTATTTTTCCATTGTATATAATTTATCTATAATAACTTATCATTGAAGAAAATTATATTTACTTACATGCAAAAATATATTATTGATTAAAATATTTATATATAGATTCAAATTTATAATTTACAACAATATTTATACACGGAAAAAAATATATTGTTGATTAAATTATTTATATATACAGTAAAAAATATTATTGTCATAAACGGGATCAACTTTAATTGTTCCACATCAGTACCGTGTGAACGCATGGATAATCATACTAATATTTGTGCGAACGCACGGGTTTTAACATTTTTTATATATTTTAAACCATAGTCCAAATTTTAATAAATACAACATTAAACTTAATTCTTTTATATCATTATCTTTTTGGACTTTTATGTAAAATTATGTTTCTACTTATTTTCAACTAATTTTAATTTTGGATATTTATTTGTCTCATTTATTAAAATTTAGAAATCCTTTTATTATTACAACTCTATCAATCCTAAAAAATATATATATATATTTTTTATATTTTTCACAATTGTTTTTGAGAAAAAAGAAAATGCACTGACAGTGTAAAAATTTTTACACTGTCAACCAATGAGAGACATGCATCAGACCGGATTTAATTATATTTTCAAAACACAAGCCTCCCTACCGGATTTACACGTATCGTGCGAAAGACCGGGTCACACCTGTGTCGTATAAGCGCACTGGTAACAAGACTAAAATAACTGTGAACGCACAGGTAGCACACCGGTACCGTGGCAACGCACGGATATTATACCAATACCGTGTGCACGCACGGGTATCCATACCAAATGCACGGGTAACACATCAGTACCGTGTCGTAATGCACGGGTTCCCATGGCAAATTTTTTGTGAACGCACGGGTAGTACACGAGTACCGTGTAAACGCGGTGACGACCAGGGCAAAATCGGTTTAAACGCATTGATATTTAATATTGTTTTTTTGAAATTCTTTTTAATTTAACATACAATTTTATTAAAGATAATATATGAATAATTGAAATATATATATTAATGCTCTCTTTCTTTTAAAAATTGGAAATTTGATTAAATTTTTTATTTTTTATAAATATGTCTTTCATTTCAATATTTCTCTTTGATTGACTTATATTTTTTTCTTTTACTACTTTATGTTAATTTTTTTTTACATTACATTTAAATATTTTGTATTTATTATTTGAGTTTCATAATCTAACTGTGAATTTACATTTTTTCCTGTCAAAATATATTGGTCCAATTTCAAAGGTCCGTAGCGGAACCCGTGCGTCCGCACGGGTATCCCACTAGTTTTATACTATGTTGGTTGCATTATCATAACCAAACTTCAAATTAATTGGAACCAATATACAGTACTGCACCAAATTCAAATAGTAGATAGAAAAGCACAGACACATAAAACACATGGAAATACACAATATAACTCTACCAGTAATGCAATATTTACACAATTTTCACATGGCAATATACAATAGTTGATAAGCTATGTTGTATCCGAGCTTCCAATTTTTACATAATTCCTTATATTACAGATACTTACTGTTGCTTTGAAGTATCAGATCATTTCAAGTGCTCAACTTAAAAGCGGTAATATATACAGTAATGAATAAAATGCCAACAAGAAACACTATTGACTTGGAAGAAATTTCATAATTATTATATGTTCTGCTCACACTCTGTTTAGTCATGGAATTTCCCCTGAAATATATGAACTGCACTTTTATACTTTTATACCATCAAACTATTAAAATGACTCAAACTCTTTCAATTCCTGATCCTTATAGTTTTTTCCTATGTTACAAACTCATACTAACAGCTCAATAAACATTCAAACATTCCATATTTCACTAACTGTCCAATTTTTTTTTTATCCAAGCTCATTCTAACCTTATTAGAAGACCACTAACTAACTAAATATTCAAACAGTTTAATAATAGTTCCATGACAATCCAACATAGCTAGTTCATGACTCATTTCATAACAGATCAAATTTTCTTCAGTGATTCATCAACTAACTCCACAAATTAACATTGGCCACTTCATTCTAACAACCATATTTGTCTCTAACAGTCAATAACCAAAATGTTTTGCAACACCTTCGTGGATGCGAAGATGTTGCCGGTTAGTTATGTACTTTTTCTTTTCTTCAATAATTACTTGCATTTTCTGATAAGCCTAGGCCACCCATCACCAAGCTTTACACCCGCAGGCAGCGATGTCCAAGGAGTGCAGGATCAAGAGATGCGAATCAGGGGGCGTGACCCTTGGTGAATAGACACACCCATCCAAAAGGATGCAGCCCTTGGAACCAAACAACATCAAATCTAATAGTCACAACCCTTCAGATTAATTGTACCAATTAGGAACAGATGTTAAATACAGTATAAATAGAAGCAAACCAGAATTAGGAAAGCATTCTGGAAAATTAGGAAGAATTTGAATTGGGAGAGACAGGCTCTCGAAAACCTGAGTTGTATTATTCCAAAATTATCTATATAAATTTCTATTTTCATCCTTTTCATTTCTGTTCCATTCTTGTGTTCTTATCAATTGGTATCAGAGCACCGACCAGGTGCTTTGCTTCCAAATATGGTGACAACTCGATCTAGTCCCGAAAATCCAGACACAATGGAGAGAATTTTGGAAATGTTGATGGCGGACCGACAAAATCGAGATGCAGAACGACAACATTTCGAAACACGCTTTGCACGCCTAGAAGCCATGGTGGAAAATTTATCCAAGTGATCAGAAGATGGCACACCCAAAGGTTCCATCAATGGAGAACATTCAACCAAGGTCCACACCGGAGAAAGAAAAACAGAACGATGGAGAAAATTGGCAATCCCCATATACGATGGAGAATCCGATGCTTATGGCTGGATAAATAAATTGGAACGCTTCTTTCAAATGAGAGACATCCTAGAAGAAGAGAAAATTCAGGCAGTTATGGTGGCTCTAGAGGGAAAGGCGCTATCGTGGTTCCAATGGTGGGAGAATTGCAATTCTGATATTGGATGGGAAGATTTCAAACTTGCCATTATTGAAAGGTTCCAAACTTCAGCCACTCTCAACCCTTTTGCTGCCCTCCTTGCACTCAAACAAGAAGAAACGGTGGAAGAGTGCGTTGAACAATTCGAAAAGTTTGCAGGCATGCTGAAAAATGTCGATGAAGAACATTTAAAGGACATTTTTGTGAACGGGTTGAAGGAAGACATTGGGGCAGAAATTAAACTCTACGAACCACCCACTTTTTCAATCATGGTCAAGAAGGCATTAATGATTGAACAAAAAAATAGAGCAATTTGGAAAGGGGGACCGAATGCTCCTTCTAACTCAATTTCAAAATTCAACAACTCGTATCGAAGTCCATCCTATTCGAAGACTGTTACTTATGGTGTTAGTCAGAAAGGTGGGGGAAAAAGTAATGGCCCTTCTAATTCTTTTGCGGGCAGTGTATCCGTGAACAAACCAGAAAAAAGCAACCAACCCAGAGGATTTCAACGATTAACCGAAGCAGAACTTCAAGAGAAGAGAAAGAAAGGAGAATGTTTTCGTTGCGAAGAAAAATGGAGCACTTCTCATGTATGCATAAATAAACAACTTCGGATAATGTTAGTAACAGATGAAGATGATGTTGAAAACTCCGAAGAGGAGCCCGAACCAGAATTTAGAGAAACGCCCCAATTATTCATGAATAGTATTGTGGGATTTACTTCTCGCCGATCCTTGAAGGTTTGGGGAAGTATTAATGATAACAAAGTCATAGTATTGATAGACTGCGGCGCCACCCACAACTTCATTTCGAAGGAACTGGTGGAAAAATTACAATTAGAGGTGGAAGACACCCCATCATACGTTGTAGAAGTCGGAGATGGTCACAAAATCAAATGTAAGGGAGTATGCCGAAAGGTTCCCTTGAAAGTGCAAGAAGTACAAGTACAACAACAATTCTTCTTGTTTGGCCTCGGAGGCGTGGATGTGGTTTTAGGCATGGAATGGCTAGCAAGCTTGGGAGAGATTAATGCCAACTTTGAACAACTAACGTTGGGCTTCAAGATTAATGGCAGAAAGGTGATTTTAAAGGGAGAACCAGAACTTTCAAAGAAAGACGCCTCACTTAATTCTATGTTGAAAGCTGTGTAGCAAGGAGAAGGGTTCCTTATCGATTATCGTCATATTCAAGCAGAGATAGATTGGAAGGATTCAATCCCGTCGGAATTAAAAGATGTGCTACATGATTTCCCTTCCATCTTTGAACCCCCGGAAGGACTTCCTCCTCATCGGCGTCAAGACCATGCCATTCACCTCAAAGAAGGAGCACAAATACCAAATTAAGACCATACAGATATCCTCACTATCAAAAACCAGAAATTGAAAAATTGGTTGCGGAAATGTTAGAAGCGGGAATCATCCGACCATCTACGAGTCCTTATTCTAGTCCTGTCATCCTAGTCAAAAAGAAAGACAGTAGTTGGCGGTTTTGTGTAGATTACAGGGCCTTGAACAAAATCACTGTTCCCAACAAATTTCCCATCCCGGTGATTGAAGAGTTGTTGGACGAAATATGAGGGGCCAACATCTTTTCAAAACTGGATTTAAGATCCGGATACCACCAAATCAGAATGAAGGAAGAGGACATTGCAAAAACTGCTTTCCGAACACATGAAGGTCATTATGAATTTATGGTACTTCCTTTTGGACTTACTAACGCACCTTCTTCTTTTCAATCATTAATGAATGAAGTATTAAGGCCAGTACTCCGAAAATACGTTTTGGTATTCTTCGATGATATCCTAATATACAGCCCGACTATGGAAGAACATAAGCAACATCTGCAAAAAGTATTAATGTTACTCCAACAAAATGAATTGAAGATCAACGGCAAGAAGTGCTCATTTGGCCAAGATAACTTGGAATATCTAGGACATGTTATATCTGCTGGAGGAGTATCCGCAGATCCTAAGAAGTTGGAAGCAATGACATTATGGCCTTTACCCAAGGATGTCACTAGCTTAAGGGGATTTCTAGGCTTTACTGGCTATTATAGGAGGTTTGTTCATGATTATGGAAGAATAGCAAGGCCATTGACCAACCTGTTGAAGAAAAATGCCTTCCAATGGAGTCCGGAGGCACAACTTGCATTCGAACAACTAAAGCAAGCCATGACCAAATTGCCTACTTTAGCCGTACCCAACTTTTCACAGCCCTTTGTGGTTGAAACAGATGCTTGCGGAACCGGACTAGGGGTTGTTCTAATGCAAGAAGGAAGACCCCTACCCTTTTGGAGTACTACCCTATCAGAAAGGAATCAGAAGAAATCAGTGTATGAACGTGAATTGATGGCAGTCGTAAAAGCAGTCCAGAAATGGCGACACTACTTGTTGGGAAACCATTTTATTATTAAAACTGACCAAAAAAGTTTGAAATTTTTGACAGATCAGAGGATGATCGGTGAGGAATAATACAAATGGATTTCCAAATTAGCAGGATATGATTTTGAAATACAGTACAAACCAGGGAAGGAAAACTCTGCTGCCGATGCCCTATCCAGGAGAAGTTCTTATTATGCCATGACAATCTTACAAATTCACAATTTCGAGGAATGGGCTGAAGAGATCAAACAAGATGTCAAGTTACAGAAAATCATGCAAGACCTAATTATCAATCCTATGTCTCATGCTGGCTACACGTTAAGGGATCAGAAACTATTTTACAAGGAGAAATTGGTGTTGTCCAAATCGTCCTCCAGAATTCCCATCATTTTAAAAGAATTCCATTCATCCTTGGTAGGAGGACACTCAGGAATCTTCAGGACTTATAAAAGAATAGCAGATCTAGTTTATTGGGAAGGGATGAAAACCGACATCAAAAATTTCGTTGCAGCTTGCGAAGTCTGTCAAAGAAACAAAAGTGACAACTTATCACCAGCAGGACTGCTACAGCCATTACCAATTCCTACTCAAGTATGGACAGACATTTCGATGGATTTTATTGGAGGACTACCCAAATCCATGGGGAAGGATACAATTCTGGTGGTGGTTGACCGGCTCACCAAATATGCCCACTTCATACCATTAGGGCATCCTTACACCGCTACCGATGTTGCTGCAGTTTTTCTAAAAGAAATTGTAAGATTGCATGGATTTCCGTCTTCCATTGTTTCAGATCGCGATCCTTTGTTTTTAAGCAATTTTTGGAAAGCCCTTTTTAAAGCAGCAGGAACACAACTAAAATTCAGTTCGGCATACCACCCTCAAACGGATGGACAAACAGAAGTTGTCAATCGATGCTTGGAAGTTTATTTACGATGCTTAATAGGTACTAGGCCAAAGAAATGGGTCTCTTGTCTTCCCTAGGCAGAATTCTAGTTTAACACCAATTATAATGCTTCAAGCAAAATGTCCCCTTTCAAAGCGTTGTATGGACATGATCCACCTCACATTCTTAAGGGATCCACCATTCCTTCACGTCTTGAAGAAGTCAACAAACTTACAATTGCTCGGGATGAATTATTGGCGGCTCTGAGAGAGAACTTGTTGAAGTCCCAAGATGTCATGCGTGCAAATGCCAACAAACACCGCCGAGATATAGAATATGAAATCGGTGATTGGGTGTTCTTGAAGATGCAACCTTACAGGAGAAGATCCTTGGCTAAAAGGATTAATGAAAAACTCTCCCCTCGATTTTATGGTCCTTTCCAGGTGTTAAAAAAAGTGGGTGTTGTTGCTTACAAATTGGATCTTCCATCTCACAGTAAAATTCATCCAGTCTTTCATGTCTCTCTCCTCAAGAAGGCCATTGGTGACTCTTTCCAATCACAACCTTTACCACCGATGCTATCTGAGGATCAGGAATTACAGGTTTATCCGGACGCTATTTTAGATATTCGTGAGTTACAACCTGGCAACGTGGAAGTCTTAGTTAAATGGCAAAATCTCCCTACAAGTGAAAATAGTTGGGAATATGTGGCTAAATTACAAGAGGTCTTCCTAGATTATCACCTTGAGGACAAGGTGAGTCTTTTAGGCGGGGGTATTGATAAGCCTAGGCCACCCATCACCAAGTTTTACACCCGCAGGCAGCGATGTCCAAGGAGTGCAGGATCAAGAGATGCGAATCAGGGGGCGTGACCCTTGGTGAATAGACACACCCATCCAAAAGGATGCAGCCCTTGGAACCAAACAACATCAAATCTAACAGTCACAACCCTTCAGATTAATTGTACCAATTAGGAACAGATGTTAAATACAGTATAAATAGAAGCAAACCAGAATTAGGAAAGCATTCTGGAAAATTAGGAAGAATTTGAATTGGGAGAGACAGGCTCTCGAAAACCTGAGTTGTACTATTCCAAAATTATCTATATAAATTTCTATTTTCATCCTTTTCATTTCTGTTCCATTCTTGTGTTCTTATCATTTTCTCTATTGTTTTATCATTTGTAATCCTATTATAATAATTGTCTTTTTGCATGAGCAGGTGAGACGACTTTATTGGTGGAGGGTCTTGGAAACGAGGGTGATACATCCATAGAAGAGTACATAATTGGTCCTGCCGACGAATTAGAGGATGAAGAGGATCCATCTAAGGCTAAAGATCATATCAAGTTGTATGGGGCCGAACAGGGTCAGTCCTGGATTGCCAGACCTCTCACTGGACAGAGTTCCCTTGCCCGTATATCTAGGAAAGGAAGCATGGAAAATCCAAGTTCTCTAGTGGACCCTTTGGTAACCCTATTTGGTAGTGTCCATGAGAAGGTCCCGGAAAATGGAAGAATGGGGAGCGCTCTTTTTCCACACTTTGGAAGCATGTTCAGTGTTGGGGGAAATCATCCTAGGAATGAAGAAAGCCTTGCTAGAGAGGGTGATGACTATATATCAGATGCTGCTGCCGGTGATTCTAATGACAATTTGCATAGTCATTTGATATCACGTCAAGAGACTAGTATGGATAAGGACCTGCCTCATCAGGCACATGGTAGCCTTTCAAACATAAGGCAAGGTAGGCTTTTACAAGCGAATGCAGGAGAGCCTATTGGGAGTGCTGGCATTGCTGGTGGTTGGCAGTTAGCTTAGAAATGGACTGAACACGAAGGCCCAGATGGAAAGAAGGAAGGTGGTTTCAAGAGAATATATTTACACCAAGAGGGTGGTCCTGGATCTAGGCGTGGGTCTGTGATTTCATTTCTTGGCGGTGATGTGCCAACAGATGGTGAGGCTGTACAGACTGCTGCTCTTGTGAGTCAACCAGCTCTTTATAACAAGGAGCTCATTAACTAACTCCACAAATTAACATTGGCCACTTCATTCTAACAGCCACGTTTGTCTCTAACATTAAATAACCAAAAAGAATAATTGAAATTTAAGCCAAAAACAATTCAACACAGCTCTAACCAGAGCAAATTGTTAACAAATTCTAACCAAATGCAATTCTAACATTAATGCCTATTCTGATTCAAGTTCTTGACAGCCTATGCTATAAGTAATAACATTCAATTTGTGGTTTCAATATTAACAAGGAAGTAAATTCAACAAGTAGACATATCACAAATTCTCACTAACAGTAGGTTCTGACTTTTATTTAGCATTACTTTTAACAGTTGCATCATTTCAATGATAACATTAACACTTCTAAGCATAATCAAAGCATACCCTTCAACTAACATATTTGTTCTTTGCAAGGTTTACATCAGAGCAGGCATAATTCATATTCATATTTTGAGAAGATAATGCAAAAAATAAGGCATTAGTTAAAATTTAATTCTTAAGATATTTAACATCTAAATTTTGAAATTTTCAATTTTATTATTGAGTTTTGTATAACATATAATACAAATTATTTAAAGAAACCAATTACCTTGGGAATATTACCAAATTAAATGATCCAGGGTTGCAAGAACCTTTATCACTTAACTCTTGCCTCTGTGTCCCTTTTTTAGACTATTGCAAGCTCTTTGACACTTGTTCAAGTTGTTGCCTTTCTGCCACTTCTTCAAGTTGTTGCAAGCTCTGTGTCACTTTTTCAGGTTGTTCTTTCTCAACCACTTCTTCGATTTTTTGCCTCTCTATATTCTCTCTATCCAAATTATCTCTCTCCCGCTTCTCTCTCTCTTTAACACCTCCAATCTACTTTTGAGTGTGTTGCAAAAGCCATACAATTTTTGAAAGTCCATTTGTGTGGGGCGAATTTGGTGTGGTAATATGTCCCTAGAACATACCCCAAAACCGTAATTCCTAACACACCCAGAGTAGTTTGGGAGATTTAGAGCCTCGAATAATATGTCCGTAGGGCCAAGGTTTTGTCTCTCTTCTTCAGTTAGAGCTTCATTTAACTTCTCCTAACATTAATAAGTATAAAAGACTTGTTACAAGAAAATCAATTTGAACATTTTCATTAAGATTAACCGAGATCCAAAATATTTTCATTGATCCAAAATATTAACATTTGACTTACACATTGATCCACAACTCTTTGAACATTCTCATTATCAATCACCCTGTCCTTATTGACGCGGGCAGTCTTCCACACTTGACTACGGTTTATCTCATCAACTCCCGACACTTCTGTTAGAACAACATAAAACATAAAACCAAAGTTTTGAAGGTAGTAACAATGGTGGAAAGAAACTTGGGGAAGAAGATGAAATAAGAGAGAGAGAGAGAAAATTAGGGTAGAGAGTAATATTGATGAATAAAAAAAAATGGCATTAACTTTGAATTGGGATTACAACAATGTATATATACACATGAGAGAATAGTACAACTAATAACAAAACCAACTAAAGTGCCATGCTGTTAAATTATGTTATTTTTGGAAAAACAACAGCTGTAATCGATTAACAACAAAACCGTTAATCGATTACGCTTGCAGAATTTTCAAAAAAATAGATTTTTAAAAACAGCTCACAACACACCACCTCACTTTAGTTGCTCCAAGTTCATCATGCTCAAGCTCTTCAACAGTCTCTTGAACACCTCATTTGTCACACCCTTGGTCAACAAATCCGCAACTTGGTCCTCGCTTCGGCAATAGCTCAATCTAAGCTTTCCATCACCAACCAATTCTCTCAAGTAATGAAACCGCATCTCAATATGCTTGCTCCTTCCGTGTGCAATCGGATTCTTCGCAAGATTTATCGCGGAAACATTATCCACAAACAATGTGGTGGCATCATCATCACCACATCCCAATTCCTTCATAAGATTCACTAACCACATAGCTTGGCAAGCACTCAATGATGCCGCAATGTACTCGGCCTCACAAGAAGAGAGTGCTACAACCGGTTCCTTCTTCGAACACCATGAGATTGGTGTACTACCGAACATAAAGATGTAACCCGCCGTAGATTTCCGATCATCTTTATCTCCGCACCAATTAGAATCGGTGTAGCCAAGTAAAGTACATTTGCGACCCATATCCAATGTGGGAAACAAAATACCACAACCAAGAGTACCTTTCACATATCTAAGGATTCTCTTGACCGCTGCCAAGTGAGACACCTTAGGTCTCTCCATGAATCTACTCGCAATACCGACACTAAAAGCCAAATTCGGTCGAGTATTGCACAAATACCGTAACGATCCAATCAAACTCCGGTAAAGTGTTGGATCCACATCATCCTCATCATCACTTTTGGACAGCTGAACTCTAGCCTCACAAGGTGTATTAGAAGCATTACAATGTTCCATTTCACACCTTTTCAAGATATCTAGAGCATACCTTCTTTGATGCATAAGAAGCCCCACTTTTGACTTGTGAAACTCTATGCCAAGAAAGTATCTCATGACACCAAGGTCCGTCATCTCAAACTCACTCATGAGCTCCACTTTGAACCTTGAAATACTCTTGTCATTGCTGCCCGTAATCAAGAGATCATCAACATACAAGCAAACTATAATAACACCATCAATAGTATCCGCTCTCACATAAACACCATGTTCGGATACACACCGTTTGAAACCGATGTCAATAAGAAAGTCGTCTATACGTTTGTTCCAAGCTCTCGGAGCTTGTTTCAAACCATACAACGCCTTGTGTAGCTTGTAGTACTTCTTCTCTTGATTTCAAAAACGCAGATTTCACATCCATTTGGTAAATCACCCAATTGTTGCTATGCGCAATTCCAACAACCAAACGAATAGTCTCCAATCTAGCCACCGGTGCGAATACCTCCTCGTAGTCTATCCCCTCACGTTGCAAGAACCCTTTGGCAACTAATCAAGCTTTGTACTTGATTACTTCACCTTTAGGATTTGCTTTGACTTTATAGACCCATCGCACACCAATCGGTTTCTTTCCATGTGGTAAATCGACCAACTCCCAAGTACCATTTTTTTCAATAGATTCCAGCTCCTCTTTCATTGCACATATCCATTTAGGATCACTTAAGGTTTCCTCCTCATTTACCGGTTCAGATTCGGCCATAAGTGCGAAATGAACAAAATCACCATCATTATTCACTTCATTATCTTGGAACCTCTCACAATCTCGGAGTCTATGAGGCAAGGCTCTTTGCCTGACTGGTCTACCATTATTCACAACATCATTTTCCGCTTCAGTAGGTGCAGGTACAGTGGCATCGGAATTCTCCGGATCAAACAAATCAACAAACTGCTGCTGTTCAGCAGAGTGTAACCGATTAGCAACAATCGGGTAATCGATTACACCTGCTGTTTCAGCAGTTTTTATTTCATCAAACTGCACATCCCGGGTTATCACGATTTTCCGATTCCTCTCATCAAATAGCTTGTAACCTCCAGTAGAGTGATATCCAACAAATATCAATTTCTCACCTTTATCATCCAACTTCTTTCTAAGTTGATTCGATACATAACGATATGCAATCGATCCAAAAACGCGCAAATGATTCACACTCGGTTTGAAACCACTCCAAACCTCTTCTGGTGTAATCTTCTCCAGCTTCTTAGTAGGACACCTATTCAACAAGTAGGTGGCTGTAGACACGGCCTCACCCCACAATTCCTTAGGCAACTTCTTCCCACAAAGCATACTACGCACCATGTTCATTATTGTACGATTTTTCCTCTCAGCAGCTCCGTTTTGTTGAGGCGTATATGGAGGCACCACCTCACGCACAATACCCTCAAGATCACAAAACTTCCCAAACTCACTAGAGGTATATTCACCTCCACCATCCGTTTTGAAAATTTTGAGCTTTCGACCGCTTTGACGCTCCACCATAGATTTGAAACTCTTGAACACTCCAAATACCTCATCCTTCCTCTTGACAAGATATGTCCAAAGCTTCATATTAAAGTCGTCAATAAACGTAACAAAATATCGATTGCCGCCATAAGTCTCTACTTGCATCGGTCCACAAACATCGGAATACACCACCTCAAGTAAGCCTTTGGTTCTTCGACCCGCATCCTTGCTAAACACATTCTTGTGTTGCTTACTCATCACACATTCCTCACACAATTCTGTCGGAACACTAATATGTGGCAGCCCCGTTACCATTTCACTTTGTTGCAACATTTTGAGATCCCTAAAATTAAGGTGACCAAGACGGTAATGCCATAACCACTCATCTCTACTTGCCGCGGTAGCTAAACAACGATGCTCCATAACCTTTAACTCAACCTTAAAAGTTCTATTGGCAGCCATCGGCGCTTTTAGAATCAACACACCATTTGAATCTAAAACGCGTAACATCTTGTTCTCCAACCGAATTAAGTAACCTCTTTCAAGTAATTGGCCAATGCTTAAAAGATTACACTTAATTCCCGGTATGTACAAGACATCTTTGATCCTAGAATGTCCACTATTCTTTCTTCCGATCAAAACATCTCCTACCCCTTCGGCTCTTAAAGTGGTGTCGTCGGCAAACTTAACTTTACTCTTTGCCGCTTGATTAATTTGCACAAACCAATCCTTTCGACCCGTCATATGTGTTGAACAACCGGAATCCAAGTACCACTCATCTTTACTTTGAACTCCATCACCCATGATAAGTAATGCATTTCGATCCGAACGCATTTTTCCACCACTTTCCGAAACAGTACAGCTGCTGTCCCGCAGACCATCACCACAGTAGCTGCTGCCCGGAACATCAACAATGCCATAATTCTCCTCCGTAATCATCACAATAAGGGTATCTTCATCATCTACCTCTTCCCTAGCAACCTTAGCCTCATCCGCATCCTTTTCCTTGCGTTTTGAGCGACATTCTTTCGCAAAATGCCCAAGCTTTTGACAATTATAACACTTCACGGAACTTTTGTCAAACGGTTTGTGGGCGCTTTGATTACCCTCTTTGGAGCTTCCTTCACCCTTTGAATTTTGTGGATCTTTTCCACCAAGATTCTTCTTACTTTTAGAAGTCCACTTCCCTTTTGATCTCTTGTTCTTCTCATGTAAACGCGCTTGCAAAGCGATCTCCGCTTTGGCTTTGTCGGCACTTCTCTCATCCATCCTTTGTTCATGCGCCTCTAACGAACTTTGCAACTCATCTTTGCTCAAAGTTGTTAGATCCTTTGACTCCTCAATAGCCACAACAATGTTATTGAAACGTGATGTTAACGAACGCAACACATACAACATTTTGCTCAAGGATCGTTTCGCCACATGACTTGATTTGGTTGACTAACCGGGTAATGCGCGTGATGTAATTGTTGATCGTTTCTTTGTCCTCCATTTGCATTAACTCGAATTGACGTTTGTAAGTTTGTAACCTTACCACCTTCGCTTTGACGGCACCGACATACGTTTTCTCCAAGATTTCCCATGCTTGCTTCGCGGATTCACAATCACCAACCTTCTCGAAGTTGTCGTTATCAACACACGAATGAATCAAGAATAGAGCTTTGTAATCCTTCTTCTTTTCTTCCTTGTGTGTAGCCCTACGAGCATCGGTAGCATCTGCCCTTAACGGTGTAACTCCATTGATGACGATCTCAAGAACCTCTTGTAACCAAACAGAACCTTCATTTGTTTCGCCCATTTTTCGTAGTTCTTCGAATCAAGAATTTGGAGATTGGTGGGAATTCGATCATTGGAAACGGTAGCCATTGTTGTTGCAGCAGATTAGGATCAATAACAAGAGCTCTTGATGCCAAATGTTAGAACAACATAAAACATAAAACCAGAGTTTTGAAGGTAGTAACAATGGTGGAAAGAAACTTGGGGAAGAAGATGAAATAAGAGAGAGAGAGAATTAGGGTAGAGAGTAATATTGATGAATAAAAAAAAATGGCATTAACTTTGAATTGGGATTACAACAATGTATATATACACATGAGAGAATAGTACAACTAATAACAAAACCAACTAAAGTGCCATGCTGTTAAATTCTGTTATTTTTGGAAAAACAACAGCTGTAATCGATTAACAACAAAACCGTTAATCGATTACGCTTGCAGAATTTTCAAAAAAACAGATTTTTAAAAACAGCCCACAACAACTTCTACCTGTATATACATTTTGACAAAATAAGATAACAATTAAAAAAATAATTTATAATCTTGCACACTACTTTTATACAAATACTTACCATATCAGCTTCAAGGCGAGCACACCTAAAACGTGACTTTCTATAGGGATGTTGAGGATTTAACGCTCTTTCTCGATTTTCACTACTAACTGTCTGCATTAATTAAAAATAATAATTTGATATGGTTAAGCACATGTATTTGTAAAAAATATATTAATATACATTAGTGTAAACCCTGCTCTAGTGATATGTAATTCAATAACAACACTATAAGATACATAGTATAGGCACGCTACTATGTTTCAGGTTTGTCCAATCTCTTTTGTATTCTGAATGTAGCCAAAAAAAATATTTTGAGGGAGAAAAACTCAATATATAGTTACAAGGTGTGTTTAGTTCTAATGTTACTTGTCATACTTCTGCAGTGATGTTCAGTTGCAAGAAAGACTCGAGTCTTCTATGATTTTGATCTCAAAATTGTTTTTAGTGGATAGGGTCACTAGTCTGCATCCTTTGATTATAAAAATCCATGTTTTGGTTATAATTTCATTGTTTTATTCTATCCCTGTAACATGTATTGGTCTTTTTATTGAGTATTTTGTTTCAATTTGAATTTTATGTGTTGGGGGTTCAGATTATACTTATAATGAGTTTCTTTTGGCATTGTTTCTTGCAGCCAGTTTCTCGGTTGAGCTTGGGTTTTTCTGGTTTAAGCTGGAGCTGGATTAACATATTACTATGAGAGGGAAAAAACAACATATAGAAGATAGATTAATATGGTGAGTTAGTTGAGTATTTTGTGAATATGCATGTGGAAATTATCTGAGAATTGTGTCTTTTTTAATTGTATGTCTTTTAGATTCTCTCTATTTGTTGCTTCATTGTGGGGATTTGACAAGATCTAATTAGACTTGGTGTGTAAATGTTAACATTTACACTGCTCAATAACTTTATTTAGAATATGATGTGTTGCAAATCTGACGTTAAGTCATGTGCTATCATCAACCTGATCATGCATATCAAATTTTAAGTAACTTGGACATTCCTAGTTATGATAAAGAATGATAAATTATTACCTGAAACTTTTCAGTCATACGCTGAGCTACAAATTTATCCCAATCCTCTTGTTTTATACAGTAAGAATATTTCGCCTGTCGATGTTTAACAAAACCACCCTTACTATCTCTTAGATAGAACTTCGCCATTTTTGTCCTGAATTCCCTGTGCAACTTTTCAGTTTCTTTATATATAAATGCAAGATGTTCTTCGCCAATTACAAAAGCTTTCCGCAAACATTTCAATTTATTAAAACACTGTTCAGTTTATTTAAACATCCAAACAGATAATTTATGGAATTAAAATTTTACAACAAACTTGAGTTAGTGTGTTACTTCAATTTCATCCCAAATGTTTTGTTTATAAACCCCTACAGCCTCTTTATTTTTTTTTGCACTCCAATTGTCCAAACTAATTGGAACTAACTGACGAACTGTGACACCAATATAACTAGGAAAACTCTTGCTATTATGCTTGATTGGTTGACCTCTTGCATTCCATTGAACTTATAACAAAATTAAAGTGCAATTAAAGAATCGGCAATCTCACTAATATTCTAAGAGAATCAGCTGTATCACAAAAATCTAGCTATTTTACCTCAATCCTCTTTCCATTGCTTTTGGCTTTGTGAATTTTTTGCAACTGGGTCACACCACGTTTACCAACTATTTTCGTACTAGACGAACCACCTTCATCATTAGTAGAAACCAAATTTAACCTGTAAATAGTGTAAAAGTATTAGATTCGTGGCTGCGGTTACATTGTCTCTTTTCCTTTCTTTTCTTAGACGCTATATATTGTTCTGGTCATACAAATATACTAAGGTTCCATCCTCTAATAAAGAGTATTCACAATAGTTATTAAGCAAGACCATAACATGAGCCACTATATGCCAGCAAACAAGATATTCCAGACAAAGTCTTGGTAGGACTTAATCAAGATATGTATCAATAATTAGTGCTTCTTTCTTTGTAGGACCCACCATTATTTTCTCTCTTCAATTTTCTTATTCTTTCTGTATATGCAGAACAATATCTACACTTATATATCTCTTTGAGTTTCAAGATTAAGATTGAGATTGAGATTTCACCACTCTGCACAGTACTAATTATTTCAGGTGTTTTATTGAAAACAGTAAATTCCATTGGCTTGGGATTTGAAATTCTTTATCACTACTTTCATACACTTATTCTAAAGATTTTGAGTATCCACATGACACATCTTTTATGTTGCATAAGTTTGATCTCAATATGTAGAAGAAAAAGAAATTTTGTATCAACTTTGAATAAAGAAGTGAAATTTTAACCTATAGTTTTGAATTTCTATTTATTGAAGCCTAGAGGAGTAAGTTGAAATAAAATAATACAATGATTGAAAATGGGAAATACTTTTAGAATTTTGATGTGTTAGATAAAGGAATTAATGTTTATTTAATGTATGAACTAGAAAAGAACAATTTTATTCACTCACATTAAAGACAATTTTCAAGTGATGTCACTAAGAGAACACGTTTGAAAATCAGAACAATAATAAAAGTATCATACCTCCAACTATGAGTAACAATCTTGTGATCCAGAAGTTAGCATACATCCGCAAAATAAGGACAAATATGATTCTTAAACAACATTTTATTCACTCACATTAAAGACAATTTTCAAGTGATTCCACAAATTTTCAAGTCGGCCTTTTCCTCTTCCTTGTAATTGGATTCCTACTTTTGTGTTTTCTAGTTACATAAAATGATGGATTGATCCAAATCCCATCATTGTGATCGTTTCTCATATAAAGAATATCATCTATAATTGATTCATCCTCAAGGGATTGTGATGTATTAAAGAAAGGATCATCCTCAACATCTATACTTTGAGTGTTGTGATAATTTATTTTGTTACTTAGAAACACAATAGACCACTTTTCATCGGCAGGATCAGTGACATAGAACACTTGGTGAGCTTGTGATGCTAAAATAAAAGGCTCGTCTTTATACCCCACTTTATTAAGATCGACCTTCATGAACCCAGGGTCAACTTGAAGGCCATTATTGTTGTCAATCCACTTGCAACCAAACACAGGCACTTGAATGCATGAGTAATCCAACTCCCAAATGCGTTCAATGACCCCAAAGTATGACAATTTGGCAAATGCGGGATTTCTGTCTTTGGAACTTGAGATATGCACAGATTCAGCTACGAGTGTGACACCGCTATTTTGCATAGTACTTTGATGATCATGTTCTTCCGTATAAAATGTATACTTATTAATTATATAACCAGAGTACGAGAGAACATTTGAATTTGGACCATTTGCTAGCCATCTCAATCTTTCTGAAATTGAATCAGGATTTTTGGCAAATTCTGAAAAAATGTGTTATTTTATCCATGATATAAAACTTTGATTGTTCTCTCTTGTTTACCAACTTTTCACTCCAGTTAGGGTTCGAAATTTGAAGGATTTCCTTGTGCTTTTCAACATATGGCTCAACCTCATCAGCATTGTGTAGTATATACAAGTGTGCTTGCTCTAATTCGATGTTTGACATGGTGACTAGTTTACTTGCACCAATCCCTTCCCCTATTGTTTTTCCAGAATGTCGTGACATTGGAAGCCCTATGGACTCAACATTAGAGAGGTATTCATTACAAAACTCAATAGCTTCTTCAACTAAATATCGTTTAACAATACAACCCTCTGGTCGACTTCGATTCTTCACGTACCCTTTTATTATCTTCATGTAATGCTCAATCGGGTACTTCCACCTCCTATAAGCTGGTCCACAATATTGTGTTTCCATGATAAGATGGATGGTTAGACGAACCATTATGTCAAAAAATGAGGGTGGAAAATACATCTCAAGCTCACATAATGTGACGACAATTTCCTTTTGTAATGTCGGCAACTTCTCAGGGTCAATAACTTTGCTACAAATAGCTTTGAAGAAAAAACAAAGTTTAGTTATGGTCCATCACACATTTTCTGGTAAAATGGAACGTATAGCTACTGGAAGAAAGTTCTCCATTAAAACATGACAATCGTGAGACTTTAAACCCTTCAATTTGAGATCTTTAATAGATACCAAACTCTTAATGTTTGATGAGTTGCCCTCTGGAACTTTAACGTTGTGTAGAACCTTACACAAGATCTTTTTCTCTTTTCTTGACAGAGTATGAGCTGCTGGAGGTAGAAATGTATGTTTACCCTCCCTCTTAACCGGCCTCAATTCATTTCTTAATCCCACACTTTGCAGGTCTAACCTTGCCTTAAGGCCATTCTTAGACTTTCCTGGAAGATTGAGTAATGTATCAACGACGCTTTCAAAAACATTTTTTTCAATATGCATCACATCAAAGAAATATCTAACATACAATGACTCCCAATATGGTAATTCAAAGAAAATTGACTTTTTTTCCATCCTCCCGTGACAAGTTCACTTAAAAAAGGTTTTCCAAAATTAGTGCTCAAAAGCTTTACCTTTTGGTATAATTGACCGCCCGTCAAAGGCAAAGGAGCTATTTTTTCTTCTGATTCACCATTAAATGCTTTTCTCCATTTTCGAAAACGATGGTTGGTATTTAAGAATCTACGGTGTCCAAGAAATACATTTTTCATACAATGATTGTTGAAAAGTATTTCGGGGGTGTTTTATCGTATCCATAGGGATTGAATGTATATTGCCGCCGTTCTATAGTCGAAAGCGTTTCAAACTTTAAAGTAACAAAGAATTTGGTTTTTCGTTTCAGATCGTTTGCATAAAATTTAGTAATCAACGGTAAAGAAATTGGTTTTAGGGTTTGGTAAAAACATGTCAAGATTAGGTTTCGGTAATCCGTTTCGTATGTATTTCCTCGATAAAGGATGTGAACTTGTTAACGACAAATATAACCACATATCCTCTCAACAAGTTTATCTCTAACACTTGTTGTGGGATTTATCATATTGATCGTTTGATGATCTCTCACCCAAACTACCAATATGATAACATTCAAGATCAATATTTATGAACATCAACATTCAAAACTATCTCTAGCCTTATGAATATTGATGGATTGAAACTTAGGTCAAGTTTTACAACATATCTCTCGATCATGAAATAAAACAAAATATAAACCATGTAAATAAAGTTTTTCTTCTATATTTATCATAAACCAAGTTCACAAACTTACAATCAAGATCAATACATACAAAATGATGGATTACCTACCACTAATCTTGACACAAGATGTGTTTAGCTACACATATTCATGGTAGCTTGCTTCACAAGTTTCGTGAGGAGATGAAAAAGCATCCGCGTCGAAGAATCGAGATCGGATGCAAATCCAGCTTCTCTATGTGAAGAATCTCTCTTTGATGAAGAAAACTCAGAAAAATAGGTTTTTGTGTGAAAAGGTAAAGTTATGATCCCAATAAAGTGCAAAAAATCTATTTATAGTACACTTGAAAACAGACACATTCGCATTGCAATGAGCTGTTCTCCTAGCGAATGAAGAAAGTGGCACCTGAAGTGCCTTCTGATAAGCTAAACCACACTTGACTTTCTGCATAAGTCCGCAATGCGGACTTTTTCTTCGCAAAGCTAACTATTCGCCACAAAGTTCGCAAACCGATCTTTGGGTCCTTTTGCTACTGCCTCAGCCAAGAGTTCCTTGCCAGGTCCTTCGCAAAGCGAATACTTCAGGGAACATCGCTTGGAGTTCGCAAAGCGAACTTTAGTCCTTTTTCCTACTGTCAAAATCTGGGACCATTCGCTGGGGACATCGCCAGTGTTCGCAAAGCGAACGTTCGCTGGCAAGTTCGCAAAGCGAACTGACTGATGTTTTCCTCTTTTCTTTGGCAACTTGTATCATCTCATTGTGTCTTACTTCTTTGATCAATTAATGCCTTTTCCTGCACAATAACACACATATTACAAGCACCAAAGGTATATAAACAAGGTTTGAAGAACAACAACAAATCATGAGTGAAATCCACAATTTCACATAGAAAAGCTTGAAAAATGTCAAGTATCAAATATAAATATATAGCATGTTTGACATCTAACAATGATCCAACCGTATTGAATGTGTATTATCTTCACATACGGGGCATGCAAGTTGTCCTTTGACACTGTAGCCTGATAGATTCCCATATGTAGGAAAATCATTGATTATTCCAAATAACATAGCCCTCAATTGGAAGGATTCCTTTTTATACCCATCATATACCTCTACACCTATCTCCCACATATGCTTTAAATCTTTAATTAATGGAGCCAAGTATATGTTTATATCATTTCCGGGTTGCTTGGGCCCAGAAATTAACATAGTCAACATCATGTACTTGCGCTTCATGCATAGCCATGGAGGTAGGTTATAAATCAACAAAATCACCGGCCAACTACTCTGAATACCATGAGGGTTTATTCCGTCAGTAGACAATGCGAGACGTAGGTTTCTTTCTTCCTGCCCAAAATTTGGGTAATCATGATCAATTTTTTCCCATTGAGGAGAATCTACAGGATGTTGGAGCATTCCATCAACAACCCTTTCATTTGCATGCCATGTTAAGTTCTTTGCATCTTTCGCATTACGATACATGCGCCTAAATCTTGGTATTATCGGAAAATACCATAGCGTTTTGGCTGGAGTTGTTTCTTTCTTCTTATATCGTGGGACACTACATTTAGGACACATATTTAATGATGCATACTCATTTTAAAATAAAATGCAATCATTTGGACAAGCATGTAACTTCTCATAACTCATGCCAATAGAACATAACAATCGTTTAGCCTCATAGGTTCGACTAGGGAGCACAATATTCTTAGGCAAAATCTCATTTAACAGAGTCAACAAGTCTGTGAAACTCCTATCAGACCATCCATGACGTGCTTTTAAGTTATACAATTTTAAGACCGTAGACAATCTTGTAAATTTAGTACATCCTTCGTACAATGGAGTCTCTGCATCACTTACTAGCCTCTCAAACATTTGAGGACAATCACGAAGATCTTCTTCAATTACATTCACAAATTCTTCAACTCGATCAAACTCATAATTTGTATCTTTTTCAAAATCATTTGATGTATCTCTCCCATTGCTCCTCTTTGTTGACTTGGTTTTTTTTCCCCGTGCATTATCCAACATGTATAACTTTTATCAATTCCTTTACATATTAAGTGATCTTCCAAAGCATTTGCACTAACATCCGTATAACAATGTAACACCCATATATAATATAATACTTTAAAGCATCTATATCATAAATGAATTTACGTTTTGGTACTGAAATACAATAAGTCCCTAGTTAATTCATTATACGTATACATGCCCCAAAAAGCCTAATACAAAAAAACTATGGCATTATATATACAAGATGTTCCAACACTAAGAACTAGATCAAATAATGATCTCAAAAACTCCACAACGGAAGCCTTGCCACCACAAAAAGCCAAGATAGTAAGGGAAGTCAAACAAATTTGTCCTTACCCTTCGCCGAACCTGTAGTACCTGTGATGTAAACAACAACATGGGGTGAGATACATCAATCTCAGTGAGTTCTCTATCTTATGGGTTCTCTCGGCTTTACAAGGTTCTATCACACCTAACTCAAGTCAAAAGGGAAGGGAAGTGACTTTGAGTACTCACACACACTATATGGATCCATGCTCATGAGTCTTGTCAACTCATACTATCACTAATCGATAACCTTACCAAGGCATCCCCTATTCCCGTCCGCTTCTACGTCTAGAAGACGATCCGAGTCATGGATCCTTGTAGTTACTTGGCATATGAATGGATTCAGAATTAAGGGACGCATTATCACTTTAATTTGTCACTTCTCATGGCCTCTCTTGCCATCACAAGTCTCTACCCGTAGGTTCCATCGTACTATAACATTGGGAATCAAACCTGCCAAGTAGTAATGCCTGCACTTCAGAGGAGCTCGAGACTCGTGAAGGCCTCTCAAGGGCGATGGTTACGATTACGTGATCATATACTCCAATGAGATTGTATTCAACAATCACCTGGCCATATTAGCCTTAAGACCTCTTTGTCTTTCTACACTTAACAAAATTAAACATGATCCATACTAGTGTAACTTTTTCTATACCATTCCGTAATAGACGCACGCCTCGGCCTCTCTTGCACGAGTGTCGTCGTTATGTTGTTCGATACTTTCCTAGCCATTACTAGGTTCTAATATTATTGTATGGTAATGATCCTCACTCTACCTATTTTACTTCCTTAACATGCATATGCTCCCAAACATGCTTATCAACAAGAAAATAGGTAAGCATAAGTCAATTATATAATGGAACCACATAATTCAACATATCACAATGTTATACTAATTCTGGTTCCCTCCGATTATTTAATTGGGCAATATAACCGACATCTTTTACCGTCATCATGAAGACTATTTCCACATCTTTCCATTGATATCAAGAACACTCAAATCGGATAAACGGATCAAAAGTTATGAATTTTTAAACGAAAAGGGAACATTTGGAAAAGTCCCAGGAGCGCCCGGCGCTCCAATTTTCGCCCGACAGAATACCCTTCGCCTCTCCCTTCGCCCGGCGAAGCAGAGGCGTAAACAATACTTCACAAACTTGAAAGTTGCAGGGGCGTTACATGCTGTGCCTCTTGGGCATCGCCCGACGAAGCACAGGCGCTTGCCTCGAATCGCCCGACGCTCTGCACCAGAACAACCATGCTCAGCTGCATTTTCTCTTGTTCCAAGGGTTAAAAAACCCATCTTTCTCAACTCAAATCATTCCCAGACAGCCCAACCAAGCATCAATAATATTCATATGCATAAGATGATCCTACTACACAATTTATATCGATTTTCGACCGTTAGATTCATGATTTTAGCAAGATTAATCATTTTCTCATAATATCAAACCTAACTCTAAAACTCCTGAAATTCTACAACTAAAGTATCTATCTAGAACCCACGTTGATTATAAGATGATGATGAAGAAGATGAGATGATTTGATGAAGAATGGATGATGATCTTGATCTTTCCCTCTTCTTGGTTTTCTTGTCATTTTCTTTCCTTTCCTCTTCCTTCTCTCTAACTTCTTCATTCTTTCTATCTTTCTTCCCAAATGAAGAGAAAAAGGAAAAAGAAATGATATATAGAAACTCAATTAGATAGTAACACTACTAAATGTCCAAAAGTCTCTATAACACCGAAAGTTAAAACCTCAGAGTCAGAAAAATATTAATTTGATCTGCTCTGAGCTCATCAGTTTACTCTAATTATTTCTATCCAATAATTCTCAGAGTAAACCGGAACCCAGCTGATCAAACGAATATTATCCAGAGTAAATTAATATACAGGGTATTACTTCCTCCCCCCCCCCCCCCTTCAATAGAATTCGTCCTCGAATTTAAAAGATTACCTGAACAGATGAGGGTAGGCCTCTCGCATCTCCAATTCAAGTTCCCAAGTAGCATCACCCGGATGCGTCACATCCCATTGCACCTTAACAAAAGGAATGTCCTTGTTCCTTAATACCTTCGTTTCTCTTCCCACAATGCGACTCGGTTGAGGCTCAAAAGTCAAGTCTGCTTCTATTTCAACGGAGTCTGGTAGAACTGGCTGAAGAGGATCAGGAACAAACTTCTGTAGTTGAGACACATGAAAAACATCGTGCATTTCTGACAGAGAATGCGGTAAGGCTAATCTGTAAGCTACTTCACCAATTATTTCTAAAATTTGATATGGTCCCACGTATCTCGGACTTAATTTGCGTGACTTAATCGGTCTTTTCAATCTCAATCTCGGAGTAACTTTCAAAAATACATGGTCACCTTCCTCAAATTCTAAAGGTCTCCTACGATTGTACGCATAACTCTTTTGGCGATCTTGCGCTTGTTTAACTTTTTCGCGGATCATTCGAATATTTTCCGTAGTCTCTTTGATAATTTCGGGTCCCAAAATTCTATCGTCACGAACTTCCGCCCAACACAAGGGTGTTATACATTTTCTTCCATACAACGCTTCATAAGGGGCCATACCGATGCTCGCATGATAACTATTATTATACAAAAACTCAATCAACGGTAAAAGTTCCTTCCAATTTCCTCTACTTTCTAGCACACAAGCTCTCAACATGTCCTCCATCGTTTGTATTGTTCGCTCAGTCTGACCATCCGTTTGAGGATGATTCGACGTGCTCAAACGCAACCTCGTACCCATAGCTTGTTGAAAAACCTTCCAAAACCTTGAAGTAAACTTTGGATCTCTGTCCGACACAATGCTAGAGGGAACACCATGCAATCGCATAATTTCAGCAATAAACAACCTTGCAAGATGACTTGCCTTGTAAGTAGTCTTCACGGCTAAGAAATGTGCCGATTTCGTTAGTCGATCCACAATCACCCAAATAGAATCATAGCCACCTTGTGTACGGGTAAACCTACTACAAAGTCCATAGAAATACTATCCCACTTCCAAACTGGGATCTCTAAAGGTTGCAATAGACCGCCCGGTCTTTGGTGTTCAATTTTCACCTGTTGGCACACTGCACATTCTGAGACATACACCGCGATATCCTTTTTCATTCCTAGCCACCAATAATCCTTCTTTAAGTCCTGATACATCTTCGACGAACCAATATGTATCGTAAAAGTACCTTTATGAGCTTCATCTAAAATCTTTCTTTTCAATACCTCGTTATTCGGAACACAAATCCTTTGCTTAAACAGAACGATCCCATCCGCTGCTCGTGTAAAACCCGGTTGAAGTAACAGCTCTTGAAACTTCTCCTCTAAACATTGTTCTTGTTGAATCTCAACTCTTAGAGTAGAATTGACATTCAAGTTTCCCATAATTACACCGTTCGGAGTCCACACAAACTTAAGATTAAGATCTCTAAACTTTTCCAACAAGGCATACTCCAATATCATCAATTCTGCACTATGAATTACTTTCCGACTTAATGCATCTGCCACCTTGTTTGCTATTCCTGGATGATACTTCAATTTTAAGTCATAATCCTTTAAGTACTCCATCCACCTTCTTTGTCGCATATTTAACTCCTTCTGGTCAAATAAATACTTCAAACTTTTATGATCACTGAACATTTCAAAACGTACTCCATACAAATAATGACGCCACACCTTTAGTGCAAACACAACCGCTGCTAGTTCCAAATCGTGAGTTGGATAATTCTTCTCATGAACTTTCAATTGTCGAGAAGCATAAGCTACAACTTGACCTCTTTGCATCAGAACACCCCCTAACCCCATCTTAGAAGCATCGCAAAATACTTCGTAAGAGTTTTTAGGATCAGGAATGGTTAACACAGGAGCCGTCGTCAAACTTTCCTTTAATTTCATGAAGCTTTGCTCACAAACCAAATCGCACTCATAAACACAATCTTTCCGAGTAAGCTTTGTCATTAGTAAGGCCAATTGAGAAAAACCTTTGATGAACCTTCTATAGTAACCTGCCAATCCCAAGAAACTTCTAACTTCTGAAGCATTCCTCGGTCTCTCCCAATTAATCACTGCTTCAATACCTTCGACGGATCCACTGCCACACCACCCTGAGATATAACATGTCAAAGAAAATTAACATCCGACATCTAGAACACTTACTTAACTTCACAAAAAGTTACTTCTCTTGCAATACCGATAAGATAATTCTCAGATGTTCTCCGTGCTCTTATGGAGTACGAGAATAAATAAGAATGTCGTCAATAAAGATCACAACAAATTGGTCCAAGAAAGCTTGAAATATACGGTTCATGTAGTCCATAAAAATAGCTGGAGCATTAGTCACACCGAAAGGCATCACCAAGAATTCGTAATGGCCGTAACGGGTTCTAAATGCAGTCTTAGGCACATCGGAACTCTTCACACGGATCTGATGATAACCCGGCCATAAATCAATCTTCAAGAACACACAGTCTCCCTTCAATTGATCCAACAGGTCGTCTATCCTTGGTAAGGGGTACTTGTTCTTAATGGTGACTTTGTTCAACTTACGGTAATCAATGCACAACCGCATACCACCATCTTTCTTCTTTACCAGCAACACTGGAGCTCCCCACGGTGAAACACTAGGTCTAACAAAATGCTTAGCCATTAAGTCCTCCAATTGGCCCTTTAATTCTCTTAATTCAAACGGTGCCATCCGATACGGAGAAACAGATATAGGATCCGTTCCTGGTACCAGGTCAATAGATCATTCAACCTCTCTTTCCGGAGGAAGAGAAGTAACGTCCTCGGGAAAAACTTCAGGAAACTCACAAACTATTGGGATACTCAGCACTGGCTGCTCCCTACTCCCCTCCTTAGTAAGAACCAGTAAAACAGATTTCTCCTTCTCAAACAAGAAATTTATCATTCCCACCGTACCTTCTAAAATAGTTGTTAGCACATTCTTCGGGGTAGCCTCAACAGATGAAATGATGATTAGCTTCTCCTCACAACCGATGAACACTGAATTAGCAGAAAGCTAATCCATCCCCAAAACGACATCAACTTTCTTTAGCGGTAAACAGATAAGGTCAATCTGAAAAACTCTATCATTCATAGACAAAACAAAATTCTCACACATCAAAGGTGTTTCCACTATCTCATCCATGGCAGTAGTAACCACCATGGGTAGAGACAACGGAACAACTTGCAACCCAAGTCGCTTCACACATTGCATCGATACAAAAGAGTGTGTAGCTCCACAATCAAATAACACAAAACAAGGATGTCCATTAACGAAACACGTACCAGCAATCAAAGAGTTGTCACCCTTTGCTTTCCTCGCATCCATTGTATAAACTCGGCCGATATTCTTTTCTTGCATTTGGTTTATATTTTGAGGATAATCCCTCGCCAAATGACCCCTTCTATGCCAACGATGACACTCCACTCCTTCGAAATGACATCTACCTCCATGCCTCTTTCCACAAAAATGGCACACAGGAGGTGCACTAGTCCTGGAATTCTGAACCTGTTTTCCCTTAAAAGTTTGTTGTCTCGGTCTAACTTGTTGATTCGATCTTCCACGGCACTTTCCTAGCCATTACTAGGTTCTAATATTGTTGTATGGTAATGATCCTCACTCTACCTATTTTACTTCCTTAACATGCATATGCTCTCAAACATGCTTATCAACAAGAAAATAGGTACGCATAAGTCAATTATATAATGGAACCACATAATTCAACATATCACAAAGTTATTCCAATTCCGGTTCCCTCCGATTATTTAATCAGGCAATATAACCGACATATTTTACCGTCATCATGAAGACTATTTCCACAGCTTTCCATTGATATCAAGAACACTCAAATCGGGTAAACGGATCAAAAGTTATGAATTTTTAAAAGAAAAAGGAACATTTGGAAAAGTCCCAAGAGCGCCCGACGCTTTAATTTTCGCCCGGCAGAATCCCCTTCGCCTCTCCCTTCGCCCGACGAAGCAGAGGCGTAAACAATACTTCACAAACTTGAAAGTTGCAGGGGCGTTACATGCTGCGCCTCTTGGGCATCGCCCGGCGAAGCACAGGCGCTTGCCTCGAATCGCCCGACCAAACATCAATAATATTCATATGCATAAGATGATCCTACTACACAATTTATATCGATTTTCGACCGTTAGATTCATGATTTTAGCAAGATTAATCCTTTTCTAACAATATCAAACCTAACTCTAAAACTCATGAAATTCTACAACTAAAGTATCTATCTAGAACCTGTAACGCCCCAGTTTTAGTATTTTTTATTTAATCGAGTCGTTTTGATTATTTTATTATTATTTTATTTTATTTTCGACTTTTATTTGGAAATATGTTATTTTTCAATGTTGTGATATTTTATCGGGTTTTGGGAACGTTTGCGAGATATTTGAGTGTGGGGGTATTTTGGTCATTTCATCTTATTTTTCTTTAAGTTAGAAAATAGAAATAGAAAGAGAGAAAGAAAAAGAGAAGAAGAGAAGAAAAAGGGAGAAAACTTGGAAATCAAGAAATCAATCTCCCGACTTTTCTAAACACGATTAAATCGGATAAGGGTGCGAAACTCGATTATTATATGCATATATGTGTGCATTTGAATGTCATGAGTCATTGTATGCTGAGCATCATGATATGCATTCTTGTGACGTCCTGAGTGACGGATTGGTTCCAGAGGGGACCCGCTATAATATCATGGGCCTTAAAAATAAGAGGACTGAAAGCGATCCGATTTGATCGTGCGCCTTAAAAATAAGAGGACCGAAAGTAATGGTTATAGATGATCGTGTGCCCATGTGGGGTGTGAGCGATCGGATCGTGAGCCTTATACAAAGAGGACCGAAAGCGATCCATAAATGTCGTGAGCCTTATACAAAGAGGACCGAAAGCGACGGGGGACATCGTATGCCCGACGGGGAGTTACACTAAGTAACGAGCGATGGTTCCAATAGTTCCTGAGTGAACTGGTGTTGAGAATTGATGGAAGTCGGTACCGCATGTTCATATGCATAGAGTCGTTGTGTTGGTCTCTTGCATTTGCATAAATCATTAATGGTTTGTTTATGTGTGGAATTGTGGATAAAATTGATAAATTGATATATGGATATGTGTTGGTGATACTTATATTGTGCATGGTTGGTATACCTTGGTGATGGAAATATGAATTATACATCGTGTTATTTTGTGTTTGAATACTGGTATGAGTTGTGGTGAGAACAGTATATATGTGTATTTTTGGTGTTATATATAATTGTATGCAATTATATTATGATTTTTTTTCTCACCCTTCTGCTGTTTTATAATGCTCTATGAGGCATTGCAGATTAGAGTTGCTGGAGGTCTTTTTGTGAAGCTTAGGACTTCATTCTTTTGTCGGTCGACTCTGATATGTGACACCGGGTAGTTAGGGAGGCCGTTTGTGATTATTTGCATTATATATATGTATCTTTTGGTTTGTACATGTATGATGTGTATATGACAAACAAACTTTTTATGATATATATATATATATATATATATATGAGATTCAGTACAGATTTTCCGCTTTTATTCTGTAGCTGAACTATGGGTAGTAGGAACTAAGTTCCTCTGTTTATTTGCTACCTGAATTGTTGCATATCTTTATGAGCAGGTGTTGTATGTTTGTTTCAAATTGATGTGACCCCTCGGTCTATGCTGTGAATTTCTAAATATACTCTGATGAAATTTTGAATTTTCTTTTACTGCTTTATTTAATTGGGGGTATAGATTGGGGGTGTTACATTAAGTGGTATCAGAGCCAGTTCGTGTCAGTTGTGTCAGTCCTTGTCGGTCTTGGTGTTTGGATGAGCTGTTTGTTTAACCATAGTTGCTGTTATTGGAAATGAACAGAATATGGCTGGTAGGAATGACGCTGCTTTGGCTGCTGCTATGCAAGCTATGGCTCGGGCTGTGCAGGGTGCACCTAATGCTGCAGGTAATGATGAGTTCAGGGAGAACAAACCGCCTGTCTTCAAGGGAAGATATGATCCTGATGGTGCACAGATTTGGCTTAAAGAGATTGAAAGGATTTTTCGAGTTATGGATTGTGCTGAGGATCAGAAGGTGAGACTGGGTACTCACATGTTACTGGAAGAAGCTGATGATTGGTGGGTTAGTACACGTCATATGTTGGAAGCGGCAGAGGAGGAGATCACTTGGGCTGTGTTTAGCATTGAGTTTTTGAGGAGGTATTTTCCAGAAGATGTAAGAGGAAAGAAGGAAATTGAGTTCTTGGAGTTAAAACAAGGTAATATATCTGTTGTTGATTATACTGCTAAGTTTGTGGAACTTGTGCAGTTTTATCCACATTATGCTGAAGCGACTGCGGAATTTTCTAAGTGTGTAAAGTTTGAGAACGGATTGCGTCCTAAGATAAAGCAGGCGATTGGTTATCAAAGGATTCGGAGGTTTTCTAATTTGGTGGATTGTTGTAGGATTTATGAGGAGGATAGTAAGGCTCGTTCTACTCACTATAAGAGTGTGGCGAGAGGAAAGGGAAGCAACAGTTTCGTGGTGGTCCGTATGTGACACCAGCTGATAAGGGTAAACAAAGGGGAAATTTTGAGAAAAGGTCAAGTGGAGGAGGAATGTCTGGTCCTCTGAGATGTTATAGATATGGTGATATGGGACATCGTCAGTCCGAATGTAGGAAGGATTTGAGGAAGTGTTCTAATTGTGGAGGTTTAGGACATGTCGCAGCTGATTGTGCAAGGAAGAATGTGGCGAAGTGTTTCAACTGTGGGGAACCTGGTCATATTAGTACGAAGTGTCTGAAACCAAAGCAAGCTCCAGCTGGTGGGAAAGTTTTTGCCTTGGCAGGAACTCAGACTTCAAGTGCAGATCGTCTGATCAGAGGTACTTGTTTTATTAATAGTACTCCTTTAGTTGCTATTATTGATACTGGAGCGACTCATTCGTTTATTTCGTCTGAGTGTGCGAAGTGTTTGAATCTTGTGTTGTCTTCGATGGGTGGTGAGATGGTTATTGATACTCCAGCAATGGGGTCAGTAACTACTTATTTGGTTTGTTTAAGTTGTCCTTTGACCATTTATGGTAAAGACTTTGAGATGGATTTGGTGTGTTTACCGTTGGAGGGTTTAGATGTGGTTCTGGGAATGAATTGGTTGCAATTCAATCGAGTTCATATTGATTGTTTGTAGCACCCCAAAATTTTCCCTCCTTACTTTAGTACTAACTGGCTTATGTTTCATTTCATTTTGCATTATCATACATGCATATCATTTGGCTATGTGGTTATGGGATCAAGGTTCTCTGTTCAAGCGTCAGGTTGCAACAGACGTTTATTTCGTCACTCGACATAGGCGTAAAGTATTTCTCCGGGTTACGTAATCAACAGATCAGCAAAGCTCTTATCAAACATAATTTTTCATGTCAAGAATCTCAGAGGAAGTTGAAGTTTTCAGCCGATTCAGAACAGTTTGAGCAGAAAATCAGTTTGCTGTGCAAATTTGCAAACTTCATAGCTCTTGCTCTGGAACTCGTTTTGGCTGGATATTCAACAGTTAAAACCGTCTTGGTATTCTCTACAACCTTTATGTTCGGCTCGGAAGTCAATTCATCAAGGAAAGTGGTGGGAATTATTTGTTTCTGGAATTTCGATTTCGCTGGATAATTGCGTCAGTGGCATTGAAAAGGGCTTAGCTTCTGATTGGATCATCATTTTTGAGCGATTCTTATGCCAAAAGTTTCGTCTGGATATCCTCTCCAACTTTCGAGTTTTGGCCAAAAGCTAATTCTTTGAGGAAGATCTCCGAATACGCGAATTCTCTGAGTCGATACAGCAGAAGAACAATTGAAAATAGTGCTGAACCGGTGTATTTCGGACACTAAAAAATTCATAACTCTCAGCTCGTTCGTCAGATTGATGCCGTTCTGGTGCCTAAAATTCCGTTTAGATGTTATCTTCGTGCTGTGAATTCAGTTTGGGTCAGGTCCGAGCGGAAGGACCCCGAAAATATGATTTACCAGTGGGGTTCTTTGATGCAGTGCACTGTCTGTCAGATTTTGTAAAATTCATAACTCGGCCAATTTTCATCGGATTACGTCCGTTCTTGAAGCATTGGTTCACAAATTTTATCATCTTCAAGTTCCAAGACAAGCTCGAGTTCGAACGATGCTCTGAAGATCATCGTTTTGGTTTATTTCGCAAAACGAAAGTGCTGAACCGAAGAAAAAGGCTGAAAGTTATTTCACGGGAAAATTCATATCTCACACGTTTTTTGTCCGATCACGCTCATCTTTTGACACAAGGTCACTGACTCATAGATCTACAACTTTTCTGACAAATTCGAGTCGAAATTATGCTCCGAAGAGGTTGACCTCGTCACATTTTCGAGTAGCGGACACCAAATAAGCTGAAAAAACAACTTATTCAGTGACGTCTTGCAGCTTAAACATATCGATCGCACTCGATTTTGATCGTATGACGTCCGTTCTTTTTGCGTTGCGACCGTGATTCAGAGGCGGACGATGTTGTGGAAGGCTCAGAGTCGAAATTCCTTACCGAAGACGGTGTTATTTTCACTTAAGCCAAAATTCTACCTTTTGCCCTTCATTTTAGACTCCACTATATATTCAAAACTCTATCAAATTTTTCTCTCAACTCTCACAAGATCAAAAAACCAAAAACTCATACACTCATTGGAGGACATGTGATTTTGAGGAGAACAAAGTTTGAACCCTAAAAGCTTCAATCATTCGAATCTCACAATCCCTTAGAGCTTTTCACAAAATTTCTTCACAGTCTTGATCCTTGGAGTCCATAGAGCATGAAGCAACCATCATTAGAGGCTAATAGCAAGGGTAAAGGTTGCGTGATATCAGGTTGGTAACACTTTCCATGATCCTAAAACTCTATATTTTTGACATGCATGATGATCTGTGGTGTGTACTGATGATTCTGATGTGTTTTGATTTGAGTTTGGACGCATGGCATGGTTGTATCGTGAGTTTCAAAGTTTTGGACCTAACCTTTTTTCATTCGTGTTGCCTTATGTGTTGGTTATTTGTGACTTTTGATGACATATTATTAATCCTCGTGGAATTCTGGTCAGAATGGTGTATTCGTGTGCGTGTTCTGGTGAATTTTTTGTTGCAGGTGGCCGGAGGTGGTGACCGGAGCCCTAGCTCCGGCGACTGGTAAGGGTTCCGGCGAGATTAGGGTTTGGGTGAGGAAGATGAAATCGCCACCGTCCGTGACTTTGATCGTGTGGCCCATATGCTGCCACGCGTTTTAATTTAATTTTATTATTTTATTTTATTTTTATCATCTAAATTAAATATTTGTCTATTTTCTTTTTGCATTACTCATATCATGCATACCTGAATTTGTTTATTTTATTTCTCTGCATCCATAAAATATTTTCAATCCGTTCTTTTTGCATTTGTTAGATAACATTTTGAAGTACATTAAAATATTTTTCTTTCATTTTTAAAATTATTTCATATTTCATTTTAGTCCTTCCCTTTGGCACATTGAACCCTACTTCTCACCTGAGCTTTGCCTAATTGTTTAAGCGACTAACATCTTGATTTTTTGCAGGAGTTTTTGGTATTTGGTTTGTTTTTGGTTGAGTAACTTTGATATTTAATTTGGTGATTTTAGAAGTTGTTTTACCATTTTGTTTAATGGCTCTTTGTGTGAGATTTTCTTGTATGCGTATCCTTGATCTTGTCTGATTATCTGTTTGAAAAGGGCACTTGTGCCATTGTCTTAGGGTTGTTTATTTGACTTCTTAATTCATGTTTGGATTGTTATCACTATTGTATGCCATTGTTTGGTTTTCATTTGCTTTGATATTATTTATGTTTGTTTGGTACTAACCTTTTATGCAAGGGCTGAGGTAAGTTCTTTGAGGGTGTGGATAAGTCATCCACATTCACCTTTACTCTTTCCTTCTCTCTTCTCCTTTCTTTAGGCTTAGGTTGTCGTCAAACCTCAAAAACCGTAGGTCACCCATGCATGATAACATTAGGACTCTTAGTTTCCCTTTAGAGTTTCCTTTGTGTCTTCTCTCTTCTCATCTCAAACTTCTTGAAAATACTTAATAAGGATAAATTGTATTGCGCACGAGCCTTAAGCGTGGGGAATGAGAAATGAGGGGCTTCCTCTCATCTTTCTAGAGTGCTTAGCGAGCGTCCTGTCTTGGGACGATGCGTTAAGTATTCGCCCCTGTGCCCTAGACTTTGGTGCAATGCAACTTATGAACTAACTTAAGCCACTTCTGTCCTAAAAAATACAAACAAACTTCAAACCTTTTTGTCCTTCGGGATTGTCAAACTAAAGGCTATTTTCAAAAAGGGCACGTTACCTTCCATCTGAGTCGCAAACAGGCATCGACCCTAACTGCCGGACGCGGACTTAACGTCGCTCATAAAAAAAAACACAAAAAGAACTTGGTCCGAACTACGTTGACTCTGAATTCCCCATTGCGCAAAGGGGGTACGTAGGCCTAGGACGTCGACGTCCTACCGAGTCAGTCTTTGTTTTCCCCTTCCCCGTCTTAGTACAGCCGTAGATGATAGGATAACTCACCCTTAGAATAGACAACAAGCGTGGATCCCATCGAGTACGATGGACGCGTGGGGTGCTAGTACCTTCCCCTCACGTAACCGACTCCCGAACCCAGGCTATGGTTGCGATGACCATTCCTTTCCCTCTTCCTAAGGTTTATGCGGTGTTCCCTTTCCCTCTCTTGGGATAAATTTACACGGCTGACGACTCTGTTTTTCCGCGCCACTCTCGCGTTTGTACCTGGATGAAAATCCCGGGAGCGACAGCTGGCGACTCTGCTGGGGACCTGGTTGACCTATGTTGGTCCATCCCTAAGCGAGTCAATCCTAGCGCTTACTTGTCTTTGTTCTCTTTGAGGGTTTTTGTTTTTGTTTGCTTTATTTGTTGTATTTTATTTTTACCGCATTTTCTGCATTGCATTTCATTGTTATTACTGTCATACTAGATACTGCTGTGTTGTGCTGGTTGTTTCTGTTTTGCAGGTTGGGTTGTTCTGAGAGATAAGCCCAATACCCAGGCTTGAGTACACCCTAGGACTAGAGTGGAAAGTAGTGGGACCTACGTGCCCGCTTGGTATGTTTGTGTGTTCACGAAATTCACAGCCAGACGAGGCTATCTTGGGACGCATTCTACCGTGTGTGTCTTGCGCATGTTGGGGTGTTGATCTAGAGAGCTGTCGACTCTGGTGACCGATCATCGAGGACCTTAGTGGAAACATCCCTCTTTAGCGGTGATAGTGGCAGACCACATTCTGTGGTAAACCCATTCACACCCGAGGGCCCGCTTTGGAACTCGCATAGGATGACCCCCACTTTTTGAAGAGAATCAGTGGAGGCACTCCTCGATTGACGATAGTACTGTACCCCGAGGGATGAATGTACTATTGTTTCTCGACCTCAGTTCCAGAAGCTGAGGACCTTCCGTTTTGGAGAATCAGTTGAGGCCTCCTCGATTGATGATGATGCCAAACCAGAAATGGTGAACGTATCATCATTTCTCGACCTGAGAGCCCGGGATACTGAACATCCTAGTACCCACACGTGAGAGGGGATGGGTGTTTGCAGGTAACCGAAACCTTCAACCTACCCGGTTTTTTCTGGATTTCTCATCAATGTTTGATTATCTGGGTTCCTGGTTATCTCAGTGGTTCGGTATTTTGGAATTATGGTTTTCTGGGTTGTGGTTCTCGTTCAGTTAACAACACAACACATCCAGCAGTGTTTCCTTGATCCCATGTGTGCATTTGCATCATCATTTTGCATCCTAACATGTTTATTCATTTGCAGGGTTGCATCCTAACCTTGATTCTGGTTTCTGAAGACTATCGAGGATGAGTACTGAGAAGAAAAAGAATATCATAGGATACAAGTTCCCGTCACTTATTCTGGATCCTGTTCACAAGGTTGTTTCTATGGCAGAACCTAGGGAATTGGCACTTGTGGACTTTGATGACATGCCGTAGTTCTCTTTCTCTCTATTGTATTAGGATCACCACCAGGCTTGTTGGTTGGGATCCATGATTATTGTGTTCAGACTTATTATCTCGAGCTGTGATGGTTGACATCTGGTTTTCCTCTGGTTTTCTTAATATATCAGCAGAAGTCCCGTTGTATCTTATTGTTAAACTGGAATCAAGGGGTGGATCGCCCTACGAATTTTTAAACATGTTTGTTTGCATTTGCATATTCATAATCATTTTGCATTGCATTTGCATCTTGCATCATTTTTGCATATCTGTCTCCGGCCGGATCAGAGAGCTCATCAATCCTTTGTTTAAACCGCAGTTGATTTCTAGACTTTCTCATCGGACTTGAATCAGCTTTAGGGGAGATCATCATGAATTCAGGGGAACAAAATCAGTTTGTAACTAGGGCCGATGTTGAATTGATGAAGAGTCAGTTGGATCAACTTGTGGAAGCTATGACAGCCATGAATAGGGGAGAGGCCAATGTTCAGAGGACTTCAGTTACTGGGAATGGCATTCCACCTCCAGTGAATAATGTTACTCAAACTCAGCCTGTGCAAGTCCCTGTTGAGAATCATATTATACACGAGCGTACCATCGCCCGAGATGGACCTTCTTCTTCTCTTGATGCCACAGACTATCAGCGCTTTGCCTTCTCTGTGCCAAATTTCCAAGGGGTAATTCCAAAGGCGAAGCCTAAGGACCCACGGGTTGTTCAGTTTGATGAAAGATGTCGTGTGTTGGAAGAGAAGCTGGATGCCCTAGTGAAGCGTGATACTCTTTATCTGAATGCTGCGAGCATGTGTTTGGTGCCCGACTTTGTGTTACCTCTGAAATTTGAGATGCCAAATTTTGAGAAATACAAAGGGGATAGCTGTCCGAAGCTACATTTGGTGATGTTTAGCCGAAGAATGACCTCACATGTCTATAATGACGAGCTTATGATTCACTGTTTCCAGGACAGTCTGAGTGGGGCATCATTGAGTTGGTATATGCAGTTGGAAAGTGGTAGCATCCGATCATGGTCAGATCTAGCCAATGCCTTTGTAAAGCAGTATAGTTATAATCTTGACATGGCTCCCAGCCGCCTGCAGTTGCAAGGTTTATCTAAAGCGGATAACGAATCATTCAGAGAGTATGCTCAGAGATGGAGAGAGTTAGCTGCTCGCGTTCAACCACCACTTTCGGAAAGAGAATTGGTTAATATGTTCAAGGATACTTTGCAAGGACCGTACTTCGATAAGTTGATTACTGTACTAAAATTCTCTGACTTGGTAATACTTGGAGAACACATTGAGTTCGATATCAAGAGGGGAAAAATCCAAAGCGCCTCGAACTTCCCGGCTAGTGAAAGTGGATCAGTTGTCAGTTCTCAAGAAGAATGGGTGGAAGAAGGTAATTCCGTCCAAGAATATCCCCCACTTCATCCTCAGTATTCAGGTGTTTCAACGGTTCAGAGTCAACAATCTTCTGGGTTTTCGTATCAGGGATCCCCTAAGAATCAACGGTCATACAGCCGTCAGCCGCGTCAGCACGCCCGACAAAGACCTAGGAAGCCAGAGAGGCATTTCGCTCAGTTGCCAATGTCGTTCAGTCAGATGTTGCTAGATTTAATCAGAGGTGGACTTATAGTGCCGAAGGAATTGAAGCCAGTGCCTTTTCCGTATCCACCAGGTTTTGATGTCAACGCCCATTGTGATTACCATGCTGGGGCACAGGGGCATTCAACTGAAGACTGTAAGGTGCTTATGAGCAAGATTCAGACTCTGCTTGACTCCAATATGTTCTCATTCACGCCTCAGGGTATTCAGATCAACAATTCTCCTTCATCCAGTCATGTCGGTTCATCAGTTCAGGTTATGGAAGAAGTCACCGAGAGCAGTGGTGCAAATGATTATCAGACTGACTTCGACGAGCAATTCTGAAGATGGCTAACAAGTCAAGATTGGAAAGCCCAGTTCCCTGGAGCTGACTATCTTTTAGATCATGTCATTTGTAGCTTCTTTTTTGTTAATGTGCAAACTCATTTGTAAAACTCGTCTGTTTTCAGTTGATAATGATAATGAAATGAATATGCATGTTTTGATTAAATCCATCTGTGTTCACTCATATTTTCTTTATTGGTATCTAACACTTGTTTAAGCAGGATCCGAGGGAGGATGATGATATTCAAAGACACAGAACTTCTGATGGTATGCTTTTGGGACAAAACCTTGCTGATGATGTACAGGCATTGCTTCAAATCCCTAAACACCGGAGATATAAGGAAGATAATCCCTTGTCAACCCCTTTGAGCCTAGAAGTAGGAGTTTCTTTCTGAAAATGAAAAAACCCTCAATCTTAACCTGGGGCAGGGTAGGTGTCAATTAATTTGACCGAGCGTTCAATTCGAGGATCAAATCTATGGTTATCCCTCACCAACCGAAGAGTGAGGTAGTCACATCCCTTTTAAACAAGTCAGACAAGCCAGTGTCACACGATTTGTTCAAAAAAAAAAAAGAGAAAAAAGAATCAAAAGAAAAAGAAAGCCCGCTAAGTCGAAACTTGAAAACAATTGGCTTAGGCAAAAGTTAGGGCATCCCGCTGGACTTCGAAATCGAAAAATTCAAAAGAGTTAGTCTAGGCAAAATCAGGGAAAAGCAAAAGAATAAAAATGGAAAAAGAAAAATCCTTAAATAAAGAACAAGTCGTATGTTTACAGACACCAAAGGCAAAAGGGGTGGCTGTCACTCCGAAGACCGTGTGGGTTTTTCCTATCTTCATACTATTCATTAACCTTGTTGAAAGGTGAGCGCTTATGTCGAGTTAGCTGAACGTAGGACTAGAGAACATCAAGGAGAATTGGGGGGGGGGGGGGGGGGTTAAAACAAAACTTTGAGCCTTATATCCTTTCTTTCTCAAACCGTGAACCAAGCCACGTTACAACCTTTAAAAGACCTAATTGAAGCAAGGTTGTTTCGAAAGCATACTTCGATAAAGATCACGTCGAACCTGACTCCTAAAAGGTTTTTCTTACCATTCATGTTGGTATCAGCGACACTTTGATTAGTGATTCATTCACTATATCTCACAACTTTTTCCAGTGAACAGACTTGGATTTCAAAACTGTCATATGCATTGCATTAAAATCGTCATTTTCAAAACAAATTATTTTACTTGCGAGTAAGTGCTTGATCAGGGAAGTTTCTGCAATGAAAAGATTGATCGATATAAGTGCAGAGTGCCTAAGTACTCCGTTGAGCAGGGGCAAGCCATCAAATAGTCATATCAAATGGGCGATTCATTCCAAGATTCAGCCAATCTGGGGCAATCAGGTCGAGATTCGACAAATCTCTCGAAGGTCAGTCAGTCAGAGGTACTCCTTCACAGATCAGCCAGTCAAGGGAAAAATCACTTCAAGGCTGGGGCAGGTCCCCCCAAAAGCAAAAGGGTTTTTCTCAGGAGAACGGTTAATCAAGATCATGGGGCAAGATATATAAGATCTTCATGAGACCTCTCGAAGACAGGTTCCTTTATGGGCTATGCTGTATCAGGGTATCTTTTGATCATATCACATCTGCAGGGTTCATGTTGATGGTCGACACGTGACGTCCCTAGTAGAGTTTCTCTCCCCAGCAGAGTAAGGGTAGAAAGTAAGCAGAGGAGTAAGCTCAATGTTGTCCCCTAGCAGAGTGGATATCATCAACCGTCGTTCCCCGAGCAGAGTTGTTGGTGATGGCTGGTATTCCCCAGTAGGTTAAGGGTGTTTCCCCGACTACAGGCTAAGTTCAATGATATTCTCTGGCAGGTTCGGTGTTATTAAATTCATTCCCCAAACAGTGTTTGGTGCTAGTCATCTCAACGGTTTGATCAACAGTGGTTGACATCCCCGGCAGATTCCAAGTCCAATGGTTATTGGCGCCTTTTCTGTAGCAGTTCTCTTTGGGCTCATCTTCAGCAGTAGTTATATCAGGAAGGCCGTTCAGTGTGACTTCCTTAGCAGGGTTTGTGACGTCGGAGACAGTTCAGTTTGTCATCCCCAGCGGAGTTGGCCTCTTTTCTTCAGCATTTATTTTGCTGGAGTGGTCCTTTTGCATATAGTAGAAGGATAGTGGTCGTGCCATCATCAGAAAACTCCGGTCAAGGTCATCTTCGACATAAGCTCAGGATGCCCAGAATTCAAAGTTGGTAGAAGGATAGTGGTCGTTATGTTTCAATGTAGCTCTTTTCCCATAAATTACCATTTTCAAACTTTGTAAATACTCTATGGAATCACGCGTTTGGCTGATTTCCATCCTATCAATAAAATTTGAGCCCTTGTGCTTTTGTTTACAATTCTTATTTGTTTTAGCTTTACAGAACGACATTTTAACGTGATTAACGATTCTTGAAATAAAACAAAAATGAATTTACTTGTTAAAACTTTTTCTGCTTTTAAAATAAAGATGGCATTTCTTTTGACTATTGAACATCGAAAGAACATCAATCGCTTCTCCAGAAGTAAGCGAGCGTCAAAGTGCAGAATCAAAGTATTCCTTCTAAACCAGTATGCCTGAACGAATAATCAACTGTGTCGGAGACCTTGTTTCGTCTGACACACCTCGGTCGAGTTCTTACCTCCTAAGCCCGACCAACATAGCTCCCCGCAGGGACTATCTCACCTCAGCAAGGCAGAATTGCTATCTTGAACCAGCGATACTTTTTATCTCCCACTCATCTACTAGTTTGTATGTCGTGTCAGTTTTGTCAGCATATACATACATGCATCATGCATTATTGATTTACATTCATATTCATATTGCATCACTATCACTCTAGCCGGTCTTGTCCCCTAGTGATAAAAGTCTTCACGATCGAGTCATTGGTTCTTTCCTCGTCAGGAAATGTTGCGTCTGAACAATCTCTCTCCTCCAGCTTATCTCTGGATTAAAGTTGGTCTCTTGACAACTTTGATAACTTAAACCTCTGAGACCGAAGAAGACCGTTGACGAACATCACTCTTCGCCATTGAAGATGATATTTTCGATTTCCCGGATTAAGGAAAATCCCCAGATAAAGCCTCTTAATCAAAGATTCAGCAATGCAGCAGTTTTTCTCCAAAACGTCAGCTGACGGAAAGGTCATCAACACCTCAAAATTGGATCACATCATATTGCATTTCTCCGAGAAGATCCCGAGAAAAGTATGATGTAATACCCCAAGCGGAAATAGTCTCTCAAGAGACTCGTTTTCCCCGGTAAAGTCGACAAATGGCGTCTCCAACAGATAAGTTTGTACACCTCTACAACTCAGACGACTGGGTTTCCCAGCAACTCTGACATCAAAACTTTTTCTATCAAATGGCATCTCCCCAGGAAAATTCGGCGAGAAGTTTGAGGAAAACCGCTACGAATAGCGTCCCTTGTCAAGAAAGTTTATTGACAAAAAAAACTTAGACCAGTTCCTTGGTAGGAATCCAGGATCGAGGGGGAAGTTTACATCAGAAACTTAGACCAGTTCCTTGGTAGGAAACCAGGATCGAGGGGAAGTTTATTTCATAAACTTAGACCAGTTCCTTGGTAGGAAACCAGGATTGAGGGGAAGTTTACCTCAGAAACTTAGACCAATTCCTTGGTAGGAAACCAGGATCGAGAGGAAGTTTATTTCAGAAACTTAGACCAGTTCCTTGGTAGGAAACCAGGATCAAGGGGAAGTTTACATCAGAAACTTAGACCAGTTCCTTGGTAGGAAACCAGGATCGAGGGGAAGTTTACCTTTTCTAAGCATTATTTCTTAGCAAAAGAAGATGGATGAGCAAACTACCATTCTTGACCATCATCAAAATTTCGGGTATTCCGATATTTAATCCTCTTGCACACCGAATGCTCGAATACCTTCGCCATTCACACCTTCGGGTCCAAGAAGATTAATTAGGGGCATCTGTCATACCCCAAATTTTGACCACTAAGATCTCCCATCATTGTATAAATCATCACCACAATATGGGTAATCCATCATACCTCATCAGTCTCCCTAAAGATGGATGAGCATTCACTACAATCAAATTAGGGTTTCAAGCCCTCTTTGAGCCTTAGCCAAAAGATCAATCAAGGAATGACATGATTTTCAACTTGTCTAAACCTCTCAAACATCCACAAAGGATCAAGAGGACTTCCACTTCAAGGATTAAGCACAAGGCTGCTCCCTTCTAGGTGGATTAAGCCTCAAGATCGCCAGTGTCACCAAATTAGGGTTTTGGTCGACCAGGTCCTCCACATGGAAATTTTCCTCTGGGCATGAGTCAATGCTTCAAATCATAATCTATGATGGTCCAAGGGACATCATGAACCCAATCATCAATTCAATTTGGCCTCAGGGGATGCATTCATAAAAAATCAGGAATTAGGGTTTCTTGACCTAATTCACCCCTAAGTTGACTTTTGGGGCAAAGCATGAGGCAAGACCTCAAGACATGATTTGAGGGTCCCTAATACACCACATTGATCTATTTGTAATAATGGATTGATCCAAGAAGCTTGAGCAACAAGTTTCAATTTCACATGAACCACAATTAGGGTTTCGTGAGAAAAGTCAACTGTAGCTTTGACTTTTGACCAGGACATGCTCCCTAACCCTAGGACATGATTCAATATACCCTATAATACCTATGAAATCAATCCATCAAGTTTGATTTAGGTCAAGGACCTGATTTCATAGAGGATCACACAGTTTGGAATTCATTTGACAAAAAGTCAACTGTGCACAAAAGTCAAACTTTGACTTTTTGAGATTTTTCATAATTATGGTCCTTAACCCTAAAATGATGTTAATGTGTGATTGGAATCATCATTCATCAAGAAAAATCAAGAAATGTGGGATAACTTGTAAAAGGGGTAACCATAAAAACTTAGAAATTTTTTCTAAGTTATGGAACAAAGTGGCTAGGGTACCAACTTTGGAGGATCATAACTCCTAAACCACAAGGCCATTTTTCCCCATCCGAAAGCTGGATTTGTAGCTCTCATTACCCTCTACAAAAGCTTCAACTACACCTCACTCCAATTCATTATGGATTCTGAGTTATGATTGGGCCAAAATGACTAAAACATGAAAATACATCATTTTCAAACACTTAGAAAAATTCTGGCCAAGGCAGATTTTGTTGAAACCACCAAAACTTGTGAGATATTTTCACATAGTTGCAAGCTGAATCAAGTCTAAAGGTAAACATCAATGTTGTTGCATATGTTTCTAAGAATCCAAAGAGCCTCTTAGCATGAATTAATTCAACTTGAGCCAAGAGAAATCCATGCCCAAAGTCATGCTGCTGCAAGCTGTTTTGGAAAAATCAGTTTGCATGCTTGCTTGCCACACACGATTTCTGAATCAAAACCAAGGATCATTATGCCACATGTACTCAAACCAATCACAATACATCTGATCCAACCTACAAAGCTGAGTCACAAAGCCAAGGAATCTTCCAACTTGAAGTTCATGCATTTTGTCACATTTTACCTTGAATTCAAAGGGCATTAATGTGGAATAGTGCATTGTCAAGATTCTCACTCTCCTCAGTCAAGTTCTCTGATTAAACAACAATTAAAATGACTGAGGAATGTGATTTCAGTCAAGGCATAGCTGATCTATTTGGAGCAGCTGTTACACCTAATGCAAGAGGCATTTATGCCTAACCAATCCCTTTGAATGTGATCTGATCTAGTAGCCATTCACTATTCCTCCAAGACAAGAGTTGATCACCTATAAATAGAGGTTCCAATGGATCATTCAAGGCACACCAAAGCAAGTTATAGCACTGCTTTCTCTCAATCTCTCTTAAGTGCTAATTTTCTTTATTTTTGAGCAACCACCATCGGGTTTTGAGTTGCAGCCCTAAGCAATCCATTCCAATTGTTCAAACACATCACATATGATGTATTTGAGGTATCCAAACACTTAAACACCAACTGTAACACCCCTAGCTCAAAATCACCCTTCAACCAAGCATTATGCCTCAATTATACAGTTGGAGTTCTCCAGCTTGATCCAAAAGTTTTCAGAGTGTTCCAAAGCTTGCAACACACTCCACAACATCCATTGAAGCTGTAGGGATCATCAAATCGCATCTGGAACACCATCTGTGCAGAGTTCCATTTCAGCTAGCATCAAGGTAAGCCTCAAAACTCCATCTTCATGATCCATGCATATTTCCTCGCATGATATTTTTGCCAATTGATTGCCATCATGTGTTGAGTGTTTCCCTTCAAGAAATTTGATCATAGCCCTCATAACCATGTCTGCACGACTGCTTTTGCAAAATTAGGGTTCATATGGTTGTGATGATATAACTTGCTATACGCTAAAAATAAATAAAATCAAGTATTGCCATCTTGTTCCTTGTTAAAAAAACACACGAGTTTGGTGTTTAAATCATGTCAAATGGTTGAGAGATGAGTGAGATAGGGGGCTTCATGCACGAGCTCGTGGAAGAAGATGGCCATGGCGCCATTCTTCAGGTTTTCCAACCAAGTTCTCTATATATTTTTCACTTGCCATATGTTTAATGAATTGGCATTGCGCCCCAGTGGTTGATCAGCTGGTTTGTGAGTATTGGCAAGCGAGAAGTCTGGGGTTCGAATCCCCCTCGGCCCAGACCTCTTTTTTTTACCAATTTTTCCTATTTTTTGTTATTTTTCATATTTATTTTAAATGATTTGAAATAAACCTGAGCCTCTCCTCGAGCTATAAGACCCATTCAAAATCATTTTGGACCTCTTTTTTTACCACTTTTTCCTATTTTTTTGTTATTTTTCATATTTATTTTAAATGATTTAAAATAAACCTGGACCTCTTCTCGAGCTATAAGACCCATTCAAAATCATTTTGGGCCTCTAATAGAGTGTAAGACCCAACCCCCTTTTAACCAAAACTATTTTGGGCCTTAGATATTGTATAAGTCCCTCTGCGTTAAAAGAAACCCCGGCGCGATCGCCAGTTCAAAAGTCAAATCATTTGGGCCTACCCTCGTGTTATAAGCCCCATTCCTTTTCTTTAAACACCTTTGGGCCTCTTGAGAGAGTGTAAGACTCGTCCCCTTGTATAAAAAACCTTTCTTGGGCCTCAGTCACTTGTATAAGTCCCAGTACAAAATGAAAGTGTGATCACTGATAAAACCCTGGGTCTCTCCTTGAGCTGTAAGCCACAGTTTTCCTTTAAAAGGCACTTTCTCCTTTGATTTTGAATATAATATTGTTATCAAAGCTTTCTATGTTGAACAAACTTACAAAACAGCATGGAAGCTCTACAACCGAGTAAGTGTTTACCCGCTTTCATTTACCGCTTTCATATGTATATAATTGTACTGTGGGGTTGTTTCACTGTAAGTCTTCTTTTGTAAACTCATGTCAACTGTGTAATAATAGTATAACTACAAGAAAAAATGAGATTAACGACACTTGAGTTGCAACAGTTATCACAAAACCGTCCATATTCCTGGATTGCGACGGTTGTCACGACAGTTAGGGTCAACTGTCGCAGATTTTTTGCGACAGTTATCAAAAAACCGTCATTATTCCTGGATTGCGACGGTTGTCACGACAGTTCACTACAAGAAAATAGTCATTTTACGACACTTGAATCGCGACATTTGAGCCTCAACTGTCGCAAAATGTGTTTTTTAGATTTTAGTGACAGTTCATACGACAGTTTGAACTAGTGTCACAATCATTGAGTTGAATTGTACGCTACACAAATAGTTAAGTTTGTCTAATTATGCATAACCTTACTTTCCATGTATTTTAAGTAATAACTAGTTTTTTAAAATATTTTATTATTTACCTCAATTTATTTTAAAATATTATAAATATTTTATATATAATTGTTTTGATAAATATTTCTCACTTTTTAAAATATGATTTAAATGATTAAATATTGAGTATTTTTCTCAAAATTTTATTTAACAATTTTTAAAAATATTATATTGTTGTAAATAAATATCAAATAAATTAAGTTTATTTTAAAATTAACTATAAAATTATTAAAATTATTATTTTAAATTTAATAATTCATAAAAACTATTAAAATTTATTAATAATTGAAATTTCTTATTGGAAAAATAAAATTATTTTTTAAACTTTTAGTAAAGAAATTTAATATTATTTTTCTAAACCAAATCTCATATATTTATTTAAAAACAATATGTAAAAGAAAATGATATTTTGTAAATAAAACTCATCTCAAGTGAATATCAAAGGCAACCGTCCTCCTTGACAGCGCGAAATAGGCTCCACGACGGTTTATGAACGGTCGTTCCAATTAGAGAAATTGGACGAAGAAGGCTGCGACTGTTGATGAACCGTCGTACCCCAAATATTGTACTGGTGCTACACTTAATTGGAGGAAGAGGGAAAACATTTGTTTTTCATTTTAGGTTTTTGGGCATCTCTCAACTCATGTCTCTCTCTCTCTCTCACAACTTCCAACAAATGTTTCTGATTTTAGGGTTTTGGACTCACGCACCTCTATCTCAGCTTCCAATAATTGTCCATAACCGCGCCTTGGTATTTCTCTTTCTCAAACCCTAAATCATTCTTAATTTCAATTTTTCTTCTGATGTGTATCTAATGTTGTTGTTCTTGTAACTTCTACTAACTTTCTTGCTTCTGATTTGTATGTAATGTTGTTGTTCCTAAATGGGATTGAGTCTTGAGAGCAAGATATGCAGGTTATCCTACTCGAGATTGTTTGTTTCAAGATCCTGTAGTGGGTGGTAAAAGGTAAGTTAATTCTCCAACGTTTCTATTCGTCACTCGAAGCGTCGTTTCCGCGCCGGAATTGTCGCCATGGCTGCACCAGGATCTGGGCCTGTCCATAAATCAGAGGAAGAATGGCAAGCGATTCTCTCCCCTGAGCAACTTCGAATTCTGAGGCAGAAAGGCACTGAGTACGTAATTCCTTTATCGCATTGTGTTTTTAATATGTTTTCTATAAATCCTTTATCGCACTCTAAATGTTTGATAAAATGTTTGTGTGTTTTTAATATTTTTTAAGGAAGTTTCATATTTTTCCAGGTTGACATATCGTCCGGAGCTAACACGGTTGCAACACTTAGATTGGCTAGTCTTCCTTAGAATAAAGGCAAACTTATTGTGGTAAGAACAATTCTCATTTAAAAGAACATCAAGCTAAATGTGTAAGGTTAAGTTTCATTCATCAACCTCATTATGCAAGCAATGAAACTTTTCACTTTTTTCATCACAATCTAATTAAAGATTCTGTAAAAATATGCTCTGAACTGTGATTTTAGGACTAAAACTTGTTTCTAATATTGTCAAAATTGTTGATGGCTTGAATTTCAGACTATTCATCCAAGTTTCGGGGAACAATGCTTGTCATATGTCTTGTACCAAGACCTTAGGACAGAAGCTGAAAACATGCAGCCCGTGTCCGTCGATTAATTTCTTCCACGAGTTCCGATAAGACTAGAAAGCTTTCTTGTGGAGTTATCGCGTGAAAAACGTTATCGCATTTGGTGTATTTTTTATGAGCTTTTATGTCTTATTATTTACCTCCGCTTGCCTGTTTGTAGCAGTTTATGTTTGTTTGAAATGTTTGCCGTTTTCTACTATCAGCAGTTATGCTGCCTCCTGTAAGACTATGGCTGATTGTTACCTGTGTTAATGTGTTTGTCAGTATAATCAGATTAATGTGGACATTTATTTTTGGCCTATAACATATACTTAATAGGATGATAACCATTTCATCAATTTATCTAGCTCAACTATTTGGATTGACCTATGGTTTACACAATAAACTTTTAGGGATCTGTATGTACTGCAAGGCGTGCTGCTAGTTTCGTGCGAGGAGACGATGTCAATCACAAACTGTTTACAAAACTGACTTGAGAATTTTACTGGTACTATACTTCACAAGTTCCTTTTTCTAGAAACTACTTTTTCCATGTTTTACTGGTACTAGTTTAGGCTGTTGATATATATAGGTCGCTCTTGAAAGGTACAAAGCAATGATTCTATATTGATTTTTATAAAGCTGGTATGCTGACAGTAGACTTGTTTTAAGCAGAACCAAAGATTCCACACTTAAGGTAACCATTTTATTTTATGGTGAGGACCATGGTTCTGTCCCCCCATAAAACACACTTTTTATTTAACAAAGTATATGCTGACAAATGTTGTATTTCAGACAATATTATTTTAAGGATATTGGTGTTCATGCTGATGTAAAATATATTGATTCAACATACATGAACCGTGCATGTCGAGCAAATGCATCGTGTAGGATTTTATGCACTGTACTTGGACAAAATGATGTTAGTTTCTCTTCCTCTTCTTTTTGTTTTTGTTACAATGACAAAATGCTGCTTAATGTATTCAATTTCTAAACTAACTAAATGTATTCAAATTCTAAACTTAAAACTAGTGTTATTTCCTAACCAAGACTTAACTAAAACTAATGTCAGAATGTATATCTAACTAAGCTAAAGTATATAACTAATGTATAAAAAAAGAAAGTTATGTAAAATTAACATATGAAAAGAAATGCTGATGTTATACGGAAACGTGACACTACAGTATGGCATGTCTTCCTACCATTGGTTTTATTAACTTAATTACCACATGAAATGTTTTAAAGCTAACACATGAAATGTTTTGTTTTTGAGGTGGTTAATGCTTACCGTTCCGTAACTCAAATGTCAGTGTTTGATATATATATATTGAAAAAAACCAAAAGAAAGGTTTTTATCATAAAAGTGTAATTATTATTTGTAATTTTATAATAGAAAGGTTTTTATCTAAATCCTGTCACACAAAAGAAAGGTTTTTTATAAAGCTGGTACTAGTTGAGAATTTTAACATAAAAGTGTAATTTTATATACCAGTTTTATCATAACATATACAAAGAATGTGTGCTTAATTATTATTTCTATTGATTCTTGTTGGTTCAGTTTACATAAGATGTTGGTGCCTTTTGTGTGACAGGATTTAAACTTGACAATGCAACAACTATAGCAATGTTTGATCCAAATGAGAAAACCTACAACATTAATGTGCTTCCCTCCTATTATTTGCAGGATGGTGATATAATCAACATTGACTGAGTCCTTACAAGGAAGATCCTTGGACAACCATGTGTTTGTGCTAACCGAGACCGTTTTCTTACTTTTGGATTGTAATATCTCTGAAATGAACATCATTCAACTTATGTTAGTATGTCATACAACAATGGTAGGTTGAAGGATTGTCAGAAAAAAAAAGCTTAAACATGATAGGATTCAAGGTGAAGCTCTATCAATGAACATGTGTGTTCAGTTCACTTAAGTAATTTTGTAGTGAGTTATGCATGTTAAAAATATTGATAGTTACGATATTGGAAAATTCTCTTTTATGGGAATCTTTTTGTTTTGATGGTAGTGTATATGCTAATAAATTAATATTTTACAACCCTGCTAATTGTGAAAGAAAATTTAATACAGATATAGGCCAGTAGTTGCTTTTGGTTTTGCTTCCTTGTAGGTCCAGTTGAAAATTAAGAAATTGAAGTCATTAAAGGCATTACTTGCTGTTCGGATGCCGATTGGATGTTGTTAAAGACGAGTTTTTCAGTTTTTTAGTTTTCCAAATGGAAAAGGCATTACTTGCTGCTGAAAGATTATAGTATAGCTAAGTATCTTAAAGTTTTCCAAATAACAACTATTTTGTGGAATGCTGATGTTGAATTTCTTTTTTTTTATTTAGTTAAAATATTTGTTTGGTCTTTATACTTTAGAAATAACACCTGTTTTCATTTTTTCCTGTACAGTAAGAGAACTGCTACCATCCTTCTTAATGGAGATCGATGCTGCTCCTGAGGTCAGTGTTGAAACTGAAGACGAAAGTTCTCAAGTGGAAGTGGAAATGGATTTTGTCACCGACGACCCTGCAGGTTCTGATATTAATGCCTTGATTGAAGATACGTGTTCTGATTCTGGTGCAATAGTAATAGCACCATCACATTCTCCTATTGCTTCTCAAGCATCCACACTAGTAGCTGTTATACAGACACTGACCTAGAAGCCGTGAAAATTTATCTAGAAAAGCAAGTTGAGGAACTATCTGAGTGTTTAGAGATAGAGAAGAGAATGAGGGTAATTAATTTATTCATAGTAAATGAAAATGCTAAAGTATGAAATTAAGACATTCTAACTGTTTGGATATATTATTTTACTGACATGGTGGAGTGAGAGACATCCTTTCAAGTAAAGACATTCCCAATGGTGGGGAGAACCTAGGGATGAAGACTGTATTTGGTACAAAACCTTTATTTGCTGAAGAGATTGCTAGATGTGTTGGTGAACGTCTTGCCTTTGTTGTGAGTTCTTAAATCCCTTATTTTTATCCAAAATGTATGATCTTATGTGTTGATGCATGTATCACTTATATTTTGTCTCCAAATGGCTTCTTTAGGTTGCAGATACTCAAAAACTTGCAGATTTGGCTGCAAATTCAGCGTTTGTTGATTACAGTACTGAAAATCTTGAACCACCTATCCTATGTGTTGAAGATGCTGTTGAAAGATCTATTTTTTTTGAAGTTCCTGCATTTTTACATCCAAAAAAATCAAGTTGGTGATGTATCAAAAGGAATGGCTGAAGCAGATCACAAGATTCTTTCTGTCAAGGTACATGCGTAGAATACATTTCTTCTGAGTAATGACTATTGTTGTTTATTGATCAAAGTTATTAACTGTCATTATCTATCAATGAAACACAGATGAAACTTGGATCTCAATACTATTTCTATATGGAGACGCAAACCGCGCTCGCTGTACCAGATGAAGACAATTGTGTAACATTTTTAAAAATATTTTAGTATAAGCTTTTATGCTACTAATAATTTTGATTGTATTATCACATTAAATATTTGATTGTATTATCACATTAAATATTTGATTTAGAATTGGTTACATTAAATTTTTCTCAATGACACATGATTAATTATTTTTCATGGTTTTTGTATTCTGTTTGAAGGTTAATAACACTGTTTTTTGATACTAATAATGTTCTTTTCATCGTTTGATTTGAATTTTTAGTAATTTTTTTAATGAATAATAATATTAGTAAAATAATGGGACATAGTTGTATCTAAAAAGCAATAAGCTCTCAGAGATCTATACCTACAGTTAAACTTCCTATGTATAACTAAAAGTTCATTTGAATTTTTTTTTAATTTTAGAAATATATTAGCTGCGGATTAAATATTTCCTGCGGATTTGCCTTTGGAATTTGGAAATACCTACGACTTTTATCTTTGGATAACAAAAACAAAGTTATTTATGGCGGTTGTAACCGCCGTAATTTGCAATTTACGACAGTTCCCTGCCCGTCACGACATAGAACAACCGTTGGAGTGGCGGTTTTAAAAACCGTCGCGATACAGCCTGGCGACACACGTTTTTGCAACAGAAGCAAAACCGTCGCGACTAGAAAGTTATGGCAGTTCAAACCGCCATAATCTACCAATATTAACCGTCGCAACTTGCCAATTTTCTTGTATATTTAGAGTTTCCCCGGCAACTACGTCTAGAACTAGACAGAACCTAGTCTCCTTACATCCGACGTTCTCCCGGACATTTCAACATAACCTAAACCATTGGAATTTTCTTTTACAACAATTTTAGATAACTAGATCTAAGAAATCTCCCCCTTGAACAGTCCATATACAGAAGACCAATGTTCCAAGTGAAACCCCTTCTGGATCTGTTCATCAGCCTGCTCTTGGGCTTAGTGCAAGGACCCAAAGGCTTCCTAAAAGCATCCCCGCCTCTTCTTGGGCGTTGTACAAGGTGTAACGCCCCGATTTGTTTTATTGTATTTAATTATTTCAAATATGTGAATTTATGGAATGTGTGAATTTATTTTATTATTTTCATTTATATGAATTATTGTGTTTTACCCGCTAATTGGTTAATTTCACTGATAGGTAAAATATTTGCATCAAATTATAATTTCTTTTCAACTTTTATTTCCCGAAATATATTTTATCGCTGTTTATGTTTTATCGCGTTTTGAGAGCGTTTGAGATATATTTGAGCTGAGGGGTATTTTGGTCTTTTGCTTGGGTATTGGTTTAATAAAATAGAAAGATAGGAAATTAGAGAGAAAAGAAAGGGAAGAGAAAGAAAAGAGAAAAGAAAGAGAGGAGAAGGAAAAGAGGAGGAAAAGAGGAAAAAGAGGAAAATCGAGGAATCGTCCGTTTCAAGCGCGATTAAATTGGGTAAGGGTGCGAAACTCGATTATTATATGCTTGTGTATGACTATGTATGTATATGTTTGTTGTTTGGTTGGATTGTATGAGAAATAGAACAAAAACCCATTTGTGTAGAAAGTGTTAGAATTCGATTAAATCGTGTTAAAAATGATGTTTTCGTGTTCCTTGTTGTTGATACATGATTGATATATGTTGTTGTACATCAAATTGGTGTTTTTCTGAATTTGGATGATGAATTTGAGGGTGTTTGGTTGGAAAAACGCAGAACCAAGTTCTGCAGAATTTTTCTGGTTTTGCCCAGGTCATACGCGTATGGGGCATGTCCATACGCGTATGGGACTCGGCGTTACGCGTAACATGGGCGTGTGTTGGGCCATTACGCGTATGAAATGTGACTTTTCCCGGCCATCTGGTGATACGCGTATGGCATTGGGCATACGCGTATGGACTTTTTAACATGAAATTTGTGAAGGAAATGGGTTTTGCCCATACGCGTATGGGAACGACGAGGAATCAGGGCCGTACGCGTATGGGAATGGTGATACGCGTATGGTCAGGCCAAGTTTAAAAATGGGATTTTTCAAAATGTGTTTTTTTGTTTCCTACCATAACTTTTGTTCCGATTATCCGATTTTTACATTCTTGGTATCGTTGTGAAGCTATTGAGCTGTACTATATGATTATGATGATTTTGAAATTATTAGCTGATTTAATTATGTCGAAAAGTCGGGAATAGTGTTATTTAGCGACTTTTACCATTTTGAATGTGTGTTTGGGATGTGAAACATACAATAGTGCATTGATGTGAATGTATATAGATTGTATGTGATGGTATGAGATGAATGCATGAGTATATTGTGAATATGTGTGCATTTCAAGAATGTATTGAGTCATTTTGTATGTGAAGCATAATGATGTACATTCTTGTGTTGTGTGATTCCAATGAGAATCCGTTGTAACGATTGTGTGCCTAGGTGAGGTGTGAGCAATCGGATCGTGTGCCCGTGTGGGGTGTGAGCGATCCATAAATGATGTTGTTGCATGGTAAAATACATTGTTTGATTTAATATCAATGTATGTTGTTATGATATGTTGTGGGTAGCCTTTTTGGTGTGAATCCCTTGTGGAAGTAATTGTGATTGTATGATTGTTGTGGTGATGAATTGTGGCCGAAAGGTAAATAAATGCAATGTGTTGTATTTGGTTATATATATGCATGTTGGTGGTTGCATATATGTGTGAAGATGCATTGGTTGTCATGAGTTCTTGTGTGTCAAGCATCATGATATGCATCGTTGTGACGTCCTGAGTGACGGATTAGTTCCAGAGGGAATCCGCTATAACGTCGTGTGCCCGCTTGTGGGGTGTGAGCGATGATTATAGACGATCGTGTGCCCGCGTGTGGGGTGTGAGCGATCGGGTCGTGTGCCCGCGTGTGGGGTGTGAGCGATCGGGTCGTGTGCCCGCTTGTGGGGTGTGAGCGATCCATAAACACCGTTTGCCCGCGTGTGGGGTGCGAGCGGTGGGTGAACATCGTTGGCCCGACGGGGAGTTACAGTGATGTAACGAGCGGTGGTTCCAGCAGAGTTCCTGAGTGAACTAGTATTGAGATTTGATGGAGTCGGTACCGCATATGCATTTGCATAGAGTCGTTGTGTCGGTCTCTTTGCATCTGCATGAATTATGATTGCATTGGTTATATGTGGAAAATCATGATTTAATTGATTATGTGTGAGACATGGTGATAGCATTTGTGAATTAATGTGTATTTGTGTTAAATGCATTGCATTATGAATGATATGTTTTGTGTATAAACATATGCATTATGTGTGAATAGGTGATTATGTGAATATAATCTATATATGCTTTATGTGTTGGCATGTGATAACTGTGGTGAGAATACTTGATATGTGTATCTTTATGTCGATATATATAATCATATGCATTTATATTATGATTGAGTTTCTCACCCTTCTGCTGTGGTTTATTGCTCTATGAGGCAATTGCAGATTGTAGTCTCGGAGGCTTTTGTGGAGATTAGTTCTCCATTCTTTTATCGGTTTGTCCGCTCTGATACGTAACACGGGAGTCGGGGAACGTTTCTATTATATTTATGTATATAAATTGAATATGTCTTTGTATTATTTTTGTACGTATATTCTGATGTTATAAAATGATCTATTTTGTAAAACAAGGCAATTATGGATCTTTCCGCTTTATTCCATAATTGACCATTTATTACTTATGGAAAAAGTTTCCCCTTTGAGGCGATTAAGGATTTGTGTTATGTATCAAATAGCTATTGAGCAGGGAGTGTGTTTTCATTTATTGTTGTGGCATCCTTGTTTCTGTCGAAAAATAAATTTTTATTCACTCTGATTTGATTATGTATTATTTGTAAGCGATGGGAATTGGGGTGTTACAATGTGGTATCAGAGCAGGTCGGTTCGTCCGGCCAAGTTGTTGAGTCTGTTGGTGTGACAGTTGAATAATGTCGTTGTTACTCATCCCTTAGTACGTGATATGTGTGTGGAGCACTGTCAGTACTTTCTGGTTTTCTAGTCCTTTGTCTACAGGATTTAGATTGAGATAAGTAGGGGAGAAGCTGGTACTTCTCCATGTTGCTTTAGGTGTGGAGCGTTGGCTCAGTGTGTTGTGAATTGTAAGATTGTAAGTGTTGTTTAGATAGTGTGGTTCCCGGTTCTAGAAGGGATGCAGAGGTAAGGCTTACGTCAGCTAAGGATTTGTGCCTTAGGTAGTTTTGTGCACAGGAGGTAAGAAAAGCTATTATGGTTTGGTAAAGACGGTTTATGCCACATCATGATTGTCGGCTGTCTATTGGCAAATTGAGGAACTGATCACCCTTAATCTCTTGTTGATAGCAGACGGGAATTATGTTGGATGGAATGGACGTGTCTTTCTGGCTTTGATAGTGTGTGCAATGAGTTGTTTGGAATTTAAGGAAATGGTTACAGATTGTTTTGTTGTGTCGATGAAGATTCTTATATCAGAAGATGAGATGGTTTAGAGGTTGATATGTTGGTCAAGTTGTGAAGTCATTGAGAGAGAATGATTGGGTATTATTAATGGTTGTTCTCAGAGAGTAGAGTGTGAACTCCGATTTGACGAAGGCGAGGTTTGGAGGTTTGGATCTGCTAAGTAAGTAGAAGAACTATTAGGAAGTGAGACTAAGATGTTTGTTATGTTTGAGATAATAGTGTTTTGGAATTGACAAGAAGTCGCGGTAATGGACTGCCAGTTGTGCATGGTTTTCAGATGCGTTTTTGGATGGAACAGTAGTGTGTCGTCTTAGAGAGCTTCAGTGTTGTTAGTGACAAAAAGGAAGGATGATTGAACGGAATAGCAAGCATGTGGCGTATGAGGGTATTGAGGCTATGGGAAGCAAAACTTAGAATTCTGGTGGGGTTTGAGGTCTTTGGAAAGTTAGAGCATTAATGGAAAATCTTGAGAAGAACCTTACGTGTGGATGTAATATTGATATAAAGAGTTCTCTTTGGTTTGGTTGAGATTGACCGAGATTACAAGTGTTTGGAACGTTTGATAAGAGTGGTGATTTTGGGTGAGTTGAGGCTTGGATCGATTTTATGTGACTGGTTGTGTTTGGTATCATCGGAATAAGTTGTTATTTACTCGGTTAAGCTTGTATGTGAGTCTAGACAAGGTTGGACAAGGTTTAATGTGGTTGGACATTATAATGTACAGTGATGTGTTCAGTGTTAGTAAGGCGTCTGGATTGTTTGTGGAGTATATGAGTCGTATCTTCCATATTTAGTTGGATGAGTTCGTAATGGTTTGATTGAGGATATTCGGATCTGATATAAACTCAGAGGAAGGACAAGTAGAGTGTTTGAGAATTGAATTACCAGTGTTGAAAAAAGACGAAGTTTTATGCTAAGTTATTCAAGTGAGAATTTTGGTTGAAAGAGGTTAGTTTTCTTGGATATGTATTCCTGAGGATGGTATTGCGAGGGATTTATCGGAAGTAGATGTAGTTCTATAATGAGAAGTTCCAAAGTCGGCTAAGAGGATTAGAATCTTTTCGAACTTTAGTTGGTTATTATCGAAGGTTACGGAAGGCTGTTCCAAGATTTGCGTTTTCATTATTTCGGTTGACTTGGAAAAAGGGAAGTCGATCGTTTGGGATGCATCTTTGATGAGTATAGTCAGTGTGTTAAGACAAGAAAGTAAAGTCGTGGCTTATGTTCTTCGACATTTGAGTAATCGTGAAAGGATCGGTACTATTGTGGAATTGGAATTGGTTGTAGTGGTATTACATTGGAATATTGGAAGTATTATTTTTATGATGCTAGATTCGAAGTGTTTGGTAATTACAAGAATATTGAGTACTGGTTTGGTCTGAAGGAATAGAGACAACGAGGATGGTTAGAATTCGTGAAGAATTATGAATTAGTTTAGATTATCCTTTGGGAAAGGCCATTGTTATGCCTGATGAGTTGAGTTGAGAGTTTTCATACATGTTTGTTTTGATGGTCAGGGAGTTAGAATTATCTGAGCAGTTCAGAGGCTTGTGTTTGATGTGTAGGATAACACAGTAGAGAGTGAGGTTAGGAATATTAACAGTGAACAGTAATTCTTGGTGAATATGAAAGAAAATTAGACTTTGGACGTGAGATGGGTAGACTTGAGGATTTCGAGTAATTAGAGTGCGCAACGGAAGCGTGAGATGGCACATTTTGTATTTGTGTGTAGGACTTGTAAGAGTTCATAGGATGAACATTGGAATATGTTGGAATGATGAGGCCATTGGACGCTCCAGAATGCAAGTGGCTAATTCCTGTGTGGGGAGTTAGAGGTGTGTTACCTACGGTGATGGTAACGATCTTGTTGTGTTTCGGTTCAAGGGTGAACCTGTGAGTTTGTGCTTGGGTATTCTTGAGTTGTGAGTTGGTCGTCAAGTGCATTGTATGGGCTTTGCATCTTGTTGTTGTTGTAGTCGTGGTCGTATTATTGTTGTTGTTGCTGTTAGCAAGGGTGGTTTGTCAGTTGCGTTATTCGTGGTGTGCCTTTAGTTGGCCTGTTGGTTTGATTAGTCGGATGTGAGAGTCGTGTCCGGAGCTGTTGGTATCAGTATATTTTCGAGGACGAAAATGTCTAAGTGGGGGAGAGTTGTAACGCCTCGATTTGTTTTATTGTATTTAATTATTTCAAATATGTGAATTTATGGAATGTGTGAATTTATTTTATTATTTTCATTTATATGAATTATTGTGTTTTACCCGCTAATTGGTTAATTTCACTGATAGGTAAAATATTTGCATCAAATTATTATTTCTTTTCAACTTTTATTTCCCGAAATATATTTTATCGCTGTTTATGTTTTATCGCGTTTTGAGAGCGTTTGAGAGATATTTGAGCTGAGGGGTATTTTGGTCTTTTGCTTGGGTATTGGTTTAATAAAATAGAAAGATAGGAAATTAGAGAGAAAAGAAAGGGAAGAGAAAGAAAAGAGAAAAGAAAGAGAGGAGAAGGAAAAGAGGAGGAAAAGAAGAAAAAGAGGAAAATCGAGGAATCGTCCGTTTCAAGCGCGATTAAATCGGGTAAGGGTGCGGAACTCGATTATTATATGCTTGTGTATGATTATGTATGTATATGTTTGTTGTTTGGTTGGATTGTATGAGAAATAGAACAAAAACCCATTTGTGTAGAAAGTGTTAGAATTCGATATATTAAATCGTGTTAAAATGATGTTTTCGTGTTCCTTGTTGTTGATACATGATTGATATATGTTGTTGTACATCAAATTGGTGTTTTTCTGAATTTGGATGATGAATTTGGAGGTGTTTGGTTGGAAAAACGCAGAACCAAGTTCTGCAGAATTTTTCTGGTTTTACCCAGGTCATACGCGTATGGGGCATGTCCATACGCGTATGGGACTCGGCGTTACGCGTAACATGGGCGTGTGTTGGGCCATTACGCGTATGAAATGTGACTTTTCCCGGCCATCTGGTGATACGCGTATGGCATTGGGCATACGCGTATGGACTTTTTAACATGAAATTTGTGAAGGAAATGGGTTTTGCCCATACGCGTATGGGAACGACGAGGAATCAGGGCCGTACGCGTATGGGAATGGTGATACGCGTATGGTCAGGCCAAGTGTAAAAATGGGATTTTTCAAAATGTGTTTTTTTGTTTCCTACCATAACTTTTGTTCCGATTATCCGATTTTTACATTCTTGGTATCGTTGTGAAGCTATTGAGCTGTACTATATGATTATGATGATTTTGAAATTATTAGCTGATTTAATTATGTCGAAAAGTCGGGAATAGTGTTATTTAGCGACTTTTACCATTTTGAATGTGTGTTTGGGATGTGAAACATACAATAGTGCATTGATGTGAATGTATATAGATTGTATGTGATGGTATGAGATGAATGCATGAGTATATTGTGAATATGTGTGCATTTCAAGAATGTATTGAGTCATTTTGTATGTGAAGCATAATGATGTACATTCTTGTGTTGTGTGATTCCAATGAGAATCCGTTGTAACGATTGTGTGCCTAGGTGAGGTGTGAGCAATCGGATCGTGTGCCCGTGTGGGGTGTGAGCGATCCATAAATGATGTTGTTGCATGGTAAAATACATTGTTTGATTTAATATCAATGTATGTTGTTATGATATGTTGTGGGTAGCCTTTTTGGTGTGAATCCCTTGTGGAAGTAATTGTGATTGTATGATTGTTGTGGTGATGAATTGTGGCCGAAAGGTAAATAAATGCAATGTGTTGTATTTGGTTATATATATGCATGTTGGTGGTTGCATATATGTGTGAAGATGCATTGGTTGTCATGAGTTCTTGTGTGTCAAGCATCATGATATGCATCGTTGTGACGTCCTGAGTGACGGATTAGTTCCAGAGGGAATCCGCTATAACGTCGTGTGCCCGCTTGTGGGGTGTGAGCGATGATTATAGACGATCGTGTGCCCGCGTGTGGGGTGTGAGCGATCGGGTCGTGTGCCCGCGTGTGGGGTGTGAGCGATCGGGTCGTGTGCCCGCTTGTGGGGTGTGAGCGATCCATAAACACCGTTTGCCCGCGTGTGGGGTGCGAGCGGTGGGTGAACATCGTTGGCCCGACGGGGAGTTACAGTGATGTAACGAGCGGTGGTTCCAGCAGAGTTCCTGAGTGAACTAGTATTGAGATTTGATGGAGTCGGTACCGCATATGCATTTGCATAGAGTCGTTGTGTCGGTCTCTTTGCATCTGCATGAATTATGATTGCATTGGTTATATGTGGAAAATCATGATTTAATTGATTATGTGTGAGACATGGTGATAGCATTTGTGAATTAATGTGTATTTGTGTTAAATGCATTGCATTATGAATGATATGTTTTGTGTATAAACATATGCATTATGTGTGAATAGGTGATTATGTGAATATAATCTATATATGCTTTATGTGTTGGCATGTGATAACTGTGGTGAGAATACTTGATATGTGTATCTTTATGTCGATATATATAATCATATGCATTTATATTATGATTGAGTTTCTCACCCTTCTGCTGTGGTTTATTGCTCTATGAGGCAATTGCAGATTGTAGTCTCGGAGGCTTTTGTGGAGATTAGTTCTCCATTCTTTTATCGGTTTGTCCGTTCTGATACGTAACACGGGAGTCGGGGAACGTTTCTATTATATTTATGTATATAAATTGAATATGTCTTTGTATTATTTTTGTACGTATATTCTGATGTTATAAAATGATCTATTTTGTAAAACAAGGCAATTATGGATCTTTCCGCTTTATTCCATAATTGACCATTTATTACTTATGGAAAAAGTTTCCCCTTTGAGGCGATTAAGGATTTGTGTTATGTATCAAATAGCTATTGAGCAGGGAGTGTGTTTTCATTTATTGTTGTGGCATCCTTGTTTCTGTCGAAAAATAAATTTTTATTCACTCTGATTTGATTATGTATTATTTGTAAGCGATGGGAATTGGGGTGTTACAATGTGGTATCAGAGCAGGTCGGTCCGTCCGGCCAAGTTGTTGAGTCTGTTGGTGTGACAGTTGAATAATGTCGTTGTTACTCATCCCTTAGTACGTGATATGTGTGTGGAGCACTGTCAGTACTTTCTGGTTTTCTAGTCCTTTGTCTACAGGATTTAGATTGAGATAAGTGGGGGAGAAGCTGGTACTTCTCCATGTTGCTTTAGGTGTGGAGCGTTGGCTCAGTGTGTTGTGAATTGTAAGATTGTAAGTGTTGTTTAGATAGTGTGGTTCCCGGTTCTAGAAGGGATGCAGAGGTAAGGCTTACGTCAGCTAAGGATTTGTGCCTTAGGTAGTTTTGTGCACAGGAGGTAAGAAAAGCTATTATGGTTTGGTAAAGACGGTTTATGCCACATCATGATTGTCGGCTGTCTATTGGCAAATTGAGGAACTGATCACCCTTAATCTCTTGTTGATAGCAGACGGGAATTATGTTGGATGGAATGGACGTGTCTTTCTGGCTTTGATAGTGTGTGCAATGAGTTGTTTGGAATTTAAGGAAATGGTTACAGATTGTTTTGTTGTGTCGATGAAGATTCTTATATCAGAAGATGAGATGGTTTAGAGGTTGATATGTTGGTCAAGTTGTGAAGTCATTGAGAGAGAATGATTGGGTATTATTAATGGTTGTTCTCAGAGAGTAGAGTGTGAACTCCGATTTGACGAAGGCGAGGTTTGGAGGTTTGGATCTGCTAAGTAAGTAGAAGAACTATTAGGAAGTGAGACTAAGATGTTTGTTATGTTTGAGATAATAGTGTTTTGGAATTGACAAGAAGTCGCGGTAATGGACTGGCAGTTGTGCATGGTTTTCAGATGCGTTTTTGGATGGAACAGTAGTGTGTCGTCTTAGAGAGCTTCAGTGTTGTTAGTGACAAAAAGGAAGGATGATTGAACGGAATAGCAAGCATGTGGCGTATGAGGGTATTGAGGCTATGGGAAGCAAAACTTAGAATTCTGGTGGGGTTTGAGGTCTTTGGAAAGTTAGAGCATTAATGGAAAATCTTGAGAAGAACCTTACGTGTGGATGTAATATTGATATAAAGAGTTCTCTTTGGTTTGGTTGAGATTGACCGAGATTACAAGTGTTTGGAACGTTTGATAAGAGTGGTGATTTTGGGTGAGTTGAGGCTTGGATCGATTTTATGTGACTGGTTGTGTTTGGTATCATCGGAATAAGTTGTTATTTACTCGGTTAAGCTTGTATGTGAGTCTAGACAAGGTTGGACAAGGTTTAATGTGGTTGGACATTATAATGTACAGTGATGTGTTCAGTGTTAGTAAGGCGTCTGGATTGTTTGTGGAGTATATGAGTCGTATCTTCCATATTTAGTTGGATGAGTTCGTAATGGTTTGATTGAGGATATTCGGATCTGATATAAACTCAGAGGAAGGACAAGTAGAGTGTTTGAGAATTGAATTACCAGTGTTGAAAAAAGACGAAGTTTTATGCTAAGTTATTCAAGTGAGAATTTTGGTTGAAAGAGGTTAGTTTTCTTGGATATGTATTCCTGAGGATGGTATTGCGAGGGATTTATCGGAAGTAGATGTAGTTCTATAATGAGAAGTTCCAAAGTCGGCTAAGAGGATTAGAATTTTTTCGAACTTTAGTTGGTTATTATCGAAGGTTACGGAAGGCTGTTCCAAGATTTGCGTTTTCATTATTTCGGTTGACTTGGAAAAAGGGAAGTCGATCGTTTGGGATGCATCTTTGATGAGTATAGTCAGTGTGTTAAGACAAGAAAGTAAAGTCGTGGCTTATGTTCTTCGACATTTGAGTAATCGTGAAAGGATCGGTACTATTGTGGAATTGGAATTGGTTGTAGTGGTATTACATTGGAATATTGGAAGTATTATTTTTATGATGCTAGATTCGAAGTGTTTGGTAATTACAAGAATATTGAGTACTGGTTTGGTCTGAAGGAATAGAGACAACGAGGATGGTTAGAATTCGTGAAGAATTATGAATTAGTTTAGATTATCCTTTGGGAAAGGCCATTGTTATGCCTGATGAGTTGAGTTGAGAGTTTTCATACATGTTTGTTTTGATGGTCAGGGAGTTAGAATTATCTGAGCAGTTCAGAGGCTTGTGTTTGATGTGTAGGATAACACAGTAGAGAGTGAGGTTAGGAATATTAACAGTGAACAGTAATTCTTGGTGAATATGAAAGAAAATTAGACTTTGGACGTGAGATGGGTAGACTTGAGGATTTCGAGTAATTAGAGTGCGCAACGGAAGCGTGAGATGGCACATTTTGTATTTGTGTGTAGGACTTGTAAGAGTTCATAGGATGAACATTGGAATATGTTGGAATGATGAGGCCATTGGACGCTCCAGAATGCAAGTGGCTAATTCCTGTGTGGGGAGTTAGAGGTGTGTTACCTACGGTGATGGTAACGATCTTGTTGTGTTTCGGTTCAAGGGTGAACCTGTGAGTTTGTGCTTGGGTATTCTTGAGTTGTGAGTTGGTCGTCAAGTGCATTGTATGGGCTTTGCATCTTGTTGTTGTTGTAGTCGTGGTCGTATTATTGTTGTTGTTGCTGTTAGCAAGGGTGGTTTGTCAGTTGCGTTATTCGTGGTGTGCCTTTAGTTGGCCTGTTGGTTTGATTAGTCGGATGTGAGAGTCGTGTCCGGAGCTGTTGGTATCAGTATATTTTCGAGGACGAAAATGTCTAAGTGGGGGAGAGTTGTAACGCCCCGATTTGTTTTATTGTAGTTAATTATTTCAAATATGTGAATTTATGGAATGTGTGAATTTATTTTATTATTTTCATTTATATGAATTATTGTGTTTTACCCGCTAATTGGTTAATTTCACTGATAGGTAAAATATTTGCATCAAATTATTATTTCTTTTCAACTTTTATTTCCCGAAATATATTTTATCGCTGTTTATGTTTTATCGCGTTTTGAGAGCGTTTGAGAGATATTTGAGCTGAGGGGTATTTTGGTCTTTTGCTTGGGTATTGGTTTAATAAAATAGAAAGATAGGAAATTAGAGAGAAAAGAAAGGGAAGAGAAAGAAAAGAGAAAAGAAAGAGAGGAGAAGGAAAAGAGGAGGAAAAGAAGAAAAAGAGGAAAATCGAGGAATCGTCCGTTTCAAGCGCGATTAAATCGGGTAAGGGTGCGGAACTCGATTATTATATGCTTGTGTATGATTATGTATGTATATGTTTGTTGTTTGGTTGGATTGTATGAGAAATAGAACAAAAACCCATTTGTGTAGAAAGTGTTAGAATTCGATATATTAAATCGTGTTAAAATGATGTTTTCGTGTTCCTTGTTGTTGATACATGATTGATATATGTTGTTGTACATCAAATTGGTGTTTTTCTGAATTTGGATGATGAATTTGGAGGCGTTTGGTTGGAAAAACGCAGAACCAAGTTCTGCAGAATTTTTCTGGTTTTACCCAGGTCATACGCGTATGGGGCATGTCCATACGCGTATGGGACTCGGCGTTACGCGTAACATGGGCGTGTGTTGGGCCATTACGCGTATGAAATGTGACTTTTCCCGCCCATCTGGTGATACGCGTATGGCATTGGGCATACGCGTATGGACTTTTTAACGTGAAATTTGTGAAGGAAATGGGTTTTGCCTATACGCGTATGGGAACGGCGAGGAATCAAGGCCGTACGCGTATGGGAATGGTGATACGCGTATGGTCAGGCCAAGTGTAAAAATGGGATTTTTCAAAATGTGTTTTTTTGTTTCCTACCATAACTTTTGTTCCGATTATCTGATTTTTATATTCTTGGTATCGTTGTGAAGCTATTGAGCTGTACTATATGATTATGATGATTTTGAAATTGTTAGCCAATTTAATTATGTCGGAAAGTCGGGAATAGTGTTATTTAGCGACTTTTACCATTTTGAATGTGTGTTTGGGATGTGAAACATACAATAGTGCATTGATGTGAATGTATATAGATTGTATGTGATGGTATGAGATGAATGCATGAGTATATTGTGAATATGTGTGCATTTCAAGAATGTCTTGAGTCATTTTGTATGTGAAGCATAATGATGTACATTCTTGTGTTGTGTGATTCCAATGAGAATCCGTTGTAACGATTGTGTGCCTAGGTGAGGTGTGACCAATCGGATCGTGTGCCCGTGTGGGGTGTGAGCGATCCATAAATGATGTTGTTGCATGGTAAAATACATTGTTTGATTTAATATCAATGTATGTTGTTATGATATGTTGTGGGTAGCCTTTGTGGTGTGAATCCCTTGTGGAAGTAATTGTGATTGTATGATTGTTGTGGTGATGAATTGTGGCCGAAAGGCAAATAAATGCAATGTGTTGTATTTGGTTATATATATGCATGTTGGTGGTTGCATATATGTGTGAAGATGCATTGGTTGTCATGAGTTCTTGTGTGTCAAGCATCATGATATGCATCGTTGTGACGTCCTGAGTGACGGATTGGTTCTAGAGGGAATCCGCTATAACGTCGTGTGCCCGCTTGTGGGGTGTGAACGATGATTATAGACGATCGTGTGCCCGCGTGTGGGGTGTGAGCGATCGGGTCGTGTGCCCGCGTGTGGGGTGTGAGCGATCGGGTCATGTGCCCGCTTGTGGGGTGTGAGCGATCCATAAACACCGTGTGCCCGCGTGTGGGGTGCGAGCGGTGGGTGAACATCGTAGGCCCGACGGGGAGTTACAGTGATGTAAGGAGCGATGGTTCCAGCAGAGTTCCTGAGTGAACTAGTATTGAGATTTGATGGAGTCGGTACCGCATATGCATTTGCATAGAGTCGTTGTGTCGGTCTCTTTGCATCTGCATGAATTATGATTGCATTGGTTATATGTGGAAAATCATGATTTAATTGATTATGTGTGAGACATGGTGATAGCATTTGTGAATTAATGTGTATTTGTGTTAAATACATTGCATTATGAATGATATGTTTTATGTATAAACATATGCATTATGTGTGAATAGGTGATTATGTGAATATAATCTATATATGCTTTATGTGTTGGCATGTGATAACTGTGGTGAGAATACTTGATATGTGTATCTTTATGTCGATATATATAATCATATGCATTTATATTATGATTGAGTTTCTCACCCTTCTGCTGTGGTTTATTGCTCTATGAGGCAATTGCAGATTGTAGTCTCGGAGGCTTTTGTGGAGATTAGTTCTCCATTCTTTTATCGGTTTGTCTGCTCTGATACGTAACACGGGAGTCGGGGAACGTTTCTATTATATTTATGTATATAAATTGAATATGTCTTTGTATTATTTTTGTACGTATATTCTGATGTTATAAAATGATCTATTTTGTAAAACAAGGCAATTATTGATCTTTCCGCTTTATTCCATAATTGACCATTTATTATTTATGGAAAAAGTTTCCCCTTTGAGGCGATTAAGGATTTGTGTTATGTATCAAATAGCTATTGAGCAGGGAGTGTGTTTTCATTTATTGTTGTGGCATCCTTGTTTCTGTCGAAAAATAAATTTTTATTCACTCTGATTTGATTATGTATTATTTGTAAGCGATGGGAATTGGGGTGTTACACAAGGACCCATCGACTTCTTAAAAGTTTTCACAGCCTCCTCTTAGGCTTCGTATAATGATTCTTCCTCCGGGAAGATAGCCTCCTCTTGGGCTTCGTACAAATTGTCCCTCGACTTCTTAAAAGTTACTCTCGCCTCCTCTTGGGCTTCGTACAAATTGTCCCGGCGACCTCTTAAAGGTATAGGAACAAAAATTAGTCATCTTAATAGAACAGTCTTTCAAAGAGTCTAGATATTTCTACCGCAAATGTACTGTCTCTTAATTTCTCTTAAGCATAGTACTAAAGATAAAACTCTAGACTTGGACAGTTTAATTTCCTTGAGTCTCAAAGATATTCTCAAGCTCCTTTCAAAAATAGGAAGATAAAACCCGTAAGACTCGGATAGTCTAAAGCTCCTTTGGATTCCCCGTTTCCTTAGAGAACAGGAAATAATCCCGATCCTCAGATCAAATCTATGAGTACGACATTACCCATATAAGAACTGATTTTCTCTTTTAGCCAACATACTGGACCTGTCACTCAACTGAAACAATAACCATAGCCTCCTCTTGGACTTTGTACAATGATTCTCCCCAGCGGAGCTAACCCTTTTTAGCCTCCATCTCGGGCTTCGTACGAGATACCAAAACACTCTGTTGTTGAATGTAAAAGACTCTCTTGTTGAGTCAAACATGTTTTAGCCTTCATCTCGGGCTTCGTACGAGATACAAAACACTCTCTTGTTGAGTATAAAAAGACTCTCTTGTTGAGTCGATCACCTTCAGCCTCCATCTCGGGCTTCGTACGAGATACCAAAACACTCTCTTGTTGACTATAAAAGACTCTCTTGTTGAGTCAAACATTTTTTAGCCTTCATCTCGGGCTTCGTACGAGATACAAATCACTCTCTTGTTGAGTATAAAAGACTCTCTTGTTAAGTCAATCTCCCAATAGCCTCCATCTCGAGCTTCATACGAGATACTAAATCACTCTCTTGTTGAGTATAAAAGACTCTCTTGTTGAGTCAACTCCCTTTTAGCCTCCATCTCAGGCTCGTATGAGATACCAAAGCACTCTCTTGTTGAGTCAACCCTTTTAGCCTCTCTCTCGGTCTTCGTACGAGACACATAAAAACACCCTCTTGTTGGGCCAATAGCCTCCTCTTAGGCTTTGTATAAGGAAACAAACATCAACAACTCCTTTTCCTTCATCTAATTGCTGTAAGCGGCAAGCCTCTGGATTATTTACATCCACGCCACTGTCCCTCTTTTAGCATGAGAAATTCTTAAGGAAAGATGTCATTGCTCTACACTTAGTTAAAGTCTTCTCCTTCAGGTTGAAAATCCCCTATAAAGGAAATTATGGCATTTCTGGATTCACAGATCCCAGTTAAAGTAATTCTTCTTTATAATCAGTCACCCAACAGTTGTGACAGACAGACCCCTCTTTAGAGATGATAAATTCTCTCTGAAGTCAGAACCCTTTAGCTTCACATCTTGGGATTCAAACAAGATACAAATAGACCCTTCAGTTTCACATCTTGGGCTTTGAACAAGATACAAACCACCTTTAGCTTCACGCCTTGGGCTTTGAACAAGACACCAAAATAACCTTTTTTCTCCTATAGAATAGGAAGAACTACGATCGCTCTGATTTCCCTATCCCGGGAATACGTAGGCATAAGATTGAAAAATCTTAGCGAACACACTAATCAAAAACCCAAAATCCCATATATCAACCGAATAGAATTGGTCCCCCAACACCCTACCCCGACACTGTTTTCAACAAAATAACCCCAAAGGGCAAACCCCCCATATTTTGATAGCATCTGTAAATCAACAGTTTTGACTGTTTAACCTCAGTTTGTAAGCAGGGTTAATTGGAGACATCTATTTCCCTTCCTTCATCAGCTTCAATAGGATAAAAAATGAATAGAACTGTAGTACCCAAGCGATAGTGCTTCGAAACCACAAAAATCGCGCTACAAACACCGATGCCATGTATCCACTCTCTCCCCAATAGCGGATTATAGTTGGCTTTCGTCTCTACCACCATGAAGACAGTAGGCCTGGTAATTGTACCCACTGTTTAGTCAACTTGTATTACTCCCATCATAGAACCAACCTTCCCTTCGTAATTCGAAAGGATCATATTATGTGGCTTAGTATCTGTGTCATACTTGCCAATCTTGTTCAGTAAAAAATGTGGCATCAAATTCACCGTTGCACCACAGTCCACCAGTATCTTGTTCACAGGCACATTCTCCACCTTCCCAGTAATATAAAGAGGCTTTAGGTGACTCCTCATTGCCTCTGTTGGGCACTAAAAGAAAGCATTCTGCTCCTCTACACACCCATTATTCTTGATATAATAGCACACAGGCTTGTGTGCAGCCATCTCCGCCTCAATGTAAGCATCCAAGTTCTCGACCTCTGTAATTTGGTCGAACTCCCTTGGCATGACTGACACCATGTTAACTATGATGTCAAGAGAAGCCTCTGATTCACTGTCAAAGTTGTCAGTCATTTCTTCATCATCTTCGACTGTCTTTTCATGCTTACCCTCCTAAGGGGAAAACAATTCTCGCCTTATAGGCATCTTCTCAGCAACTTTGAATTGGTCCCCACCGTCGTTGTCAGTTGGGACATTAGTACTAGATTCTCCTTGACCTTTCAACTGGGCTTCCCTGAGAGCTTTTCTCATGCGTTGCTCCCTTCTCCACTGTGACTGAGTCATAGGATTCTTTCCCTTATAATTCTGGGAAATGTATGCTGATTTGTTAGAAGTCTGAGACTCCTTCCGACATTCAAATGAGGAACCCCTATCCACATCGAACTTCTGCCATTTCTTATGTCCTCTTTCTCTAACTTCGATAGGCTTTACCCAACTCCCCATTGGTGCGTTGCTGGTTGGCTTGAAGGTATTGGGCTTAGCCCATGGCAATTAGGCCATTCCCCCTGTCTGCTTTGTAGAAGATCTTCTAGGATCAAAACTCCTTTGGCCTTGAGTTGCTCTCTGCCCCCATTTCTCACTAGCCTTCCTAACCCCTTCCAGATTATGGGCAGCTTTCTTGTCGAAGATTGCACTAAACCTGGGGCAAAGCATAACCCCCGACCCGTTCTTCTGGCAGTGGTGAAGAAAGTTAATAATGGTTTCCTCTTGTTTCGGGTATGCCAGTTTGTTGTACTCCTCCTGGCGATCTGATTCATTCACTTCCATAGCCTTCTGTTGTGTGATTTCGACCATGTTAATGTCCATATCAGCACTCACACTTAACTTGTAGAAGTCCATGTCAAGGCCTTCAGTAGCCTTGTCCATTTCAACGAAACTATTAGCAGTTTCCTTAGTAACTAACATCATGTTGGAACCATCAGCGATCCCTTCATTCAGGCCATTAGTAGCCCCGTCGAAGCCCTCAGTGGCCTCAACCATTAGTCTCTCCATGTCGCCCTTGTCAAAGTCTTCCGTAACCTTGACCAGAACAACTTTTGTGGCGAAATCCTCATTAATCTCAGCCATATTTATTGAGTAGCCAAGATTCTCAGTGACTTCGACCATTTGTACTTCCTCGGGCTCAGCATAATGGGCATCTGCTGTCTGCAATGGATCAGAGTCAATCATCATCTGAGTCTTGCTCTTTTCTCCAAACTTCAGCCTGCCCTCCTGAATAGCATTTTGCACCAAATCCCTGAAAAGAAAATGTAACGCCCCGATTTTGATTATTCCATTATTCTTGAGTCTTTTAATTTAATTGGGTGATAAATTATTTTATTTGTTAAATTGGTGTGTTAAATGTTATTTTACCATTTTCGAGAGTTTTCGGGGAAATTAGAATTGAGGGTATTTTAGTCTTTTCTCAATTAATTATAAGTTAGAAATTTTTGTGGAATTAGAATTGTGTGAGAAAAAAATGAATTAAATTGATTTAGTGGAAAATGAGAGAAAAGAAATAGAAAAGAAAGAAAATAGAAAAGAAAGAAAATAGAAAGAAAAGAGAAATAGAGAGAAATAGAAAAAGATAGAAAGAAAAAGGAGAGAAAGAAAGAAGAGGAAGAGAAAAGAAGAGGAAAGGAGGAAAAACTTAGAAATTCATCAAGATCAATCAATTAGCAAGCTTGGAATCCGGGTAAGGGTGTGAAACATTGTTATCTTATCAATGTATATGATTATGTATGAATTGTTGTTGTTGTTGATGAATTTTGTGAGTTTTAGGGTATAACCCATTTTTGAGAAATTGATTAGAAATTGATCCAAATGTATTAAAACTTATGTTGATTGTGTTCATAGTTGTTTATACATGATTGGTATGTATTGTTATACATCAAATTGGCATTTTTCTGAGTATTAGGTGAAGATTTGGATGATTGGGGAGTGGAAAACGCAGAACTTCGTTCTGCAGAATTTTTCTGGGTATGCTCTGGCCATACGCGTAAGGGGCATGTCCATACGCGTATGAGCCAAGGCAATACGCGTATCATTGGCTTATTTTTGGGCCAATACGCGTATGAATATTGGCATTACGCGTAACAGGGGCGAGCCATGGGCCAATACGCGTATGGGATTTGGAACGAGGAATTTGTGAAGGAAATGGGTTCTGTCCGTACGTGTATGGACATGGGTGATACGCGTATGGACAGGAGGAGTGTAAAAATGGGATTTTTCAAAATGTCGTTTTCGGTTTCGTCCGTAACTTTTGTTCCGAGTATCCGATTTTTACATTCTTGGTGTCGTTGGAAAGGTATTGAGCTGTACTTTCTTATTATGATGTTTTGAAAATCGTTAGCCGATTTAATTATGTCGGAAAGTCGGGAATAGTGCTATTTAGCGACTTTTACCGTTTTGACTGTGTGTTTGAATGTGAATCATACAATAGTGCATTGATGTGAATGTATATAGATTGTATGTGATTGTAAGAGATGAATGCATGAATATATTGTGAATATGTATGCATTTCAAGGATGTCTTTTGAGTCATTTTGCATGTGAAGCATCATGATGTGCATTCTTGTGTTGTGCGATTCTAATGAGAATCCGTCGTAACGTCGTGTGCCCATGTGGGGTGTGAGCGATGATTACGAATGATTGTGTGCCCATGTGGGGTGTGAGCAATCGGATCGTGTGCCCGTGTGGGGTGTGAGCGATCGGGTCATGTGCCCATGTGGGGTGTGAGCGATCCATAAACATTGTGTGCCCATGTGGGGTGTGAGCAATGGGTGAACATCGTAGGCCCGACGGGGAGTTACTTCGGTAACGAGCGATGGTTCCAGCAGAGTTCCTGAGTGAACTAGTGATGATTGAGTCGGTACCGCATTGCATTTGCATAGAGTCGTGAGTCGGTCTCTATGATTTGCATTTATCATCTTTATAATGATGTGTTGTTGAATGAACATAATTGTGTATGTTTATACGGAATGATTGAGAAATGTGAAAGTGTGCATGATGAATATACTTGTTATATATATATATATATACATTGTGAGGTATATAGATGAAAATGTGATGAATTGTGGTGAGAATGTGTAATATGTGTATTTTTTTGTTAAGATATATATATAATTGTATGCATTGTTATTATGATAATATTTCTCACCCTTCTGCTGTTTTATGATGCTCTATGAGGCATTGCAGAGTAGGTATGCTGGAAGTCTTTTTGTGAAGCGTGTCTTCATTCTTTTGGTCGGTTGGCTCTGATATGTAGCACCGGGTAGCTAGGATGTATATTATTCTTTTGTGATACATTTGCATATGTATCTTGCTGATGAATTTGTGTATAAACATGATGTAGCTAGTGATTCATACTGGATGATGTACATATGTGTTGTTCTTCAATATTTTAGATGTTTCCGCTTTTATTCTAAATATTGAGATGTGGGTGTAAGGACAAAGTTCCTCTGTAGCAAGTTACCCCACTGTTGCATATCAATATAATGAGCAGGTGTTGTATGTATTAATTGTGTGTATGATGTGACATGCCTCTTTTATACCATGTTTTAATCGTACTCTGGCGAATTTTTATATTTTTTTTTATATGTGCCTGAATGATTTATGTGATTATTTGGGGGTATAGAAAGTGGGTGTTACATTAAGTGGTATCAGAGCCAGAGTTGAGTCAGTTGTGTCTGTCTTGTTGTTGTGTTGGTTGAACTGTTGTTTAACCTTGTTGTCATTTTTGGGAATAATCAGAAGATGGCTGGTAGAAACGACAATGCGATGGCTGCTGCTTTGGAAGCAATGGCTAGGGCGGTGCAAGGTGCACCTAACGTGAATGCTAATGACGAGTTCAGGAAGAATCAACCACCGGTTTTCAAAGGAAGATTTGATCCCGATGGAGCTCAATTGTGGTTGAAGGAGATTGAAAGAATCTTCAGAGTGATGGGCTGTGCGGAGGAGAATAAGGTGAGGTTTGGGTCTCACATGCTGAAGGAAGAAGCCGACGATTGGTGGGTCGGTATGCGTGAAGTTCTTGAGGTGGATGATGAAGAGGTAACTTGGAATTTATTTCGTACTGAATTTTTGAGGAAGTATTACCCTGAGAGTGTGAAGGGAAAGAAGGAGATGGAGTTTCTTGAACTGAAACAAGGTAGTATGTCTGTGGTGGACTATACTGCTAAATTTGTGGAGTTGGTTCAATTCCATCCTCATTATGCTGCGATTACTGCTGAGTTCTCAAAGTGTATTAAATATGAGAATGGTTTACGTCCTGAGATCAAACAAGCTGTGGGATATCAAAGGATAAGGAGGTTTGCGGATTTGACGGAATGTTGTAGAATCTTCGAAGAAGATAGTAAGGCTCGTTCTACACATTACAAAAGTTTGAATGAGAGGAAGGGGAAGCAACAAGCTAGAAGTGGACCTTATGTGACACCCATTGATAAGGGTAAGCATAGGGGAAGCTTTGATAGGAGGTCTGGAGGAGGAGGTTCCGGTGTTGTTAGGTGTTACAAATGTGGTGATATAGGTCATAAATCTTTTGAGTGTGGGAAGCCTGTAGCGAAATGTTCTAATTGTGGTGGTCTTGGGCATGCTGCTACAGATTGTAGAAGAAATATGGTGAAGTGCTATAATTGTGGAGAAGTGGGTCACATTAGTACTAAGTGTACTAAGCCGAAACAAGCTCAAGCGGGCGGAAAGGTGTTTGCATTGGCGGGGACTCAAACTACGAATGCGGACCGTTTGATTAAAGGTACATGCTTTATTAATAGTACACCTTTAGTTGCTGTTATTGATACGGGAGCGACTCATTCGTTTATTTCGTCTGAGTGCACGAAGCGTTTGAATCTTGCGTTAACTGTGATGGGTGCTGAAATGGTTATTGAGACTCCTGCTTCAGGGTCGGTAATTACATCTTTGGTGTGTATGAGTTGTCCTTTGACCATGTATGGTAAAGACTTTGTTATGGATTTAGTATGTTTGCCGTTGGAGGGATTGGACGTAATCTTGGGTATGAACTGGTTGCAATTTAACCGAGTTCATATAGATTGCTATCACAAGTTAGTAAAGTTTCCTTCTTTGGAAGATGATGAATTTGAGAGTTTCCTATCCACTAAAGAGTTGAAGAAACTTTTAGCGGACGAAGCTCAATTGTTTGGTTTGTTTGCATCATTGTCGGTGGAGAGTAAAGTTGAGCTTGATGTGTTCCCAGTGGTGTGCGAATTTCCAGAAGTGTTTCCGGAAGATATTACGGATGTACCGCCGGAAAGAGAAGTTGAATTTTCTATTGATCTAGTTCCGGGTACTAGACCGATTTCGATGGCACCGTATCGTATGTCGGCATCGGAATTGGTAGAATTGAAAAAGCAATTGAATGACTTGTTGGACAAGAAATTTGTAAGGCCAAGTGTTTCTCCTTGGGGTGCTCCGGTATTGTTGGTAAAGAAGAAGGACGGGAGTATGCGGTTATGCATTGATTATCGACAGTTGAACAAGGTGACAATTAAGAACAAGTATCCGCTTCCAAGGATCGATGATTTGATGGACCAATTGGTTGGTGCGAATGTTTTTAGCAAGATTGATTTGAGATCAGGATACCACCAGATTCGTGTGAAAGGAGAGGATATTCAAAAGACAGCATTTAGGACACGGTATGGTCATTACGAATACTCCGTGATGCCATTCGGGGTTTCTAACGCGCCGGGTGTGTTTATGGAATACATGAATCGTATTTTTCATGAACAGTTGGATCGTTTTGTGGTTGTGTTCATCGATGATATTTTGATTTACTCTAAGTCTCAAGAGGAGCATGAAGAGCATTTGAGAATTGTGTTGCAAATTTTGAAAGAGAAACAATTGTATGCTAAGTTGTCGAAGTGTGAATTTTGGTTGTCGGAAGTAAGTTTCCTTGGACATGTTATTTCCGGTAGTGGTATTAGTGTTGATCCATCCAAGATAGATGCGGTGATGCAATGGGAGGCTCCTAGGTCGGTTACGGAGATTCGAAGCTTTTTAGGCTTGGCGGGTTATTATCGGAGGTTTATTGAGGGATTTTTGAAATTGGCACTTCCTTTAACGCAATTGACTTGTAAAGGAAAGGCTTTCATTTGGGATATTCATTGTGAAGAGAGTTTCAATGAGTTAAAGAGAAGGTTGACAACGACTCCGATCTTGATTTTGCCTAATCCTAATGAACCATTTGTTGTGTATTGTGATGCTTCATTGACAGGTTTAGGTGGTGTTTTGATGCAAGATAGAAAAGTGGTGGCATATGCTTCTAGACAATTGAGAGTGCATGAAAAGAATTATCCTACACATGACTTGGAGTTAGCGGCGGTGGTGTTTGTTTTGAAAATATGGAGGCATTATCTTTATGGTGCGAGATTTGAAGTTTTTAGTGATCACAAAAGCTTAAGATATTTATTTGATCAGAAAGAATTGAACATGAGACAAAGGAGGTGGCTAGAACTTTTGAAGGATTATGATTTTGGTTTGAATTACCATCCGGGTAAGGCAAACGTGGTGGCCGATGCCTTAAGTCGGAGGTTGTTACATATGTCCGCATTGATGATGGAAGAATGGGAACTTTTGGAAGATTTCAGAGATTTGAGTTTGGTTTGTGAAATGACGCCGAGGAGTGTGCGACTTGGTATGTTACATGTTACGAATGATTTTCTTGCAACGGTTAGTGAAAAGCAAAAGTTGGACTTGAAATTCGTTGATTTGATGTTGAATGAGAATAAGGATTTCAAGGTTGATAATTATGGAGTTTTGAGATTCCGTGGGCGTATTTGTATTCCCGACGACGCGGAGTTGAAAAAGATGATTCTAGAGGAAGGACACCGAAGTAATTTGAGTATTCATCCGGGTGCGAATAAGATGTATCAAGATTTGAAGAAGATCTTTTGGTGGTCCGGTTTAAAGAGGGATGTGGCTCGATTTGTGTATGCATGCTTAACTTGTCAAAAGTCTAAGGTGGAACATCAAAAACCAAGTGGATTTATGCAACCGTTGGATATTCCGGAATGGAAATGGGATAGTATATCGATGGATTTTGTTACGGGATTGCCAAATACGCAAAGAGGTCATAATGCTATTTGGGTAATTGTTGATAGGCTTACTAAATCTGCTCACTTTATTCCAATTGATATTAGTTATCCTTTGGAGAAGTTAGCCGAGATTTATGTTCTTGTGGTTGTGAAGTTACATGGAGTTCCTAAGAGTATTGTATCGGATAGAGATCCAAGGTTTACATCGAGGTTTTGGGAGAGTTTACAAAAGGCTTTGGGTTCTAAGCTAAGATTGAGTTCGGCTTGTCATCCGCAAACGGACGGTCAAACCGAGAGGACGATTCAATCGTTGGAGGATTTATTGCGTGCTTGTGTACTCGAGCAAGGTGGTGCTTGGGATGGTTATTTGGCGTTAATTGAATTCACTTACAATAACAGTTTTCATTCGAGTATAGGTATGGCACCATTTGAGGCTTTGTATGGCCGGAGATGTCGAACACCTTTGTGTTGGCATGAAACCGGCGAGAGGACGATAGTTGGACCGGAAATGGTACAACAAACAACGGAGAAAGTGAAGTTTATTCGGGAGGAGATGAAAGCTTCTCAAAGTAGACAAAAGAGCTATCATGACAAGAGAAGGAAGGATCTTGAGTTTCAAGAAGGTGACCATGTGTTTTTGAGAGTTACACCAGTTACTGGTGTGGGTCGTGCTTTGAAGTCGAAGAAGTTGACTTCTCGTTTTATTGGTCCGTATCAGATTACTTCACGAGTTGGTGTTGTGGCTTACCGTGTGGCGTTGCCTCCGAACCGTTCGAATTTGCATGACGTATTCCATGTTTCGCAACTTCGGAAATATGTTCCGGATCCGTCACATGTTATTCCTATGGACGAGGTTGAAGTGAGAGATAACCTTACGGTGGAAGCTTTACCGGTTAGGATTTTGGACCGCGAAGTTAAGAAACTAAGGGGCAAGGATATTGCGCTTGTGAAAGTAGCGTGGGGAGGCGCTGCGGAAGGCAATATGACGTGGGAACTAGAGAGTGGGATGCGAGAGTCGTATCCAGAGTTATTTGAATCAGGTATTATTTTCGAGGACGAAAATTTCTAAGTGGGGGAGAGTTGTAACGCCCCGATTTTGATTATTCCATTATTCTTGAGTCTTTTAATTTAATTGGGTGATAAATTATTTTATTTGTTAAATTGGTGTGTTAAATGTTATTTTACCATTTTCGAGAGTTTTCGGGGAAATTAGAATGAAGGGTATTTTAGTCTTTTCTCAATTAATTATAAGTTAGAAATTTTTGTGGAATTAGAATTGTGTGAGAAAAAAATGAATTAAATTGATTTAGTGGAAAATGAGAGAAAAGAAATAGAAAAGAAAGAAAATAGAAAAGAAAGAAAATAGAAAGAAAAGAGAAATAGAGAGAAATAGAAAAAGATAGAAAGAAAAAGGAGAGAAAGAAAGAAGAGGAAGAGAAAAGAAGAGGAAAGGAGGAAAAACTTAGAAATTCATCAAGATCAATCAATTAGCAAGCTTGGAATCCGGGTAAGGGTGTGAAACATTGTTATCTTATCAATGTATATGATTATGTATGAATTGTTGTTGTTGTTGATGAATTTTGTGAGTTTTAGGGTATAACCCATTTTTGAGAAATTGATTAGAAATTGATCCAAATGTATTAAAACTTATGTTGATTGTGTTCATAGTTGTTTATACATGATTGGTATGTATTGTTATACATCAAATTGGCATTTTTCTGAGTATTAGGTGAAGATTTGGATGATTGGGGAGTGGAAAACGCAGAACTTCGTTCTGCAGAATTTTTCTGGGTATGCTCTGGCCATACGCGTAAGGGGCATGTCCATACGCGTATGAGCCAAGGCAATACGCGTATCATTGGCTTATTTTTGGGCCAATACGCGTATGAATATTGGCATTACGCGTAACAGGGGCGAGCCATGGGCCAATACGCGTATGGGATTTGGAACGAGGAATTTGTGAAGGAAATGGGTTCTGTCCGTACGCGTATGGACATGGGTGATACGCGTATGGACAGGAGGAGTGTAAAAATGGGATTTTTCAAAATGTCGTTTTCGGTTTCGTCCGTAACTTTTGTTCCGAGTATCCGATTTTTACATTCTTGGTGTCGTTGGAAAGGTATTGAGCTGTACTTTCTTATTATGATGTTTTGAAAATCGTTAGCCGATTTAATTATGTCGGAAAGTCGGGAATAGTGCTATTTAGCGACTTTTACCGTTTTGACTGTGTGTTTGAATGTGAATCATACAATAGTGCATTGATGTGAATGTATATAGATTGTATGTGATTGTAAGAGATGAATGCATGAATATATTGTGAATATGTATGCATTTCAAGGATGTCTTTTGAGTCATTTTGCATGTGAAGCATCATGATGTGCATTCTTGTGTTGTGCGATTCTAATGAGAATCCGTCGTAACGTCGTGTGCCCATGTGGGGTGTGAGCGATGATTACGAATGATTGTGTGCCCATGTGGGGTGTGAGCAATCGGATCGTGTGCCCGTGTGGGGTGTGAGCGATCGGGTCGTGTGCCCATGTGGGGTGTGAGCGATCCATAAACATTGTGTGCCCATGTGGGGTGTGAGCAATGGGTGAACATCGTAGGCCCGACGGGGAGTTACTTCGGTAACGAGCGATGGTTCCAGCAGAGTTCCTGAGTGAACTAGTGATGATTGAGTCGGTACCCGCATTGCATTTGCATAGAGTCGTGAGTCGGTCTCTATGATTTGCATTTATCATCTTTATAATGATGTGTTGTTGAATGAACATAATTGTGTATGTTTATACGGAATGATTGAGAAATGTGAAAGTGTGCATGATGAATATACTTGTTATATATATATATATATATATATATACATTGTGAGGTATATAGATGAAAATGTGATGAATTGTGGTGAGAATGTGTAATATGTGTATTTTTATGTTAAGATATATATATAATTGTATGCATTGTTATTATGATAATATTTCTCACCCTTCTGCTGTTTTATGATGCTCTATGAGGCATTGCAGAGTAGGTATGCTGGAAGTCTTTTTGTGAAGCGTGTCTTCATTCTTTTGGTCGGTTGGCTCTGATATGTAGCACCGGGTAGCTAGGATGTATATTATTCTTTTGTGATACATTTGCATATGTATCTTGCTGATGAATTTGTGTATAAACATGATGTAGCTAGTGATTCATACTGGATGATGTACATATGTGTTGTTCTTCAATATTTTAGATGTTTCCGCTTTTATTCTAAATATTGAGATGTGGGTGTAAGGACAAAGTTCCTCTGTAGCAAGTTACCCCACTGTTGCATATCAATATAATGAGCAGGTGTTGTATGTATTAATTGTGTGTATGATGTGACATGCCTCTTTTATACCATGTTTTAATCGTACTCTGGCGAATTTTTATATTTTTTTTTATATGTGCCTGAATGATTTATGTGATTATTTGGGGGTATAGAAAGGGGGTGTTACAGAAAACACTAAGAAGTTTTATGACCCAAAAAATTATGGTACTTACAAAAGCCTCTCTTCTTTCTCTGTTCTAAAGGTGGCATTTTAGCGCCAGCAGGCACTATCATTTTTCCACCTTAACCAACAAATCAAAAATTTCATCACACTTGGTGATGTCGAAAGTATATGTTTTCTTTGGGAATTTGTCATTCTTTTCAAATTTGACAGGGTTTTTTCCCATTCGAAGGAGCCAACATTTTACAAGCATATGGTGGACCTTGCTTTAATTCAGCAACATCTACCTCATTTTCGTCGAAATATAATGATTCATCATACAAACCCTCGACATCCCCATTACATTCGACGAAGGCTACTTTTTTACCTTTATTAAACTTAGCCTTTTCGTCTTTTAGACTTTCTAGCTGTCGAACCCTATCAGCCAGCTGGGCCATATTCCTAAGATATTGGGTATCCAATTTCTTTCTAATAGAGTAATCAAGGCCACCAGCGGCCATTTCGACCAACTCATGTTCCGGTACTTATGTAAAGCACCTGGCCTTAAATAGTCGAAACCTATTCAAGTAATCATCGATTGGATCAGTAAACTTGCGTTTAATACTAGCCAATTCTTTCAAACTAATTTTGGTTTGTCCCATATAGAATTGTTCATGAAATAACCGTTCTAACTGGGTCCAATTACAGATCGAATTAGGGGGTAAAGTTGTAAACCAAGTGAAAGCATTTTTAGTGAGAGAGCTTGGGAAATAATTTATCCTCAGGCTTTCATCACTTGCAATATCTCCCGCCTCGATCATATACCGGGTCACATGTTCGATAGTAGACGCAGTGGTGTCTCCTGATAACTTACTGAACTTTGGAACCTTCGTCCTAGAGGGTAATTCTGACTGGAGAATATAATCCACTATAGGTGAAGTATAGTTTGGCCTAGTAAAGCCAAAACTCATTCCATTTCGAGCCATTATCCTTTCGACCATGGCTACAAGGTTGTTATCTGCTGCTATATTGTTACGTCGAACCTGTCGTAGGACTTGGTCAGCATTTTGGTTTCAATTCACTACAACTACCCCTGGTTCCTCTTCCGCAGGAATTGGCACATGGTTTCTTGGTGGGTCGACTCTAAAGGGTTCGACTATCTCCTGATCCTCTAGGCTCGCCTCAGGTATACTTCTAGGATTGCGTTGTGGGATATCCTCTACAACAATTGCCCCTCGCACGGGGGCTGGCACCCCCAAAAATTCAGCCATACGCGCCAACTGTGCCGCCAGTTGCTGATTAGTTTGGGTAGTATTTTGGATTAAAGGCTGGAAAATTTCCCCCATGGTCTGGGACAAGGTTTGCACCATTTGTAGGTTACTCTCATCCATTTGTTGTCTTAAGCAATTTATAGAGGTATTGGTCAGACTAGGACCTTGGGCAGAATACCCAACACCTATGCTCTGGCTGTTTCGACCCACATTTATCCCAGATCCAAACCCTTGTAATGGCGAAGACATTACATTTTCAGAAAATACTGGTGGGGCATTATGGAGACTTTGCATTATCGACATAGGCATCCCATAAGGTGGATTCCTCGGCAGTGGTTGTGAGAAACCTGGAGGAGGAAAATGCCGATATGTCGAAGCTCCCCTTGGTGGGGTTTGTGGAGTAGGTCCTTATGGACCTATATACTCTAGCACCGGTTGAGTATATGCCCTTGCGTATGTTGACCCTGGACCTAACATCGATGGCATTGGTCCGGACATAACAGGGGGTGGTGTTGGTCCTCCTGTCGAAGAGACTGGAGATGGCATCCCATCATTTCTAGGTACACTTTGAGAGTTGGTTACATTGGGCTGGGTATTCGAATTACTCGATTGAGGATTCGAAACACTCCCTTGAGGGTTTGGGTTAACTGGCTGACTAGTGTTCGTTGCCATTTTTCTATTATATCTTCTCCTTGGTCTCTTTTCGTTTGTAGTGGCTATCTTCCCACTTCTCAATAACATACAACGAAGTTTTCTCACTAATAAAGGCAGATATATATAATAGAAACTTATAAATTTTTTTATAAAAGTTAGCACTTGTCCCACTGGGCGTGCCAATTTGTTTACCGTGAAAATTGGTAAACAACCGCTGATCTTCCAAATCTAACTTTGGTGACTCACAGGATCGATCAGATTGATCATATGACATGTGCTAACCACTTAATCAAAATAAACTCCAAGGTTTTAAATGTTTCGACAAAGAATATAAAGAAAGGTTTTCTAAAAACTATGGTTCGAAAGTGTTCAAAGGTATATAAAAGACACTAGGTTAAAGGACTAAAATGGCAAAGGCAAAGTCGAAGGACTAAAAGTGCATTAGAGTGCAGAAACGTAAAGTGCTTTTAAAATAAAGAACAAGTTCATTGCTAAACTATAAAGTAAAAGAAACTGAATTGACAAAGTAAATGGTGTTTACATCACATACATTCTCACAATACTCTTTTCTCTATACACGGATACTTTGAGTAATTTCAGAGTAACTTGTACAAATTGAACACCTGATTCCATGGCTAACAGCCCCTATTTATAATACTACAAATAACTGCTAATAACCACCTAAAACAATCACCAAATGACAAGTGTAACACTGCATGTAGCTGCCTTTTAGATATGCACCACTTGTCTTTTTGGAGATAACTACTCCCTCCTTTATTTGAATTCAAATTCTTCAATATTGGACGCCTTCACTTTCCTCGGTCGAAGGCATTCTCTCAACTTTCGGAAATATTTTCTAAGTCCCAAAGATGCCTCCTCTTATACAAGCGTCTTCGACCCAAACATACCATAAGGAGTCAGTCGAAAACCTTTTACAACTTCAATATGGAGCGTCAAATTTATGAGCTAACACCGTGACAGTGCAGTACCTTAAGCAATCTACAAGTATCACACTAACTATTATAACAGCTCTATTTCAATTCACAACAGTTCACCCTAACACCAATTCAATCTAGCTAATTCTAATGAATCACAACTAATCCAACTGTTTCAAACTAACAAGTCATTAATGTTAACTATCCTAATTCCAACTTTCAATCACAAACTCAACTCATTTCTACTAACCTACTACATTCCTCCAACAGTTTCTCACTCTAACATAATTCTACATCAATTAACCAATAGTTCACTCATTCTTTGAACTAATCCTAATACTTAAACTAACAACCTATCACTTAGCTTCTAATTTTCTAACTAATCTCTTACTATCCAATCTACTAAACTAATGATTTATTCCTAATCCAAACTAACATGACTAACCTTTTTTAAACTCTAATTGACTTACAGGTGTCTAACTAATTCGTTTCATCACAATCCAAACATCAAAGTAACCAGTTAACTAACTAACTCTAACTTAACAAATTTAACCTTAATTCAAAATCAAAACTAAACACTCCTAAGAAATATAACTATCAGTAACTGCAAGTTAACAGAGTTAACATCACCAACTAATTTCCTCATGAGATTAAACTAACTGTAACAGTGCCCTAACGATAACAAACCCTGCCCTAAATCATTGCCCGAAATAGTTAGGATCACACTCTTTATAATCTACATTCCTCCTTCTATCTCATTAAACCTTGATCACTTTGCAAATTTCTACCCTCGTCACTCTCTCTATCTTTCTCAAATCATCTTCTCCAGTCTTTTATACTGAAAATTTATCAAAATACAAATCCAAATCTGATTGATAGTGTAAACCTATGACCATTTTCAGGTAAGTGACGAATTTGAAAACTTGTTGGATGATGACGGAGATATGGCTGAACTATATCTTACAAATAAATTGTCTCAACTCTCAACAGAAGTTTAAAAATTCTTCTACAGCCTCATCCATGAAACAAGGTGGAGATTTAATTGATCATGATGATTCTAAAAGCGTCGTTAGTGGCGAAATACCTAAAATGCAGGCTGGTACTGTCAATAGCGGTGTTGGCAGTGTTGAGGAGCTTGAGAAGCTCTTAGGAGCATACTTTGTGCAAATTGGTAGCACCCTGAACAAACTATCCATGGTACGAATCTTATATATATAAACCAGATCAGCTATTCAATGAATTAAAAAAAAAGTGAAACTTTGCTTATAATAATATTTCTTTGGATTTTGTTATTGAAGTTGAATGAATACGTCGAGGACACAGAGGGCTACATAAACATGACCTTAGATGACAAACAAAACTGCACTGTTATACCTCAATGTTTCCACAAACCTCCTAGGACAGCAACATTAATCCTCACTTTCCATGTCTTGGTTTCAACTTTGTCCTGCCAGAAGGCCCGTCTACCCTTAATGTTCCCAAAAGCATAAATTCTACACATGCTGCCAATATTAAAAGTTTATTGGTGGATAATTTGTAAGTAAACCAGTCAGCACTCTATGCACCTTAAGACATGTCCCTACGAATCTGATGAACCCAGAGCCTCAACCCATTTAAACAAGATTCTATATATAAAAAATAACAGGGATGATAAAACCGTTTCAAAGTAAGTTTGGTATCTCACATTCCATAACTAAAGGTAATCCATTACTGTTCTACACAATGTACCTTTACAAAACACGTCACTAGTCCAGACAAATATGATACATGGTTGCCGTAAAAATAGCTAAATATACTAACTATCAAGGTTTTCTTTCTTTCATTTTCCATATATAAACTGATAATGAACTAAGAAGATACTCAATAGGACTGAGATGTGTGTGGTGTGGCCTAGAGAATACCATAATCATAGTGATTTCAATTCCACTACGCTGTAAGTTTCGTTCCAAATGGTAAATACAAACATCTATTACATATAAGATTAAAGGTGAATTGCCAAATTTGTCTTCTTTAATTACTTTTAACTATTCATCGTAAACCCAAGATATAAGATTAAAGGTGGATTAAAGGTCCCTGCCTACCATCCCTGTCAAAAGAAAATTCAAAAGCTCTGAGATACCTACTGATCAATAACCTGCACTAAACATTACTACATACTTCAGAAAAAATTCAATTGACACCAACAATCGAATTCTCCTCTCCAGCCCCCTAACCTCGCACCTGTAACCCGATTAAAAACCAACAGACTTTGAGTGAATATTGAAGTATTGTGCTTGATTTGCACAGGTTGACTTCGTCTGCATCACATGCAGATGTTAGTTTTCCTAGTAAACTTAAATTTTTGAATGATTTATGTCTTAACATGTATGCTGGGTAATTTTTAAAACTTTTTTTTTTACTTTTTTTATTTTTTTATTTATGTGTATAATTTAAAAGAAGTGTCTTTAGAATGTTTTTTTTTCAATAAGCAAGGATTTCATTGATAGCGAGAACAATAGGTTCTCGAACCCACTTACAGAAAAACGAGGCACACCTCGGAAACAAAAAGAAAATTACAACCCAATTAAGCCTTAAGCTAAATAGTTCAAAGGGAACTTACTAAACTCATAAAAGCTATAATTGGAACGGGTAATTTTTCCGATAAAAGACCGTCTCCACACTAACGCCTTTATGTTCCAAACCACATCCAACACATTCCACGTCTCATTTCGGAAAATAATAGCATTCCGTAACTTCCACAAATACCAAGTTGTTGCCAACCAAACAATTCCTTCTTTGCCTTTCTTCACCCTATTATGCTTAACGAAAGCAATCCATTTTAAAAAACTTTCTTTAATATTTCTAGTTTCGAAATCCTCAAAACCAATCCAATCGGCCATTTCCTTCCACACCAATATAAAAACACAACAATCTAAAAAAATGTGATCAAGAGATTCTTCCTCCGAAGAACAAAAAACACAATCTGAAACACAATCCGGAAACATGCAACCTCTAAAGAGAAGAGCATCCTTTGTGGGGAGTCTATTTAAGAAGCATCTCCATCCGAAAGCCTTAATTTTATAAGGGACCACTACTTTCCACACCAAAGAAAAAGCCTCATCGAATTCACTACACGGTCCATAAGGAATGCGGAAATCATTAATAAGATTGAAAAAACTACTCACCGAGTAACCCTCCAAAGGACGCAACACCCATTCAACCGCTCCAACACCATGCAACTACGGCCGAATAGACTCAAGCAAAGAACGCAACAACAATAGCTCCGCGGCGGTCCCGACACCAACCGGCCCGACCACCTCGAAATCACCCCAAATCCACCTCTCTCCATGCCATCCTCCCATGCAAGCCACAAAAACTTCTTTAAGACAAGACAAGTTATAAAGAGTAGGAAATTTGTCCTTTAGGCAACATTCTCCTATCCACCTAGAGAGCCAAAAAGAGATTAAAAAACCATTGCCAATAGAAAAATTACAATTAGAGATAAAACAATTTTCTGGTAATCCTTTTTCCAAACAACATAATTCCTTCCACAAAAATGAATCACTATACTCCTTGTTTGAAAAAAAAACCCAGAAACCACCATCTTCAAATTTATATCTCCGTACCTAGCCTTTAAGACATTATACCATAAAGTGTCTTTAGAATGTTTTGACAAAGGAATACTTGAACACCCGATAATTCAAATGCCTTAAAAATAATGCCGAGGACAAGCAGAATGAAACATGAACACCCAACATATCAGAAACAAGTTGCATTCTAATTTGTTTTTGGAAATTATTTTGTTCTTGTAATTTTCCTAAATACCTAGAAAAATGGCCATTCTATTTCAAACCAGAACAAAGGAATGAACTTAATATTGTGTTTTTACCTAAAACCAATTTGAGTTTGTTATGATGAATTTTCAAGTGACGGGGGCCATGGATTCTATTAAATCTGAGCTGAGTCATGAATCAAACATATTAATACATTAGTTTTTAAACACATCTGACAATTTCTTCTCTACATGGTGTTTTGAAGGTCAACCAATTCATTCAAGTTCGATCAGGGATAGTTGTTAAAGACGAGAGTGTATTTGATAATACCTTAGGCTAAAATATTGTAAAGTTCAGAAAAATTAGGGATTCACTTATAATTAGTCAACAATAGTAGAAACTAAATTATCTTCAAATTCAAATCCCTAATTTTGCAATTTACAACACAAATCAATAATCTGAGAAAAGAAAGATTACCACATACCAATGAAGAGAAGGATGACGGTGGTGAGCTGACGAAGGGCTGAGTTCGACGGAGAATGGGTTTTTCTTCGTTCTTTCTTTCCTGTGTTTCCTCTTTCTATGTGAGTGATAAATCGGAGGTGAATCTGAATCGACCGTGTTTCCTCTTTCCGGTGGTGAATCAATGGTGAATCGATGAATGAAGGCTAGGTCGATGGCGTGAGTAAATCGGAGGAAGAAGAGGACTGAGTAAATCGGAGGCCAACTGTAACGCCCCAGTTTTAGTATTTTGTTTAATTGAATCGTTTTTGATTATTTTATTATTATATTATTTTATTTTCGACTTTTATCTGAAATTATGTTATTTTTCGATATGATTATATTTTATCGCATTTTGGTCATTTCACATTTATTTTACTAAGTTAGAAAAGAAAGAAAAAGAAATAGAAATAGAGGGAATTAGAAAAGAAAGAAAAATAGTAAGAGAAAGAAAAGGAGAAGAAGAAAAGAGAAGGGAAAGAAGAAAGAGAGAAAAAGAGGAAAAAGCTAGGAATAAAAAAAAAAACAACTTCTAGGAATCGATTTAATCGGGTAAGGGTGTGAAATTCAATTATCTTATACATGTGTATGATTATGTGTGTGTTTGTTTGTTGTTTTGTTGGATTATATGAAAAATATAACAAAACCCATTTTTGTAGAAAATGTTAGAATTCGATTTAATCGTGTTGGAAATGATGTTTTTGGTGTTCCTTGTTGTTGATACTTGATAGATATGTGTTGTTGTGAATCAAATTGGTAATTTTCTGGGTTTAGGTGATGGATTTGGGTGTGTTTTGGTTGGAAAACGCAGAACTCGTTTCTGCAGAATTTTTCTGGGTTTCTGCAGGTCATACGCGTATGGGGCATGTCCATACGCGTATGGGACTCGGCAGTACGCGTAACATTGGCCTGTGTTTGGGTCATTACGCGTATGAGAGAGGGTGATACGCGTATGGTGTTGGGCATACGCGTATGGGGTTCAAAATGGGATTTTTGTGAAGAAAATGGTTCTGCCCATACGCGTATGGCCTTGGGCAATACGCGTATGGCATGGCGAGGAAATTGGGCAATACGCGTATGGCCTTGGGTAGTACGCGTATGGCCAGGAGAATGGTAAAAACGTGAATTTTGAAATGTCGTTTTCGTTTCCGTCCGTAACTTTTGTTCCGTTTATCGGATTTTGACGTTCTTGGTGTCGTTGGAAAGGTATTGACTTGTACTTTATGATTATGATGTTTTGGAATTTGTTAGCCGATTTAATTATGTCGGGAAAGGTGAATCGTGTCGATTTTCAACTTTTGTCGGTGTAAGTATGCACAATTAATGTGTATTATGCTATGAGATGTTGTGATGATGGATTGGTGTGGTTGATGGTGAGTAATTCTTGACGTGAATGGATATGGGTGCAAATGATGAAATGCTATTTGTTGTGGGTTGTAGTTAGTGATAAATACATTGTTTAAGTAAGTATCAATGTATGTGGTTTCGAGTGTATGATTAATGTATGATATGGCGGCCTCTGTGGCGTAGATCCACAACGAGATGAATGGTAGGGTATTGATTATCATGGGATTGCTATAATAGTAATATTTGGTGTGTGGATTGAATTCCAATTGTGTTAGAATACTCATTGGGGTAGAATGGCTTATATGCCATTCCTAGTGAGGTATTAATGTTTTGGTCGAACACATTAGGGTAGAATGACTGTATGTTGTTCCTAGTGTTGTTGTTGTACTCATTAGGGTAGAATAACTATATGTCATTCCTAGTGAAGTGCGAGTGTGTCGTTGTGTCCACCGGGGTAGAATGACGTTGATGTCGTTCCTGGTGGAGTACTCACTGGGGTAGAATGACTATGTTGTCATTCCTAGTGATGTACAATTGAGTTGTCGTGTCCACTGGGGTAGAATGACTATGTTGTCGTTCCTAGTGGGATACTCATTGGGGTAGAATGACTATGATGTCATTCCTAATGAGGTGTGCACTGGGGTAGAATGACGTTGATGTCGTTCCTAGTGTGGTGCTCACTGGGGTAGAATGACTATGTTGTCATTCCTAGTGATGTACAATTGAGTTGTCGTGCCTAGTAGGGTATTCATTGGGGTAGAATGACGATGTTGTCATTCCCAATGAGAGGTGTCCTAGAGTGGAATGACTATGTGTCGTTCCTAGTGAGGTATATTGGGTAGAATGACTATGCTGTCATTCCCAGTTATGTGATGCGTGGTATTGTCGGGTCTTGATTGGATTGGTGAATTATGCATGATGTATATGTTTATGTGGGATGGTAGAATGGTGAGAATGTGTTATGTGTATACTTTTGTGTTGATATATATAATTATATGCATTTATATTATGGTTGTTTTTCTCACCCTTCTGCTCATTTTATAATGCTCTATGAGGCATTGCAGATTAGAGTTGCTGGAGGTCTTTAGTGAAGCTTTGTGTCTTCACCCTTTTTGTCGGTCGGCTCTGATATGTGACACCGGGTAGCTAGGGTGGCCGTTTGTGTTATTGTGTACTATGTATACGTATCTTTTGGCTAGTACCTGTATAACTTGGAGTATGACAAACTTTTACATGATATATGTATTTATGTTAATCAGATTTTAAGATTTTCCGCTTTAATTCTAATTTCTGAAAATGTGGGTGTAAGGAACGAAGTTTCCTCTGTTGAATGCTACCCCACTGTTGCATATCTTTATGGGCAGGTGTGGTATGAATTGTTTGGTTTCAAATTGATGTGATTTCCCCGTCTATGCCATGTTTTTAAATATACTCTGACCAAATTTCGAATTTTCTTTTATTGCCTTAAATGTGTGATTATTTGGGGGTGTAGATTGGGGGCGTCACATTAAGTGGTATCAGAGCCAGTCTGTGTCAGTCTGTGTCAGTTGTGTCTGTCGTTTTAGGCGAGTTGCGGTTGTGCAGCAGTTGTGTGCTGGTAGTTTGTTGGTTAACCATAGTTTCTATATTTGGATGAACAGAATATGGCCCGAGCTGTGCAGGGTGTAGCAGATGTTATGGGTAGTGATGAGTTCGGAAGGAATAAGCTGCCTATCTTCAAGGGAAGATATGATCCTGATGGTGCACAATTTTGGTTTGAGGAGGTTGAAAGAACCTTCCATGTGATGGATTGTGCTGAAGAGGACAAGGTGAGACTGGGTACTCACATGCTGGAGGAAGAAGCAGCTGATTGGTGGGTTAGTTTACGCCAAGTGTTGGGAGTGGATGATGAAGGAGTTACTTGGGATTTATTTAGCCGAGAGTTTCGGAGGAAGTATTATCCTGAGGGTGTGAAGGAAAAGAAAGAGATTGAGTTTTTGGAGTTGACACAAGGCAATATGTCTGTGGTTGACTACACTGCAAGGTTTGTGGAACTTGTGCAGTTCTATCCTCATTATCTGGAAGCGACTGCTGAATTTTCTAAGTGTGTGAAGTATGAGAACGGATTGCGTCCGGAGATTAAATGGGCAATCGGTTATCAGAGGGTTAGAAGGTTTTCTGATTTGGTGGACAGTTGTAGGAGTTACGAAGAGAATCGTAAGGTGCGTGCTACTCCCTATGAGAATGTGAATGACAGGAAAGGGAAACAACAGTCTCGTAGTGGGGGAGGAATGTCTAGTCCTCCGAGGTGTTACATTAAGTGTCACAAGTGTGGGGAAGTGGGACATCGTAAGTCGGAGTGTAGGAGGAATAAACTGAAATGTTCTAATTGTGGAGGTTTGGGACATGTTGCAGCTGATTGTAAGAGAATTGGGGTGAAGTGTTTCATCTGCTGTGAAACAGGTCATATCAGTACGAGGTGTACGAAACTGAAGAGAGCTCAGACTGGTAGAAAGGTTGTTGCATTGGCAGGAGATGAGACTACTAGTGCGTATCGTTGGACTCAAGGTACTTGTTTATTAATAGTATGCCTTTAATTGCTATTATTGATATTGGGACGACTCATTCGTTTATTTCGTGTGAGTGCGTGAAGTGTTTGAATTTGTTGTGATCTTCTTGGAGTAGTAAGATGGTTCTCGATATTTCTGCTTAAGGATCGGTAATTTCTTCTCTGATTTGTTTAAATTATTCTTTGAGCAGTTGTGGTAAAGGCTTGGGATGGAATTAGTGTGTTTACCGTGGGAAGGATTAGAATGAGATAAGTGGGGGAGAAGCTGGAACTTCTCCATGTTGCTTCAAGTGTAGGGCGCTGGCTCAATGTGTTATGTATTGCAAGGTTATAAGTGTGGTTCTGGTTCAAGAAAGGGATGCAGAAGTAAGGTTTACGTCAACTAAGGATTTGTGTTTTAGGTAGTTTTGTGCATAGGATGTAGTGGATGCTATTATCGTTTGGTGGAGACGGTTTATGCCTCATCATGGTTGTCGGCTGTCTATTGACAAATTGAGGAACTGATCACCCTTAATCTCTTGTTGATAGCGGACGGGAATTATGTTGGATGGAATGGACGTGTCTTTCCGGCTATGATAGTGGTGCGGAATGGATTACCAAAAAATTGGAGGGAATAATTGCGGATTATTTTGTTAAGTTGAGGAAGGTTATATATCTGACGGTGATGCGGAATCAAGATTTTTGTTTGATGGTTAAAATTGCGTTGTTGAGTCGATGAGAATTCTTATATCAGAGGATGAGATGGATTAGAGGTTCTAGTATGTGGTTAAGTGGTGAAGTCATTGAGAGTCCTTTTGGTTGGTTGTTACAATAGATTGGATTTGGATTGTCAAGAGAAGGATTTGGGTATGGAGTGACGATTGAGAATAAGTATCCACTTTCAGGAATTAGGTAACTGGAATGGTTTAGTTGAGTTTGACTAGAATTGCATTTGTTGGAATGTTTGATAAGCGTAGTGATGGTTTGAGTAGAGGCTTCAAAGTTAGTTAAAGGTGATTAGAAACTTTTTGGGATTTTGTTGGTTATTATCAAAGGGTATGGAAGGCTTTTCCAAGATTAGTGGTTTCGTTTACTTCAGTTGACTTGTAAAGGTGAAGTCGATTGTTTGGGAGGTATCTTGATGAGTATAGTTGGTGTGTTAATGTAAGAGAGTAAAGTCGAGGCATGTGTTCTTCGACATTTGGGAAGTCGAGGGAGGATCAGTATTATTGTGGAAATGGGGATTTTTGGAAGTTGTATTATGTTGGAATACTAGACGTATTATCTTTATGATTCTAGATTCGAAGCGTATGGTAATTACAAGAATATCGAATGCGGGTTTGGTCGGAAGGAATAGAGACAACGAGAATGGTTGGAATTATGATGGGTTATGAATTTGACTTGGATTATCATTTGTGAAGAGTTATTGTTGTATCAGAGGAGTTAAGTCGGAAATTTCTAAGTATATCTGTTTTGATGATCTGGGAATTAGAATTGTTTGAGCAATTCAGAGGCTTGTGTCTGGTGTGTAAGATAACACGAAAGAATGTGAACAGTAGTTGTTGGGAAGTATGTGAAAAGTTAGACTTGGGACGTGAGATTGGTAGTTTTGATGGTTACGAGTCATCAGAGTGTGCAGCGGAAGCGTGATGTAGCACATTTCATATGTGTGTGCGACTTGTAAGAGTTTTTAGGTGGAATATTGAAAGTCTGTAGAAATGTTGAGACCATTGGATGTTTCAGAATGGAAGTGTTAGGTAAGAGGTTTGAATAATGTTCATGGGTTACTAAGCAGATGGATGTTTTAGTTATATGTTCGATTGGTGAATCGTAACATTGATGTGATAAGGTTGTGTGACAAGGAGGTTGGTATTCTTGTTTTGTTGATATTGTTGAGACCTTGCCGTGTCGTGGAACCTTGTGTTCTTGTTTGTGTAGTTGCCTCGTTTCCATTGTGTTGGTTCGAGTGCGAGTAACTAATTCCTGTGTGGGGGATTAGGGGAGTGTTACCTAAGGTGAGGGTAACGATCCTGTTGTGTTCGGTTCGAGAGTGAACCTGTGAGTTATGTTTTGTGTATTCTTTGAGTTGTGTGTTAGTCGTCAAGTGCATTGTATGAGCTTTGCATCTTGTCGTTGTTGTGGTCGTTGTTGTATCTGCGGTTAGCAAGGTGGTTTGTCAGTTGTGTTATCTGTGGTGTGCCTTTTTGTAGGCTTGATGTGTTGTTAGTCGGATGCGAGAGCCGTGTCCGGAGTGGTTCGTCTCGGTTATATTTTCGAGGACGAAAATTTCCAAGTGGGGGAGAGTTGTAACGCCCCAGTTTTAGTATTTTGTTTAATTGAATCGTTTTTGATTATTTTATTATTATATTATTTTATTTTCGACTTTTATCTGAAATTATGTTATTTTTCGATATGATTATATTTTATCGCATTTTGGTCATTTCACATTTATTTTACTAAGTTAGAAAAGAAAGAAAAAGAAATAGAAATAGAGGGAATTAGAAAAGAAAGAAAAATAGTAAGAGAAAGAAAAGGAGAAGAAGAAAAGAGAAGGGAAAGAAGAAAGAGAGAAAAAGAGGAAAAAGCTAGGAATAAAAAAAAAAAACAACTTCTAGGAATCGATTTAATCGGGTAAGGGTGTGAAATTCAATTATCTTATACATGTGTATGATTATGTGTGTGTTTGTTTGTTGTTTTGTTGGATTATATGAAAAATATAACAAAACCCATTTTTGTAGAAAATGTTAGAATTCGATTTAATCGTGTTGGAAATGATGTTTTTGGTGTTCCTTGTTGTTGATACTTGATAGATATGTGTTGTTGTGAATCAAATTGGTAATTTTCTGGGTTTAGGTGATGGATTTGGGTGTGTTTTGGTTGGAAAACGCAGAACTCGTTTCTGCAGAATTTTTCTGGGTTTCTGCAGGTCATACGCGTATGGGGCATGTCCATACGCGTATGGGACTCGGCAGTACGCGTAACATTGGCCTGTGTTTGGGTCATTACGCGTATGAGAGAGGGTGATACGCGTATGGTGTTGGGCATACGCGTATGGGGTTCAAAATGGGATTTTTGTGAAGAAAATGGTTCTGCCCATACGCGTATGGCCTTGGGCAATACGCGTATGGCATGGCGAGGAAATTGGGCAATACGCGTATGGCCTTGGGTAGTACGCGTATGGCCAGGAGAATGGTAAAAACGTGAATTTTGAAATGTCGTTTTCGTTTCCGTCCGTAACTTTTGTTCCGTTTATCGGATTTTGACGTTCTTGGTGTCGTTGGAAAGGTATTGACTTGTACTTTATGATTATGATGTTTTGGAATTTGTTAGCTGATTTAATTATGTCGGGAAAGGTGAATCGTGTCGATTGTCGACTTTTGTCGGTGTAAGTATGCACAATTGATGTGTATTATGCTATGAGATGTTGTGATGATGGATTGGTGTGGTTGATGGTGAGTAATTCTTGACGTGAATGGATATGGGTGCAAATGATGAAATGCTATTTGTTGTGGGTTGTAGTTAGTGATAAATACATTGTTTAAGTAAGTATCAATGTATGTGGTTTCGAGTGTATGATTAATGTATGATATGGCGGCCTCTGTGGCGTAGATCCACAACGAGATGAATGGTAGGGTATTGATTATCATGGGATTGCTATAATAGTAATATTTGGTGTGTGGATTGAATTCCAATTGTGTTAGAATACTCATTGGGGTAGAATGGCTTATATGCCATTCCTAGTGAGGTATTAATGTTTTGGTCGAACACATTAGGGTAGAATGACTGTATGTTGTTCCTAGTGTTGTTGTTGTACTCATTAGGGTAGAATAACTATATGTCATTCCTAGTGAAGTGAGAGTGTGTCGTTGTGTCCACCGGGGTAGAATGACGTTGATGTCGTTCCTGGTGGAGTACTCACTGGGGTAGAATGACTATGTTGTCATTCCTAGTGATGTACAATTGAGTTGTCGTGTCCACTGGGGTAGAATGACTATGTTGTCGTTCCTAGTGGGATACTCATTGGGGTAGAATGACTATGATGTCATTCCTAATGAGGTGTGCACTGGGGTAGAATGACGTTGATGTCGTTCCTAGTGTGGTGCTCACTGGGGTAGAATGACTATGTTGTCATTCCTAGTGATGTACAATTGAGTTGTCGTGCCTAGTAGGGTATTCATTGGGGTAGAATGACGATGTTGTCATTCCCAATGAGAGGTGTCCTAGAGTGGAATGACTATGTGTCGTTCCTAGTGAGGTATATTGGGTAGAATGACTATGCTGTCATTCCCAGTTATGTGATGCGTGGTATTGTCGGGTCTTGATTGGATTGGTGAATTATGCATGATGTATATGTTTATGTGGGATGGTAGAATGGTGAGAATGTGTTATGTGTATACTTTTGTGTTGATATATATAATTATATGCATTTATATTATGGTTGTTTTTCTCACCCTTCTGCTCATTTTATAATGCTCTATGAGGCATTGCAGATTAGAGTTGCTGGAGGTCTTTAGTGAAGCTTTGTGTCTTCACCCTTTTTGTCGGTCGGCTCTGATATGTGACACCGGGTAGCTAGGGTGGCCGTTTGTGTTATTGTGTACTATGTATACGTATCTTTTGGCTAGTACCTGTATAACTTGGAGTATGACAAACTTTTACATGATATATGTATTTATGTTAATCAGATTTTAAGATTTTCCGCTTTAATTCTAATTTCTGAAAATGTGGGTGTAAGGAACGAAGTTTCCTCTGTTGAATGCTACCCCACTGTTGCATATCTTTATGGGCAGGTGTGGTATGAATTGTTTGGTTTCAAATTGATGTGATTTCCCCGTCTATGCCATGTTTTTAAATATACTCTGACCAAATTTCGAATTTTCTTTTATTGCCTTAAATGTGTGATTATTTGGGGGTGTAGATTGGGGGCGTCACACCAACTGCTTTAAAAGAATGTCGTGTTTTATTTTTTGCTTTGAAAGAAGAAGATGGTGTGAGAAAAACTTTGTGCGCCAAAAACGAAAAGGCGTTATCTTAGTGAAGAATATTAATAGAGTTTTAAAAAAAGGCGCTATCTTATTGAAGTTTAATAATATCATTTTTTTTACAAAGTGCTATCAAAATCACATTGTCTGCACCCTATAATAGCGTTCGGCCATAAAGTGCTATTATAGATATGATTGTTTCCTTTTTAGTAGCACTTTATTTAAAAGCGCTATTAAATTAGACGATACAAAATATCAATTTTGGCATAGTGATACTTAGTTTAGACATAAGTCAAACAATAGGATCCATTCAATCACAACTTAGTTCAAACAACAAGTTCCTTGGCCTCCTCTTGGGCCTTATAAAAGCATCATTGCCTCCTCTTGGGCATCATACAAAGAATCTCCCCAGCAAGGTAGCCTCCTCTTGAGCTTTATACAAGGACCCTCAGACTTCTTAAAAGCATAAGTCAAATCTTAAGTCATCTAAACAATAAATTCTTTCAGCCTCACCATCCTGGGCTTAGTACGGGATACAAATAAATTATTTTAGCCTCATTCATCCTGGGCTTTGTACAAGATACAAATAAATTCTTTTAGCCTCACCATCATGTGCTTTGTACAGGATACAAATAAACTCTTTTAGCCTCATTCATCCTGGGCTTTGTACAGGATACAAATAAAAAACCCCAAAAAAAGTCAGTCAAATCCTCAGTATTGAGCCAGTCTCTTCAAATTTCCACAATAATCATTAGCCTTCTTTCGGGCTTTTATACAAATAATATCCCCAGTCAGTCAGCTTCAATCTTGGGCTTTGTACAAGACAGATAAAACTCCCTAGTTGAGTCAGTTTTCAATCTTTTTTCAGCTTCATATCTTAGGCTTCAAGCAAGATACCTAAATAAATCCATCTCCTCACAGGTGAGACTTTGAGTCATCTCTGTAGGAAGATATCTTTTCTAATCACTACAATTCAAATTAAATAATCAAAACTTTTTTCCAGATAATTGATGTAAGTGGCACTCTTGTTGATTCAAAATCCAAGTTGGAGTCCCTCCTTTATCATGGTTCAAAAAATTTTCTTTCATCTAATCACTACTACGAAAACCCCATTTAACGACGCCAGGTTTACCACGGTTTCGTATCCCACCGTTGTAACAGGATTAAAAATTTATAACTTCATAATTAACCACGGTTGTATTACATAACCGTTTTAATATAAGCTGTGTAACAAGCTTCGATTCCCAGCTACTATATTCTTTTTTCCATATTTTTACATTTTAACACGCTTGTATTAGAACACCGTTGTAATACATGTATCACGTTTCGATTCACAGCAATGTATTTTTTGTCATATTTTTAGATTTTAAACATGGCTAACGCCATGTAATGTATGATGTATATTCCCAGCAATGTATTCTTTAGTATTTTTAAGTGCAATAGAGTATATATATAACTTTAAAAATAAAACTGTAAGAGATGAACATATATAGAGATAATTTTTTTTTAATATTCCATTGAGAGTACATTGATAAACATATTACATATCAAGATCATTGTCAGAGTCCATAGCATAAAATGCATCTTCATAATCTAGACATCTCTCCTCACTCCCCTCATCGGAATCATAACATACAGGCCTCCCTTCTTCTTTATCTTCTTCTTCTTCGGCTTCTTCTCACTACTACGAAAAACCCATTTAACAACGGCTGTGAATGACATATAATGACGCGGGCGAAGGCGTTGTTATGTAGATTGTTGTTGTAAGTTCGCTGTTTCTACAACGGTCTGGAAACCGTTGTTGAAAGGCAGGACGCGCGCCATATATCATAACGGACATGATAATAAATCGTTGCGATACATACACTTAGGTTCTGGGTTCGAAACCCATCAGTAGCGAATTTATATAAAACATAAATTACTTATGATATCGGTTACAATATATAACCGTTGTTGTAAGTACCCTAAGTTTATTATATTAAATGTAGATTGCTTGTTTTCCAAACACCTCACTAAATAAATATACATGGATTAAATTTGATGAAGATGTCTATAATCTGCAAATTAAACTGTTCTTGAAAACCAACTTAAACAAACCAATGTTGTTTTCTGATTGCATTCGTCTCATCGTGCATTTCACGCTCTTTTACATATATTGTGGTTTATTGATCTGACTCCTTCAATATATCGCTATCTTCGATTATAGTTAAATTTCCATAACAAGACATTGGATAATTTGCCTCATCTTTGATTTAACTATATTGGAAGATGGCGATGCATCTAAGGAGCCAGATCATTATACCATAATCTATATATAAAAGAACGTGAGATAAATGATGAGAGGCATTCAATCAGAAAACAACATTGGTTTGTTTAAGTTGGTTTTCAAATACAACTTAATTTCCAAATTATAAGTATCTATGTCAAATTAATTGAATGTATTTTAAGTGAGGGTTAGTGAAACAAACAATCTACATAGAATATAATAAACTCAAACAAAATTCTATACCAGATCTAGATATTATAAACTCATATAATACGCTTGCTACCACCAGCAAACTTTAAGTGAGGGTTAGTTAAACAAACAATGTAAATAGAATATGATAAACTCAAACAACATTCTATACCAGATCCAGAAATTATAAACTGATATAATACGCTTGCTTCCACCAGCATCATCACCCTGTATCATCCCCTTAACCTGAAAGGAAACAAAGCAAACTTCAAAAATGAGCATCCTCAGTTGAAAACAAACCCTAAAACCATAATCTAGTGATGAGTAAAGAGAGAAACAGGAATAACGCACCTTTTAATGAAACTAATCGCGGAACAGGAATCAATTATGATGTTGAACTAGTTTGGGAAGCCATGAAAAAGAAATATAAGGAGGAAGAAGCTTACACAAAAGCTTCATACTTCTTATACTTCTTTTCATTGCTTCTAAAACTAGATAAAGTTTGCTTACACTGTTGTTTCTTCATTTACTAACATCTTGTTCGTGATGCTATGAAAAAATGGTACAAGGTGGATGAAGTTTCCATCATAACTTCATGCTTCTTATACATTTTTCCATAGCAACACAAACATTATGAAGTTTCCAAAGTATGGTCGTCTTTGTTAAGGTAGTGAAAACGAATCTGAAAAAATGAGAACAATCTACAAAAACAACATGCAACAAACGAGATAATGGGAAATATCTAACAATAGATGGAAGAAGAAGAATACCTTAATGTATGAAGCACAAGATTCATGGCTAATGGTGAAAACGAAGAGAAAAAATGGGTTCTAGGGTTTCACTTTGAAGGCAACGACGTTACTGTCAATTAAGTGAAAGTTATTTTGCTTACATATACCAGAATAACCGTAGTGATAACCCTTTTATCTGTGAATTTTAAAATAAACAAATACCATATACATCGGTATTTATTTATTATAAATATATCACTACGGTTGACCAGAAGAACCGAGTGATAACCCTTTTATTTATGAATTTTAAAATAAATAAAAAAGAAAAGGTGCGCTTTAACTTCTAACTTAATGCATCTGCAGTTTAAACATTAACAATGTAATTCACAATGCATCTGCAGTTTAAACATCAACAATGTAATTCGAACCCTAATCCAACTATTACATTTCATAACAAAGTAAATGTTAAACATAAAGGAGACAAAAAAACATAACATCTTGATATTTCCAGAAAATATCTCTGATTTCAGTTTGTTCTTCAAATTCTTGTTCTTTTTCTTTAAATCCTCATACATAACCTTCAGATAGCCCACAGCTTCCAACTCTGACTTCATAATGCTCTCATCGTAATTTCCATCTCTTTCTCCCACGTCTTCATCCCATATGAACAAATTACATGTTTCATCGCTCCTCCAAAATGGACATCTCCAAAAAAGCCTTCCTTTATTTTGTCCCTTCTTGCATTGATACGAAACCATACGACCATCACAACCACAAAAATTTCCAGATCGAGATTTTACACTGGAACAAGACGTAGAAACACCTTTGGATGATTTTGCCTTCAAATGTGACATTGCAACACCTTAAAGTATAACACTTTGTTGTTGTTGTTGTCTTCTTCCCGACAATGGTGACGGCGTTGGTGTTAGGGTTGTTTCAATGGATAAATTGATATATATATACTTGGTGTTTAAAATACGTAAAAAGAAGCTTCAATTTGTAACAACGGTTTTGAGAAATATCCGTCGTGATATCCTTATTATTTTTTAGTTAAATATTAATAAAACTTAAAAAGGGAGCATTTACATCAAAGGGATAAACTATTTGAGGGCGATGAGTTTCGAACCCATGATAGCTAGATTGTATCACCACGGTTTCATAAAAACCGTTATTATACCCTTGAGATTTCTAATTAAAATAATGCGCGCGCATCCAGTACGCACTATAAGAACGCTGTATAGGATGTCGTTGTAAACCTGGCGTTGTTATTTGGTCGTTTTGTAGTAGTGTCTTCTTCTTCTTCTTCTTCTTCTTATCCTTCCTTACCCTTAAGGCATCCCTGAAGTTGGCAGTTGCTGGTTGGACGACCTCCTGGATTGGCGTCTGACGTTCCTCATTGAGGTTTCTAGGATTCTCATTAGTTGAACTCATTGTTACGAAGAATATATTATTTAGATATGTAAAATTATCTATTTATAGATGAGGTTGAAGATGAAAAGACTGATAGTTTAATGCTTGTAATGATGATAACTTGTAAATCTTTCATATTCTGGAACGATATTTTCTTGTAAACTGTTCATATGTTGGGAAGTGCAACGGTTAATAATATTACGACGGTTATAAGTAATGACCGAAGCGATATCACTTATAATCCAGGCGTAATTTTAGGAAAATGTTGTTGCCTGGTGTCGAACCTTGTACCACGTATAAGGGGTATCGCTACGGTTATTATAACTAACTGTTGTGATATTATTAAATTAATATATAATCTATCATAACGGTTATTTAAGAAAACCGTTGTGAAAAATTTACCTATATAAGGGAATTAACTTTCCCTTTTTGACAGTCGCGCCGTTTCCTTCACAGCGAAACCCTAACACCCAAACTTCATCTTTTTATAGAATCCGCGAGAAGAAATACAAGAAGTATGAAGCTTTTGATTTAAGTTTCTTCCTCCTTGTAGTTCTTCTTGTAGAATCTAAAACTAGATGAACATGGTGATGATGCTGGCGGTAGCAAGCGTAATGTACATATTGTTTATGGAAAATAAGGTAGTCTTCTACTTCAATCTTTTTGTTAGATAGTTCCCATTATCTCGTTTGCTTCATGTAGTTTTTGTTGATTGTTCTCATTTTGTACAGATTCGACTTCAATGCTTCACAAGCAAGGTGAACTTCATTGTAATGGTACAATCCCACTTCTTAGGGTTTTGTTTCAAATTTTGGTTGTTTTGTTTTGAATACTAACTAATTTTCTTCATTGCTTCCCACTTCTTAGGATTTGTTTCACATGGTGGTACATATATATATATATATATATATATATATATATATATATATATATATATATATATATATATATGAATTCATTCTGATAAGGTACATATATATGAATTCATTCTTATATTGTATATGAAATTTAGTTTATTATATACTATGTATATTTTTTGTTTCACTATCCTTTTATTGAAAATGCAATCAGTTAAATTGATATAGAACATTAGTTTATTATATATATACTATGTATATTGTATATAGTTAAATTTAATACTAACTAACTTTCTTCATTGCTTCCCACTTCTTAGGGTTTGTTTCACATGGTGATGATGATGGTGGTACATACATATGAATTCATTCTGATAAGGTACATATATATGAATTCATTATGATATTGTATATTAAATTTAGTTTATTATATACTATGTATATTGTTTGTTTCACTATCCTTTTATTGAAAATGCAATTAGTTAAATTGATATAGAAACTTATAATCTGAAAATTAGGATGTATTTGAAAACCAACCTTTATCATTTCAATGATTTCCGAATTGCATCCATTTCATTCAGCACATTTAATGTTCCTTAACATAAAATTTATGGTCCAATGGTCCGTTTGCTTCAATTCATCGATATCTTTTCTTATAGTTTACCTCATCGTCGTCACTAATCATCGTGGTTGTTAAGATCATGATTGTTATGATGATAAAATCGCGATGATTTTTGGCGATGATGAGGTAAACTATAGTAAAAGATATCGATGGATCGAAGGAAACCGACCATTGAACCATAAATTTTATATTAAGGAACATAAAATATGCCGAATGAAATGGATGCAATTCGGAAAACAGTGGTGTGTTTAAGTTGGTTTTCAAGAACAGTTTAATTTTAAGATTATATAGTTCTTTACCAATTTTAATGGTTGTATTTCTTTAATTAGGTGGATGGTAAAACAAGCAATATACATTTGTATTTAATAAACTAAGGGTACATTCCACAACGGTTGAAATACATAACCGTTGTGATAGTTAATATATATGACAGCGGTTGATACTGATAACCGTTGTGATACTTAATATATATTACAACGGTTGAAATACCTAACCGTTGCAATATATCACGCGCTTCCAAAATACAACAACGATTTCCAGACCATTGTAGAAATGGCGAACTTACAACAACAATCTACATAACGACGCATTCGCCCGCGTCATTATATGTCATTTCCAACCGTTGCTAAATGGGTTTTTCGTAGTAGTGAATTGATGTAAGTTGCACACTTGTCGATTCTATATCCAAATTAAAGTCCCTCTATTAGTATGTAAAGAACTCATAATGGAAAAAGTGAAATTGCTTAACACAATAAGTTTAAACTTTCTTCCCTTATGGCACCACTCTCAAATGATTGTAGTGAATAGGTGAGATATTTCCCTTAAAGATGACAATTTATCAAATCTTTCGAACACTCTTTTAGCTTCATCATCTTGGGCTTTAAACAAGATATAAAACAAACTTTTTCCTCCCATAGATTAGGAGGAACTACGAACGCTCTGATTTCCCAATTCTCTTTTTGGGAATATATAGGCATAATGTCGTAAGATCTTAGCGAGCACACTAATAACAAATTTAGTTATAGGTACCTTCCAAAAAAATAGAAAACCATAAAAAAGAACAAAAGCACCCCCTCAGTTTTCACAAAGGAGAAACTTTCCCAATTAAACAGCAAACAAACTTAAGCAAGTAAATAATTCCACAGTAGAAATATATACAATAAAGGTTCCTATAGATTACTATGGATACTTAGGGTGTTAATAGCTTCCCTTAGTATAACCAACCCTCGATTCAATATCTCTTCGCATTTGTAGGGAAAACACTTGCTCGCAGGGTAAGTTTAAAGTATCTTCCCCTTCCTTTTAAGCTTCATAGGATAAATATTAGAAATAAGAAAGTAGCACCAAATGAGGTAGTGGTCGCGTCACGAAAACTGAAGCTACAACTTCGACTCGACATCCTCGGCTGGGGAGCAAGTAACATCAACTATCTTCGAACTGCCACTACTATTACTGGGGAGGAAGGAGTACGGGCGATCCTCGAACAACCATTATGGGCCTAGGGTTAAAGCCCACACTTTTACCCATGCCAATCAGGTTTCAGATACTTAGCCTTTAATTAAAAAGATCCATAAAGCAATAAAGGGCTTACTTATGTACTCCATCAGAATCACGATTAACCCGTTTTTCACAAACTAAATAACCACAATCACAATCCTTTGGACCCAACCACAATCTCTACATACAATTGTCCACCTTTGAGAAGACAATCATAGTAATGACTTAAAACCATTTCTCAAACTACAAAGAGACTTTTATAAATTAAAATGAGTGATCTCACTTTGGTGGTAATCACACACAATTATTTATAGAATTTCTTGCATAGGAATAAAATTTCTTGAAAAATGATAGTGCTCTAAATAAAGAATAAAAGAGGGCAAAATAAAAGAATAAAAAGAGAAAAAAAATTCAAATAAGAAGGAAAACGATTGTCTAAGACTTTTTTCTAATAATGTTTGAAACCTTTTTATTTTTTAAAAATAATAATTAAAGATGATAACATATCTTAAAGGCACATTGGATTATGGAATTTTGTTCTAAGAAGCAGATGAAAGAAAGGAGTGGAGACTTATGGGTTACAATGACTCATGTTGGTGTGGTGATATTGATGATACAAAGTCTACATATAGTTATGTATTTATGATAGGTGGTGCACCATTTGTTTGAAGCTTAAGAAAGGAATTAATATTGGTTTTATCATCATGTGAGGCACAATACATTGCAGCCTCACTTTGTGCCTGTCAAACTATATAGATGGTAAACTTGACTGATGAAATAAAAGTTAAGAACTATGAAACTGTAACTATAAAGATTGACAAGAGAACTAAACTTCTAGTTGAACATTTCTTATTGGGCTCAGTAAATTTTCCTCTAATACAATACAGACAAGTACCTAAATCATTTAAATATAAAGAATGTTAAATATCATCTCTAATTAACCTTTCAACTCTTTCATTAGAGATATTGCCTAGACGTTTGTGCCACAACAAAGAGGACTTTTCTCTAATTTTAGACTTTTTAGCAATGAAGCTTTCAACATTCAAGGATGAGGAAATCATATCACAATCCATAGATAACTTATATAAACCATCCAATAAGATATCATTACCAACAACTTGAGAATTCAACATCAAATTTATTTTTCCATCATAAAAGGTAATTTGAAATCCAAACTCATCCAAAAAGATACTAAAATCAAATTTCTCCTAGAACTAAGCTAACATCTCCTACTAGCTCCACAATTACTTCAAGATCATTTCCTACCCTGAGCTTGCTTTCCATCAAATATGGTTTACGTTGGTTTTTGAACCCCTGTAAATACAAATAAATATGGGTTAGAACCACTATCAGGCCATTAGGAATTAATGGGAGAATCAACTAAGTTAGACTCAAAACAGAAAAAAGCTAAATGATTACCTCCAGATTTGTTCTTGTTGTCTAACCAAGCTTTAAAAGCATGATAATCAATTTTCTTATGCCCCTTTTCCTTACACTAAAAGCATCAAAATGATTTCTTAAAAGCAACAGGCTTAGGACCTCCTATATTATGGTGTTGACCATTACATGGTTTCCTAAATTAAGAATATCTATGAGAAGCACTTTGAGTGCTTTTCTTATTTTTCAAATAATTCTTAATAGAATGGGGTTTAGCATGAAAAGCTAGAAGGGCTAGATCACTTCTTTCCTTAAGTTTTTCTTCTTCAGATACACACTTGGTAATGAGGTTATTGATAGTCCACTTATCACCAAAGGTATTATAGACAATTTTGATTTGAGTGAACTCAGCAGGTAGAAAGTTTATGGGATGAGACACAATGAAATTCTTATTCATGTCAATGTCATGGGATTTCAGATTGGTTTGGACATGGACCATCTTAAGATTGAACTCTCTGACACCCCCATTGTTATCATATTTCATGTCCGGGAGTTGTTTCATTAGATATCTAGATTCAGCATGATTAGATACTCGAAACCCCTCTCCATAAGCAGTAAGATATTCTTTAGCATCCTCTTTCTCAGGCAATCCACTTATAAGATGTTAATAAATGGTCATTTTCATAGCACACGAGCTAAGTCAGTCACTCTTCTCCCACTTAGCTAATTACATGCACTATTGGTTGTAACTCTGTAATTGCACTGGATGCAAGTGATGTATGCACTCACCAACTTAACTAGATAGCAGTAGGATTTTGACGTGAAAATAATTAATTTTTAATTCAAAAAAATGCTAATATCAATTCCAAACAATGATAATTGATTTTTAAAACTTTAATTACTTTGAACAGTACTTAAAGAAGTTAGTACTTAAAGATGATTTTTAATGGGTAAATGATGTAACACCCCCTTTCTATACCCCCAAATAATCACATAAATCATTCAGGCACATATAAAAAAAAATATAAAAATTCGCCAGAGTACGATTAAAACATGGTATAAAAGAGGCATGTCACATCATACACACAATTAATACATACAACACCTGCTCATTATATTGATATGCAACAGTGGGGTAACTTGCTACAGAGGAACTTTGTCCTTACACCCACATCTCAATATTTAGAATAAAAGCGGAAACATCTAAAATATTGAAGAACAACACATATGTACATCATCCAGTATGAATCACTAGCTACATCATGTTTATACACAAATTCATCAGCAAGATACATATGCAAATGTATCACAAAAGAATAATATACATCCTAGCTACCCGGTGCTACATATCAGAGCCAACCGACCAAAAGAATGAAGACACGCTTCACAAAAAGACTTCCAGCATACCTACTCTGCAATGCCTCATAGAGCATCATAAAACAGCAGAAGGGTGAGAAATATTATCATAATAACAATGCATACAATTATATATATATATCTTAACATAAAAATACACATATTACACATTCTCACCACAATTCATCACATTTTCATCTATATACCTCACAATGTATATATATATATATATAACAAGTATATTCATCATGCACACTTTCACATTTCTCAATCATTCCGTATAAACATACACAATTATGTTCATTCAACAACACATCATTATAAAGATGATAAATGCAAATCATAGAGACCGACTCACGACTCTATGCAAATGCAATGCGGTACCGACTCAATCATCACTAGTTCACTCAGGAACTCTGCTGGAACCATCGCTCGTTACCGAAGTAACTCCCCGTCGGGCCTACGATGTTCACCCATTGCTCACACCCCACATGGGCACACAATGTTTATGGATCGCTCACACCCCACATGGGCACACGACCCGATCGCTCACACCCCCACACGGGCACACGATCCGATTGCTCACACCCCACATGGGCACACAATCATTCGTAATCATCGCTCACACCCCACATGGGCACACGACGTTACGACGGATTCTCATTAGAATCGCACAACACAAGAATGCACATCATGATGCTTCACATGCAAAATGACTCAAAAGACATTCTTGAAATGCATACATATTAACAATATATTCATGCATTCATCTCTTACAATCACATACAATCTATATACATTCACATCAATGCACTATTGTATGATTCACATTCAAACACACAGTCAAAACGGTAAAAGTCGCTAAATAGCACTATTCCCGACTTTCCGACATAATTAAATCGGCTAACGATTTTCAAAACATCATAATAAGAAAGTACAGCTCAATACCTTTCCAACGACACCAAGAATGTAAAAATCGGATACTCGGAACAAAAGTTACGGACGAAACCGAAAACGACATTTTGAAAAATCCCATTTTTACATTCCTCCTGTCCATACGCGTATCACCCATGTCCATACGCGTACGGACAGAACCCATTTCCTTCACAAATTCCTCGTTCCAAATCCCATACGCGTATTGGCCCATGGCTCGCCCCTGTTACGCGTAATGCCAATATTCATACGCGTATTGGCCCAAAAATAAGCCAATGATACGCGTATTGCCTTGGCTCATACGCGTATGGACATGCCCCTTACGCGTATGGCCAGAGCATACCCAGAAAAATTCTGCAGAACGAAGTTCTGCGTTTTCCACTCCCCAATCATCCAAATCTTCACCTAATACTCAGAAAAATGTCAATTTGATGTATAACAATACATATCAATCATGTATAAACAACTATGAACACAATCAACATAAGTTTTAATACATTTGGATCAATTTCTAATCAATTTCTCAAAAATGGGTTATACCCTAAAACTCACAAAATTCATCAACAACAACAACAATTCATACATAATCATATACATTGATAAGATAACAATGTTTCACACCCTTACCCGGATTCCAAGCTTGCTAATTGATTGATCTTGATGAATTTCTAAGTTTTTCCTCCTTTCCTCTTCTTTTCTCTTCCTCTTCTTTCTTTCTCTCCTTTTTCTTTCTATCTTTTTCTATTTCTCTCTATTTCTCTTTTCTTTCTATTTTCTTTCTTTTCTATTTTCTTTCTTTTCTATTTCTTTTCTCTCATTTTCCACTAAATCAATTTAATTCATTTTTTTCTCACACAATTCTAATTCCACAAAAATTTCTAACTTATAATTAATTGAGAAAAGACTAAAATACCCTCCATTCTAATTTCCCCGAAAACTCTCGAAAATGGTAAAATAACATTTAACACACCAATTTAACAAATAAAATAATTTATCACCCAATTAAATTAAAAGACTCAAGAATAATGGAATAATCAAAATCGGGGCGTTACAACTCTCCCTCACTTAGAAATTTTCGTCCTCGAAAATAATACCTGACTCAAATAACTCTGGATACGACTCTCGCATCCCACTCTCTAGTTCCCACGTCATATTGCCTTCCGCAGCGCCTCCCCACGCTACTTTCACAAGCGCAATATCCTTGCCCCTTAGTTTCTTAACTTCGCGGTCCAAAATCCTAACCGGTAAAGCTTCCACCGTAAGGTTATCTCTCACTTCAACCTCGTCCATAGGAATAACATGTGACGGATCCGGAACATATTTCCGAAGTTGCGAAACATGGAATACGTCATGCAAATTCGAAAGGTTCGGAGGCAACGCCACACGGTAAGCCACAACACCAACTCGTGAAGTAATCTGATACGGACCAATAAAACGAGAAGTCAACTTCTTCGACTTCAAAGCACGACCCACACCAGTAACTGGTGTAACTCTCAAAAACACATGGTCACCTTCTTGAAACTCAAGATCCTTCCTTCTCTTGTCATGATAGCTCTTTTGTCTACTTTGAGAAGCTTTCATCTCCTCCCGAATAAACTTCACTTTCTCCGTTGTTTGTTGTACCATTTCCGGTCCAACTATCGTCCTCTCGCCGGTTTCATGCCAACACAAAGGTGTTCGACATCTCCGGCCATACAAAGCCTCAAATGGTGCCATACCTATACTCGAATGAAAACTATTATTGTAAGTGAATTCAATTAACGCCAAATAACCATCCCAAGCACCACCTTGCTCGAGTACACAAGCACGCAATAAATCCTCCAACGATTGAATCGTCCTCTCGGTTTGACCGTCCGTTTGCGGATGATAAGCCGAACTCAATCTTAGCTTAGAACCCAAAGCCTTTTGTAAACTCTCCCAAAACCTCGATGTAAACCTTGGATCTCTATCCGATACAATACTCTTAGGAACTCCATGTAACTTCACAACCACAAGAACATAAATCTCGGCTAACTTCTCCAAAGGATAACTAATATCAATTGGAATAAAGTGAGCAGATTTAGTAAGCCTATCAACAATTACCCAAATAGCATTATGACCTCTTTGCGTATTTGGCAATCCCGTAACAAAATCCATCGATATACTATCCCATTTCCATTCCGGAATATCCAACGGTTGCATAAATCCACTTGGTTTTTGATGTTCCACCTTAGACTTTTGACAAGTTAAGCATGCATACACAAATCGAGCCACATCCCTCTTTAAACCGGACCACCAAAAGATCTTCTTCAAATCTTGATACATCTTATTCGCACCCGGATGAATACTCAAATTACTTCGGTGTCCTTCCTCTAGAATCATCTTTTTCAACTCCGCGTCGTCGGGAATACAAATACGCCCACGGAATCTCAAAACTCCATAATTATCAACCTTGAAATCCTTATTCTCATTCAACATCAAATCAACGAATTTCAAGTCCAACTTTTGCTTTTCACTAACCGTTGCAAGAAAATCATTCGTAACATGTAACATACCAAGTCGCACACTCCTCGGCGTCATTTCACAAACCAAACTCAAATCTCTGAAATCTTCCAAAAGTTCCCATTCTTCCATCATCAATGCGGACATATGTAACAACCTCCGACTTAAGGCATCGGCCACCACGTTTGCCTTACCCGGATGGTAATTCAAACCAAAATCATAATCCTTCAAAAGTTCTAGCCACCTCCTTTGTCTCATGTTCAATTCTTTCTGATCAAATAAATATCTTAAGCTTTTGTGATCACTAAAAACTTCAAATCTCGCACCATAAAGATAATGCCTCCATATTTTCAAAACAAACACCACCACCGCTAACTCCAAGTCATGTGTAGGATAATTCTTTTCATGCACTCTCAATTGTCTAGAAGCATATGCCACCACTTTTCTATCTTGCATCAAAACACCACCTAAACCTGTCAATGAAGCATCACAATACACAACAAATGGTTCATTAGGATTAGGCAAAATCAAGATCGGAGTCGTTGTCAACCTTCTCTTTAACTCATTGAAACTCTCTTCACAATGAATATCCCAAATGAAAGCCTTTCCTTTACAAGTCAATTGCGTTAAAGGAAGTGCCAATTTCGAAAATCCCTCAATAAACCTCCGATAATAACCCGCCAAGCCTAAAAAGCTTCGAATCTCCGTAACCGACCTAGGAGCCTCCCATTGCATCACCGCATCTATCTTGGATGGATCAACACTAATACCACTACCGGAAATAACATGTCCAAGGAAACTTACTTCCGACAACCAAAATTCACACTTCGACAACTTAGCATACAATTGTTTCTCTTTCAAAATTTGCAACACAATTCTCAAATGCTCTTCATGCTCCTCTTGAGACTTAGAGTAAATCAAAATATCATCGATGAACACAACCACAAAACGATCCAACTGTTCATGAAAAATACGATTCATGTATTCCATAAACACAACCGGCGCGTTAGAAACCCTGAATGGCATCACGGAGTATTCGTAATGACCATACCGTGTCCTAAATTCCGTCTTTTGAATATCCTCTCCTTTCACACGAATCTGGTGGTATCCTGATCTCAAATCAATCTTGCTAAAAACATTCGCACCAACCAATTGGTCCATCAAATCATCGATCCTTGGAAGCGGATACTTGTTCTTAATTGTCACCTTGTTCAACTATCGATAATCAATGCATAACCGCATACTCCCGTCCTTCTTCTTTACCAACAATACCGGAGCACCCCAAGGAGAAACACTTGGCCTTACAAATTTCTTGTCCAACAAGTCATTCAATTGCTTTTTCAATTCTACCAATTCCGATGCCGACATACGATACGGTGCCATCGAAATCGGTCTAGTACCCGGAACTAGATCAATAGAAAATTCAACTTCTCTTTCCGGCGGTACATCCGTAATATCTTCCGGAAACACTTCTGGAAATTCGCACACCACTGGGAACACATCAAGCTCAACTTTACTCTCCACCGACAATGATGCAAACAAACCAAACAATTGAGCTTCGTCCGCTAAAAGTTTCTTCAACTCTTTAGTGGATAGGAAACTCTCAAATTCATCATCTTCCAAAGAAGGAAACCTTACTAACTTGTGATAGCAATCTATATGAACTCGGTTAAATTGCAACCAGTTCATACCCAAGATTACGTCCAATCCCTCCAACGGCAAACATACTAAATCCATAACAAAGTCTTTACCATACATGGTCAAAGGACAACTCATACACACCAAAGATGTAATTACCGACCCTGAAGCAGGAGTCTCAATAACCATTTCAGCACCCATCACAGTTAACGCAAGATTCAAACGCTTCGCGCACTCAGACGAAATAAACGAATGAGTCGCTTCCGTATCAATAACAGCAACTAAAGGTGTACTATTAATAAAGCATGTACCTTTAATCAAACGGTCCGCATTCGTAGTTTGAGTCCCCGCCAATGCAAACACCTTTCCGCCCGCTTGAGCTTGTTTCGGCTTAGTACACTTAGTACTAATGTGACCCACTTCTCCACAATTATAGCACTTCACCATATTTCTTCTACAATCTGTAGCAGCATGCCCAAGACCACCACAATTAGAACATTTCGCTACAGGCTTCCCACACTCAAAAGATTTATGACCTATATCACCACATTTGTAACACCTAACAACACCGGAACCTCCTCCTCCAGACCTCCTATCAAAGCTTCCCCTATGCTTACCCTTATCAATGGGTGTCACATAAGGTCCACTTCTAGCTTGTTGCTTCCCCTTCCTCTCATTCAAACTTTTGTAATGTGTAGAACGAGCCTTACTATCTTCTTCGAAGATTCTACAACATTCCGTCAAATCCGCAAACCTCCTTATCCTTTGATATCCCACAGCTTGTTTGATCTCAGGACGTAAACCATTCTCATATTTAATACACTTTGAGAACTCAGCAGTAATCGCAGCATAATGAGGATGGAATCGAACCAACTCCACAAATTTAGCAGTATAGTCCACCACAGACATACTACCTTGTTTCAGTTCAAGAAACTCCATCTCCTTCTTTCCCTTCACACTCTCAGGGTAATACTTCCTCAAAAATTCAGTACGAAATAAATTCCAAGTTAACTCTTCATCATCCACCTCAAGAACTTCACGCATACCGACCCACCAATCGTCGGCTTCTTCCTTCAGCATGTGAGACCCAAGCCTCACCTTATTCTCCTCCGCACAGCCCATCACTCTGAAGATTCTTTCAATCTCCTTCAACCACAATTGAGCTCCATCGGGATCAAATCTTCCTTTGAAAACCGGTGGTTGATTCTTCCTGAACTCGTCATTAGCATTCACGTTAGGTGCACCTTGCACCGCCCTAGCCATTGCTTCCAAAGCAGCAGCCATCGCATTGTCGTTTCTACCAGCCATCTTCTGATTATTCCCAAAAATGACAACAAGGTTAAACAACAGTTCAACCAACACAACAACAAGACAGACACAACTGACTCAACTCTGGCTCTGATACCACTTAATGTAACACCCCCTTTCTATACCCCCAAATAATCACATAAATCATTCAGGCACATATAAAAAAAATATAAAAATTCGCCAGAGTACGATTAAAACATGGTATAAAAGAGGCATGTCACATCATACACACAATTAATACATACAACACCTGCTCATTATATTGATATGCAACAGTGGGGTAACTTGCTACAGAGGAACTTTGTCCTTACACCCACATCTCAATATTTAGAATAAAAGCGGAAACATCTAAAATATTGAAGAACAACACATATGTACATCATCCAGTATGAATCACTAGCTACATCATGTTTATACACAAATTCATCAGCAAGATACATATGCAAATGTATCACAAAAGAATAATATACATCCTAGCTACCCGGTGCTACATATCAGAGCCAACCGACCAAAAGAATGAAGACACGCTTCACAAAAAGACTTCCAGCATACCTACTCTGCAATGCCTCATAGAGCATCATAAAACAGCAGAAGGGTGAGAAATATTATCATAATAACAATGCATACAATTATATATATATCTTAACATAAAAATACACATATTACACATTCTCACCACAATTCATCACATTTTCATCTATATACCTCACAATGTATATATATATATATATATATATAACAAGTATATTCATCATGCACACTTTCACATTTCTCAATCATTCCGTATAAACATACACAATTATGTTCATTCAACAACACATCATTATAAAGATGATAAATGCAAATCATAGAGACCGACTCACGACTCTATGCAAATGCAATGCGGGTACCGACTCAATCATCACTAGTTCACTCAGGAACTCTGCTGGAACCATCGCTCGTTACCGAAGTAACTCCCCGTCGGGCCTACGATGTTCACCCATTGCTCACACCCCACATGGGCACACAATGTTTATGGATCGCTCACACCCCACATGGGCACACGACCCGATCGCTCACACCCCACACCGGCACACGATCCGATTGCTCACACCCCACATGGGCACACAATCATTCGTAATCATCGCTCACACCCCACATGGGCACACGACGTTACGACGGATTCTCATTAGAATCGCACAACACAAGAATGCACATCATGATGCTTCACATGCAAAATGACTCAAAAGACATTCTTGAAATGCATACATATTCACAATATATTCATGCATTCATCTCTTACAATCACATACAATCTATATACATTCACATCAATGCACTATTGTATGATTCACATTCAAACACACAGTCAAAACGGTAAAAGTCGCTAAATAGCACTATTCCCGACTTTCCGACATAATTAAATCGGCTAATGATTTTCAAAACATCATAATAAGAAAGTACAGCTCAATACCTTTCCAACGACACCAAGAATGTAAAAATCGGATACTCGGAACAAAAGTTACGGACGAAACCGAAAACGACATTTTGAAAAATCCCATTTTTACATTCCTCCTGTCCATACGCGTATCACCCATGTCCATACGCGTACGGACAGAACCCATTTCCTTCACAAATTCCTCGTTCCAAATCCCATACGCGTATTGGCCCATGGCTTGCCCCTGTTACGCGTAATGCCAATATTCATACGCGTATTGGCCCAAAAATAAGCCAATGATACGCGTATTGCCTTGGCTCATACGCGTATGGACATGCCCCTTACGCGTATGGCCAGAGCATACCCAGAAAAATTCTGCAGAACGAAGTTCTGCGTTTTCCACTCCCCAATCATCCAAATCTTCACCTAATACTCAGAAAAATGTCAATTTGATGTATAACAATACATACCAATCATGTATAAACAACTATGAACACAATCAACATAAGTTTTAATACATTTGGATCAATTTCTAATCAATTTCTCAAAAATGGGTTATACCCTAAAACTCACAAAATTCATCAACAACAACAACAATTCATACATAATCATATACATTGATAAGATAACAATGTTTCACACCCTTACCCGGATTCCAAGCTTGCTAATTGATTGATCTTGATGAATTTCTAAGTTTTTCCTCCTTTCCTCTTCTTTTCTCTTCCTCTTCTTTCTTTCTCTCCTTTTTCTTTCTATCTTTTTCTATTTCTCTCTATTTCTCTTTTCTTTCTATTTTCTTTCTTTTCTATTTTCTTTCTTTTCTATTTCTTTTCTCTCATTTTCCACTAAATCAATTTAATTCATTTTTTTCTCACACAATTCTAATTCCACAAAAATTTCTAACTTATAATTAATTGAGAAAAGACTAAAATACCCTCCATTCTAATTTCCCCGAAAACTCTCGAAAATGGTAAAATAACATTTAACACACCAATTTAACAAATAAAATAATTTATCACCCAATTAAATTAAAAGACTCAAGAATAATGGAATAATCAAAATCGGGGCGTTACAAATGACCCGTGGCCGCGTCCGTTGTGGGTATTTTTTATGATAACCTATTGGGTATGGGTACAATTATCATCCCTAGTTACAATCACCAAAACTAGCAAAGAATCAATTTGATTTGTCTGGAAACGGTATAAGACAGTCGAAAAATAGGAGATGAATAGAAAAGAAAAACAACTATATTATCTTTGTATAGATTGGATGGAGTGTACCGAAAATGAAAAAAAAAGATTGAAATATGATAGTGCTCTCTATAAAGAAGAAAAGAGGGAAAAAAATAAAAGAATGAAAAGAGAAAAACAAATTCGAATAAGAATGAAAATATTTGTCTAAGATTTTTTTCTAATATAGTTTAAAATCTTTTTATTTTTTTAAAATAATAATTAAAGATGATAACATATCTTAAAGGTATATTGGACTATGGAATTTTCACAACTTTCAACGGGGAAAAATGTGGAACCATCAGTTATGTTTCTGATTCTTGTGATTACAGAGAGGACATAGTCATATAATATATATAACCCTAGTTGCTACCCATTATCTGTCCAGGGTTAAGACCCACACTTTTACCCATGTCAATTAGGCTTCAGATACTTAGCCTTTAATTAAAAAGATCCATAAGCCAATAAAGGGCTTACTTATGCACCCCATTAGAATCACGATTAACCCATTTTTCACAAACTAAATAATCACAATATCAATCCCTTGGATCCAACCACAATCTCTATATACAATTGTCCATCTTTGGGAAGACAATCATAATAATGACTTAAAACCATTTTTCAAACTACAAAGAGATTTTTATAAATTAAAATGAGTGATCTCACTTTGGTGGTAATTAGACACAATTATTTATAGAATTTCTTGCATATGAATAAAATTTCTTGAAAAATGATAGTGCTCTCAATAAAGAATAAAAGAGGGAAAAATAAAAGAATGAAAAGAGAAAAAAATTCAAATAAGAAGGAAAACAATTGTCGAAGACGTTTTTCTAATAAAGTTTAAAACCTTTTTATTTTTTAAAAATAATAATTAAAGATGATAACATATCTTAAAGGCACATTGGACTATGGAATTTTGTTCTGAGAAGCATATGAAAGAAAGGAGTGGAGACTTGTGGGTTACAACTTACAATGACTCATGTTGGTGTGATGATGTTAATGATACAAAGTCTACATATAGTTATGTATTTATGATAGGTAGTTCACCAGTTGTTTGGAGCTAAAGAAAGGAATTAATATTAATTTTATCATCATGTGAGGCAAAGTACATTGCAACCTCACTTTGTGTCTGTCATTATTTGGCAGACTTGTGATGAAACAACTGAAGAGACGACCTATGATGCGGGTGGGTATGTGTTGAAACTTAGTGAGGTAGTTGTTCAGAGATCCGTGTTGAGAGAGTTATGTATGTGTTTTTGAGAGAGTTAGTTATAATGAGAGTGTTTGAGAAGGTGGAGAGAGTGTGTGTTCTTGAGAGAGTTAGTTATAATGAGAGTGAGAGTGTTTGGGAAGGTGGAGAGAGTGTGTGTGTTCTTGAGAGAGTTAGTTATAATGAGAGTGTTAGAGAAGGTGTTCTAGGAATTAGTTACAAACTCCACTGAATTGCAACTTATATTGCATCAGTAAAAGTTTTTCTTTTCGCTATCACGTGCTTGCTGTATTTGAAAACAAAAATGTATTATTATTAATTTAAAATGGTGTGGTTGTATACTATGTATTATTTATTAGAGAAGATTAATTTATGATAAAATATCATGTTTCATATAATTTATTATAAAATTTTATATTTAATTTAAGGAAATCATAATTTATATTTTAACGTAACATCATGCAAGCTACAAACTCAGTATCGCAACATTCACGACATGCAAATAACGGCGTACAATAATTGAAATTAAGCAACTTTTATCAATCCTTACAAATTGGAATGCATTGCTAGTCATTATGACATATAATTTTAATTACAAGGGAATGAACTTCTCGTTCTAACACCATTTGTGTATTCTCTTGGTTGAGACACTAAATGAAGAATCATATTGGAAAGGCCAAGTTCGACACTCGAGCCAGAATTGGAAATTAAATCATTATTCTTTTCCTTGTTGTTACTATCATCATCATGGCATCAACTAAGAGCATTCATATTTTTGTCAACATTTGACCCCTCCAACCTAGATAACAAAGTGTCATCATGACCACTAGGGCTTAGTCTCTGTTAGATTTGTAAGGGTTTGGTTTAAAGTCCTAATCTTAGGGTTAGGGACCTTCCTCCCTTTAGATCTTTTACACAGTGCTTTGCCCTTCAACTTTGGCTTCGTGGTTCTAACTAGTGCTCCAGTTAGCATTTCCCTATTATAAATATCAAACTCTTTCTCATGGGGCATGGAACGGGAGAGGATGATGGAAATCGTTGGGAACAGGTCAGCTATAGAAAACGTAAAGGAAAACAAGTTTATTGGGAGGTCGAAGGTAGAATCAAGGGGAAAAAAGTTAGGGATTCTACTTCGTTTTTCATCACAGAGTTCGATGACAAGTTTAGAGCAAAGGATTTGTTCTTGCTGTTTAAAGAGTTTGGCGAGGTGGATGAGGTTTTCATCCCGGAAAGAAGAGATAAGAGAGGGAAAAGGTTTGGTTTTGTCCGCTTTTTCAACGTGAAGGACGCTAGAAACTTGGCTATGAGGTTGGATAACTTCTTTATTGAAGGTAGAAAGATGTATGCGAACCTTCCTAGGTTCTCTAAGTACGTTAGTAAGGAGCAAGAGGTCGAGGCCTCCTAGCTTAGGACTCATCGTAAACCTAGGGAGTTTGTGGCTTCGTCTGTAAAGGGTAAGTGGGGGAAGAAATCTTACTCTAAGGCTCTTGGGAGAGATCAGGATAAGGTGGAGGTCAATTTAAGTTTTAATGTACCCGAAGAATCTATGAAGAGGTTTGAAGGTGCCTACGTTGGTAAGGTCATCAACCCCGGCGCTACATACAACATGAGCCGTAACTTCCACCTTGAAGGTTTCTTTGGAGTCAAGGTGACCCCCCTTGGTGCTAACCTTTGCCTGTTGGAGGATAACAACTCTGGTGATATTGCTGAGCTTATAGATGGAGCCAACGATTGGTTGAAGCAATGATTTTCAGAGGTTGTAAAGTGGGAGCCCTCAATGGTGGACCCGAAAAGAGTAGCGTGGCTAAGATGCTATGTCATCCCTTGCCATGCATGGACGGTTGAGTTTTTCGTTTATCTGTCTTCTATAGTTGGTAAATATATCTGCTGCGAAGAAAGCTCTTTAGATGCAACTAAACTCGACGTAGCCAGTATTATGATTAGAACCAACGTTGGCACTTTGATTGATGAGGTGGTCAGTGTCCTCATCAATGGCGTCCAATACAGGATTAGGGTGGCGGAGGAAACTTTAGGTCCTTTGTCGAGATCGGTGGTCAAAGAGACGGAGGTATCGTCGGACTCTGATGTTGATTCCTCTTTTGTGAAAGATAGCTTTGGGAGTGGGGAGGGGATGAGTTTGAAAACGACTTAGGAGGGGAAGTAGGAAAGGTTACAGTAGCAAATCAGCTTTTTTCAAAGGATAACGTGGATCAAGTTGATATCCTTAAAAAGAATATTAGAGCTTTTAATGATGTTGATCAGAAGGAGACAGATAATAGCTTTTCTAATGGTGTTGATAGTCTCGAGGTCAACGCAGGTGCTACTTCTCACTCTCCAAAAGTAGTCGTAGACGCTCCTTGTCCCAATCCCGTAGATGGTATCAAAAAGTGTGATTTGGTGGGGCCAGCCTCTAATGGCAATGTCAGTGGGGGAGGAAATATCATATTGAAGGATAATTCTCTTTCTTTTGATGGGCTACTTAAGGCCCAACTGGAGCGTAGGCCCATTAAGGGGTCCATGGAGAAAATTGTTGAGGAAAATCAGAACTGTGTGACGGAAGGAATCAACTCTTCTCCTGAATTGGGGAAAATTTTAGGGTTCAAAGATCTTTCTATTGGTGACCCTATCTCCTCTTTCTCTTGTTCACCGGTGGAAGATCAAGCGCTATCTAGTAGAGTTATCAGGAGTATGGATGATAGGGATAAGAAGACGGGGGCGTTGGGTTCTGGGTGTAAGTTTACGTCAGGGGACTCCCCCTTCTCCGATGATTTGGTTTCGAGATGTTTTTCGGTGACGGATTCGGAGGTAGCTATTAGTAACAACCGTTTTTGGGCGGAGCTGGAGTCAAAAGTCTCCAAGAAGGTCGAGGAAATTGTTAACTCTCTGGGAATCAAAGGCGGAGTTAGGAGGGAGGTTATGGTCGAAGCTATTCAAGCGTTGGAAACTAGAGACAAGGAAGGAAGAGTGCTGAGGGAGCCTGCTTACAAAGGTGTGAAATGAATATTCTTTCTTTCAATATAAGGGGGTGTGGCAACATTGTCAAAAGAAAGAGATTGGCTGCATTGATTTGCTCTGTTAAAGCGGACTTCTGCTTCATTCAAGAGTCTAAGTTGAAGAATATGGATGTTTCGATGGCGTCCTCGTTATGGGGTGATTCGGAGGTGGATTGGCCGGCGTCGAATGCTTCAGGTTTAGCAGGTGGGTTAATTATTCTCTGGAGGAAGGAGGCTTTCAAAGCTGTTCTTAGTATTATAGGAGAGGGTTTTATGGGAGTAATGGTAGAGTGGAAGGGATTAGAGATCTGGTTGATCAATGTTTATTCCCCTTGCAATATTGCAGGTAAGAGGAGATTGTGGCATGAGTTAGTTGTTTTGAAGAAGAAATAGGTGGCTGCTGAATTTGTTTTGGGTGGTGATTTCAATTCTGTTTCGCATTCTTGTGAGAGGTGGGGGGTAGCCAAGGTAGTAGGAATAAGGAAATTGAAGAATTTCAGAATTTCATTAACGAAGTTGACTGCGAGGATGTTCCATGTGTGGAGGGTCTTTCACTTGGTTTACCAGTTCTGGGTTGGCCAAAAGCAGGTTGGACAGATTTCTTGTTTCGTCTCACTTGGTTGATGAGTGGGGGTTGTTAGGGCAACATATTGGTAGCAGGGATGTTTCCAATCACTGGCCTATTTGGTTGAACCCTAACGTCAGCAACTGGGGGGCTAAGCCTTTCGTTTTCAACAACTGTTGGTTGGATCATCAGGGCTTTTTCGATTTTGTGGCTAAGGAGTGGCAGTCATATGGAGTATCTAGAAGAGGCGATTTTGTCCTGAAAACTAAGTTGGGTATGCTGAAAGACAGTCTTAGAAAATGGAACAGGGAGGTTTACGGTTGGATGGATTTGAATATTGAAAAAGCTGTGAGTAATCTTAATGAATTGGATGAGCAAGTTGGTTTCTGTGATTCGGAGGTAATCGTGGATCTGTCTAGTAGAAGAAGGGAGGCTACCAGAGTTATATGGGAGGACCTGAATCGAAAGAAGGGGCTGTTAAGGTTGAAAGCGGGAACTTTATGGTTGAAAGAGGGGGACGGCAACACGAGGTATTTCCACAGTGTTATTAGGGGCAGACGCTGTCAGAATAAGATCTCATTTGTCAAAAAAGGAGATGTCACATTGGAGAAGGTTGATGAGATTAAAGAAGTAGTCGCTTCTTACTTTGAAGATAATTTTAAGGAGGCGTCGTCCTGCAGTCCTTATTTTTAGGATCTTGTTCTGAAGAAACTTACGGAGGGCGAAAAATCCAGCATTGAAGCCGAGTTTACGGAAGACGAGATTAAAGATGCAGTCTGGACTTGTGATGGTGGCAAGAGTCCTGGCCCGGACGGGTTTAGCTTCACTTTTTTTCCAGAAGTGTTGGGATAATGTGAAAGCGGATGTTTTCAAGTTTGTGAGAGATTTCCATTCTAATCCAACACTGACTAAAGTTTCCACTGCGTCTTCCATCACACTTGTTCCCAAAGTTAAGCATCCTCAATCCCTGGCTAACTACAGACCTATTTGTTTAATAAACTATTTTGAGAAAATCATCGTTAAGATTCTAGCCAATCGTATGAAGAGGTTATCAGTTCCATTATCTCTATTGAGCAGTCCGCCTTTGTACCGGGCAGATGTATCTATGATGGGGTTGTGGTGGCTAACGAATGTTTGGATCTTGCCAAGAGGATAGACCGTGATTGTTTGGTGATGAAAGTTGATTTCGAAAGGGCGTACGACTATGTGTCTTGGGGTTTTCTTAGGCAAGTGTTGATTAAGATGAACTTCGGCAGCAAGTGGTTATCTTGGATGGATTCTTTGGTTTGTAGTGGATCAATGTCTATTCTTGTGAATGTGAGCACTACCAGAGATTTTAAAGTTAGGAGAGGCCTTTGTCAGGGTGACTGTAACGACCCGATTTCAATTATTTCATTTTTATTCCATTTTGGTTGAGTCTTTTATTTTAATTGGGTGATAATTATTTTTATTTGTGTAATTGGTGTATTAATATGTTATGTTTGCATGTTATGATGTTTTACCGTTTTTGAGAGTTTGCGGGGAAAATTAGATTGGAGGGTATTTTAGACATTTCACACTTAATGATATTTTAGTTAGTTAGTTAGTTAGATATTTTGTGAAAAAGAAATGGAAAAGTAATAGAAGTAGAAAGAAAAGAAAAGTATAAGTAAGAAAAGAAAAGAAAGAAACATAGAGAGAAATGGAGAGAAAGAGAGCAAGAGAGGAGAAAAGAGAAGAACAAAGAGAAAAGTGTGGAAAATCACCAAGATCAATCTTTCGGAGTCGATTTAATCGGGTAAGGGTGTGAAATATTGTTATCCTAACTTTGTGTATGATTATGTATGTGTTTTGTGTGGATGTTTTGGTTGGCTTTCCATATGTTTCCGTTTATGCCGTATTGGACGAAATCGATAGAAACCGATGTTTTTACGGTCGAAAAGTCGTATAAATACATGTGTGGGTTGGTTATATGTTTGTGAGATGCTGTTTAAAGTTTCATGAAGTTTGGTTATGTTTTGGTTAGTTTTCGTTATGTTTCCGTTGTTTTTTCCGTTTAGGTCGAATTGTAGGAAATCGATAGAAATCGATGTTTTCACGGATGAATTTCGAAATAAATTGCGTAGATTAGTCGTATGAGGTTAGGCCGAGAGTATAGAAACTCGTTTGGTTGAAATCGGTTGATATTGTGAGTTTTGACATTTTTGGGTTTTGAGAATGTGAGATTTTGGTGAAAATCGAATGTTGTGGAATCGGTGTTTTTTTTATCCTAACATGTTGGTATGTATTTATGGAGGATTACCATGTATTTATTCGGAAGAAAGTAATTGAATCGGTCGGGTTTTCGGGCGAAAACGCCGAAAAACCAGTGCTGTACCAGCAGACCCGCAGCAGCTTTATGCTGAAATTCTGATTTTCGGGGAAACTTCGGAAATTCATATCTTTTGATCCGTAAGTCGGTTTTGACCCCCGTTCGAAGCGTTGGGAAGCTAACGAGATGTTCTTTCTAGGAAAAATGGTTTTGAGGTCTGAACCTGGTCCAATTGGAACAGTATTTTCGAACCGTTTCGTAGTGTCGGGCCTCCGGTTTATGTTTTTGCGTTATTTTGAAATATACATATCTTCTTCGTTGTTTATCGGATTTAAGTGTTCTTTATATCGAATCGAAGCTGTGGATGAGTACTTTTTGATGATAACGGGAAATATTATTTTTAGCCGACTTTTCCGGTAAACCGTAAATTGATTTGTTTGGATAAATGTGTATGTTGTTATACAATTGATGTGAATGTAGATGGATTATATGTGATGAATGCATGACTATGTTGTGAATAAGTATGCATTGCATGAGTGTATTGGTTCATTTTGTATGTGAAGCATCATGATATGCATTCTTGTGTTGTGGGATTCTAAGATGAATCTGTTGTAACGTCATATGCCGATATGCGGTTGAAGCGATGATTACAAACGATTGTATGCTCATGTGGAGTTGTAGCAATCGGATTGTATGCCGAGGTGCGGTTGTAGCAATCATATTGTATGCCGATGTGTGGTTGTAGTAATCCGTAAACATTGTATGCCGAGGTGCGGCTGTAGCAATCATATTGTAGGCCGATGTGCGGTTGTAGCAATGGTTCCAATAAGTTCTTCAATTGAACTTGAGATGATGAGTCGGTACTGCATGCATCTGCATAGAGTCGTGAGTCGGTCTCTATGAGTTGCATTTGTCATCATTGTATTTGTGCATTGATGAATAAACATATATATGTATATGTTGATGTGGAATGAGTAGAATTGTGCAGGTGTGCATGGATGGATAAACATGAATATGTGTGTTTATGTTGAATGATAAGCATTCTGAGGAATATGCTTGGTTTTATATATATATGCCTTGCGATGTATATTGAGTGAGATGTGATGATTGTGACATAGTAAACATAATATGTATGTTTATGTGGTATGATGGAATGGTGAGAATATGTGGTATATGTGTATTTTTATGTTGAGATATATAATTATATGCATTGTTATTATGATAATATTTCTCACTCTTCTGCTGTTTTATGATGCTCTATGAGGCATTGCAGATTAGGTATCTGGTGGTCTTTTGTGAAGCGTGGCTTCATTTCCTTTTTGGTCGGTTGGCTCTGATATGTAGCACCGGGTAGCTAGGATGCTTATGTTTGATTCCTTTTTGTGATACATTCGTGTATGTATCTTGCTGATGAATTTGTGTATATAAACATGAATGATGTTGTTGTATCATACTTGTTGATGTATATATGTTTGATGTTATCAATGTTTAGATTTTCCGCTTTTATTCTAAATGTTGACATGTGGGTATAAGGACTGAGATCCTTTATTGTTGAAAGTTACCCCACTGTTGCATATCTTTTTGAGCAGGTGTTGTATGTGTTTAATTTCATGCTTAATGTGACATTCTCTTTTTATGCCGTAGTTACAATTATACTCTGATGAAATTTTCAATACGTGCCTAAATGATTTAATTGATTATTTGGGGGTATAGAAAGGGGTGTTACATTAAGTGGTATCAGAGCCAGTGTTGAGTCAGTCGTGTCTGTCTCTTTGTTGTGTTGATTGAACTATTGTTTAACCTTGTTGTTCTATGGGAAGTAATCAGAATATGGCTGGTAGAAACGATGCTGCGATGGCTGCTGCTATGGAAGTAATGGCTAGGGCTGTGCAGGGTGCATCAAATGTGAGTGCTAACGAAGAGTTCAGGAAGAATCAACCACCGGTTTTCAAAGGAAGATTTGATCCCGATGGTGCTCAACTCTGGTTAAAAGAGATTGAAAGGATTTTCAGAGTTATGGACTGTGCAGAGGAGAATAAGGTGAGGCTTGGATCTCACATGCTGAAGGAAGAAGCCGACGATTGGTGGGTCAGTGTGCGACCAATTCTTGAGGTGGATAATGAAGAGATAACTTGGGATTTATTTCGTACTGAGTTTTTGGTGAAGTATTACCCTGAGAGTGTTAAAGGGAAGAAAGAGATAGAGTTCCTGGAATTAAAACAAGGTAGTATCTCGGTGGTGGACTATACTGCTAAGTTTGTTGAGTTGGTACAATTTCATTCTCATTATGCTGCAATTACTGCTGAGTTCTCAAAATGTGTTAAGTATGAGAACGGTTTGCGTCCTGAGATTAAGCAAGTTGTGGGATACCAGAGGATTAGAAGATTTTCAGATTTGACTGAATGTTGTAGAATTTTCGAGGAAGATAACAAGGCTCGTTCTGCTCATTACAAAAGTGTGAATGAGAGGAAAGGTAAACAGCAAGCTAGGGATGGTCATTATGTGACTCCTGTTGATAAAGGCAAGTATAAAGGAAATTTTGATAAGAGATCTGGAGGAGGAGGTTCCGGTTATATGAAGTGTTTCCGGTGTGGCGAATTGGGTCATAAAGTAACTGATTGTAGGAAGACTGTACCGAAATGTTCTAACTGTGGAATCCTTGGGCATGTTGCTAATAATTGTAGAAGAAATATGATGAAGTGTTTTAACTGTGGAGAAGTAGGTCACATTAGTCCTAACTGTACTAAACCGAAACAAGCTCAAGCGGGCGGAAAGGTGTTTGCATTCGCTGGGTCATACACTACCAGTGCGGATCGTTTGATTAAAGGTATATGTTTTATTAATAGTACGCCTTTAATTGCTATTATGGATATGGGAGCGACTTATTCTTTTATTTCTCATGTGCATGCAAAGTGTTTGAATTTGTTTATGACTTGTTGGACAAGAGATTGGTAATGCCAAGTTGTTGAGTCTGTGTGGCATGGCAGTTGTATATTGTCGATGTTGTTTATTCCCTAGTATGTGATAAGTGTGTAGAACACTATCAGTGCTTTTTGGTTTTTCTAATCCTTTGTCTTCAGGATTGAGAATGTTATAAGTGGGGGAGAAGCTGGTACTTCTCCAAGTGGCTTCAGGTGAGGAGCATTGGCTCAAGGTGCCGTTGTTTGACCGATTGTAAGTGTTGTTTGGACAGTGTGGTTTCCGATTCCAAAGGGAATACGGAGGTAAGGTTTATGTCAAGTAAGGATTGGTGCCTTAGGTGGTTTTGTGCACAAGATGCAAGGAATGTTGTTATGGCTTGGTAAAGATGGTTTATGCCCCATCATGATTGTCGACTGTCTATTGACAAATTGAGGAACTGATCACCCTTAATCTCTTGTTGATAGCAGACAGAAATTGTGATGGATGGAATAGACGTGTTTATCCAGCTTAGTTGGTATGTTCGGCGAATGGTTGTGGAGTATGAGAATTATATCTTCATACTTATTTGGATAAGTTTGCAGTGGTGTCCTTTAAGGATATTTTGATCGATTATAAAATCAGAGGAAGAACATGTAGGGCGTTGAAGATTGAGTCGCAAGTGTTGAAAAGAGATGAAGCTTTAAGTTAAGTTGTCAAGAGTGGATTTTGGTTGATAAAGACGAGTTTTCTTGGTCGAGAGGAATAAGTATGAGACAACATTGATGGTTGGGATTCCAAAACGAGTTATAAATTTGAATTGGATTATTCTTTGAGAAGAATTAATGTCGTGCAGGATGAGTTAAGTTGAAGGCCTTTGCATATGTATGTTTGGATGGTCAGAGAATTAGAATTGTTTGAGCAATTCAGAGGCTTGTGTCCGGTGTGTAAGCTACTGCAGAATAATGTGAGGTTGTGTATATAACCAGTGAACTATGACTTTCTGGTGAATAGTAGGAAGAGTCAAATGTTGAATATGAATTGGTGGTTTTGTTAGTCGCGAGTAATCGGAGTGTGTGACGCCCCCAATCTACACCCCCAAATAAACATGCATTTAAAGCAATAAAAGAAAATTCAGTATTTGGTCAGAGTATATTTAAATTATCATGGCATAGACGGGGAAAACACATCAATTGAAACCAAACATTTCATACAACACCTGCCCATAAAGATATGCAACAGTGGGGTAGCAAATAACAGAGGAAACTTTGTTCCTTACACCCACATATTCAAGTACAGAATAAAAGCGGAAAATCTGTACTGAACCTCATATAAATATATATAAACTAAAGAGTTTGTCATACATCAAGTTATACATGAACAAACCAAAATCTACATATACATAGTACACGATAAACACAAACGGCCACCCTAGCTACCCGGTGTCACATATCAGAGCCGACCGACAAAAAGGGTGAATACACAAAGCTTCACAAAAGACCTCCAGCAACTCTAATCTGCAATGCCTCATAGAGCATTATAAAACGAGCAGAAGGGTGAGAAAAACAACCATAATATAAATGAATATAATTATGTACTACAACATAAACATATAACACATATTCTCACCACAACTCATCATATATCACAATATAGATATATCATCAAGCATATTCATTATGCATACATTCACCATTATCATCATTCCACATAAACATACATGTTATGTCTACTATGTCACAATCATCACATCTCACTCAATATATATCGCAAGGCATATATATATAAAACCAAGCATATTCCTCATAATGCTTATCATTCAACATAAACACATATATTCATGTTTATCCATCCATGCACACCGGCACAATTCTACTCATTCCACATCAACATAAACATATATATATGTTTATTCATCAATGCACAAATACAATGATGACAAATGCAACTCATAGAGACTGACTCACGACTCTATGCAGATGCATGCGGTACCGACTCATCACCCGAGCTCAATTGAAGAACTCAATGGAAATATCCTCCCTGCCGGGCCTACGATATTTCCCCATCGCTCATACCATCATGGCATCCGATGTTTCTGGATTGTTCACGCAGACACAATCCGATTGCTCAAACCCCACAAGGGCACACAATCATTCTGAAGATTCCCACGGAATCAAGTGTAATACATCGCAACGATTACACCCATTGACTACGCAATGTTCAGAGGATCCTCAATGATCATTTGTGTAATCAATCACTCACACCCAACAGGGACGTGATATTACACCCGATTCTCCACGGCATCGCGACACATGAATGCATGTCATGATGTTTCTCATACAAAATGACCACATACACTCATGCAATGCACACATATTTCACAATATAGTCATGCATATACCATTAAATACACACATTGCAATTTCTTGCCTTTCGGCCATAATTCATCACCACAACATGTATTTCATGGAATTTCACTTCACAACAACACAGAAGTCATACCATATCCATACCAACAACACATTGCATGATATACACTAATTACACACAATTATAACCGTAAAATTCGACAAAACAACACATTTTCCAATTCTTGACATAATTTAATCAGCCAACAATCTCAAAAACCATTTTTACAAGAAAGAACATTTCATAAGCTTTCCAACGATATAAAGAACGTCCCGATCCGAGTTACGGATCAAAAGTTATGAATTTTCAAAAGTCAAGAATTTATTGAGAAACAGCCAAATTCGCCTGGCCACTTCAGAATTCGCCTGGCCAAACCTCTTTCGCCAGCACTTCGCCTGGCCAATCACCATTCGCCAGCACTTCGCCAGCACTTCGCCTGGCGAATCTCCATTCGCCAGCAGTTCTCCTGGCGAGCTAGTGGCGGGTCACCAAATTAGAAAAACTCCAAGAGTTACAGAAGCTACCCCCTTTCTGTAATTCCAATTTCGCCTGGCGACTTACTAATTCACCTGGCGAATCTGCCTTCGCCAGTACTTCGCCTGGCGAGCTAGTGGCAAAACCCAATCCGCCTGGCGAATCCCAAATTCGCCTGGCGAATCACACCAGAACCAGAAAAATGCTGTTACGGGTTACACGATCCAAAACCCCCAAAAACCTCATTTTCCACTCCAAATCAATTCCAACAGCAAAACAATTATCAGCGACGACTCATAAACACATGGTAATCATACAACGCAAATTATATTGATTTCCGACCGTAAAAACATCGATTCCTCACATATCTCTCATTTCCAACCTAGAATTCAAAAGTTATGGAAAGACAAGAAACATCCAAGCAAGCACATACATAATCATACATAATCATACTATAATCGAGTTTCGCACCCTTACCCGATTAAATCGATTCCTAGAAGTTGTTTTCTTTGATTCCTAGCTTTTCCTCTTTTTCTCTCTTTTCTCTTCTTTCCCTTCTCTTTTCTTCTTCTCCTTTTCTTTCTCTTACTATTTTTCTTTCTTTTCTAATTCTCTCTATTTCTATTTCTTTCTCTTTTTCTTTCTTTTACTAACTTAGTAAATAATTAGGGAAAAGACAAAAATACCCTTACTCTCAATTATCTCACAAACGATCCCAAAATGCGATAAAATATAATAACAGTACAAAACGACATATTATTACACCAAAGTCATAAATAAAAATAATATAATACTCAAAATAATTTAATCGACTCGATTAAATAAAATGGTCGAAAATGGGGCGTTACAACTCTCCCCCACTTGGAAATTTTCGTCCTTGAAAATATTACCGAGACGAACAACTCCGGACACGACTCTCGTATCCGACCAACCAACATCAGGCCTACCACAAGGCACACCACAAACAACACGACAACGACGACCACAACAACGACAAGATGCAAAGCCCATACAATGCACTTGACGACTAACACACAACTCAAAGAATACACAAAACACAACTCCCAGGTTCACTCTTGAACCAAAACACAACAGGATCATTACCCTCTCCTTAGGTAACACTCCCCTAATCCCCCACACAGGAATTAGCTACTCGCACTCGAACCAACACAATGGAAACGATTCAACAACACAAACAAGAACACAAAGTTCCACGACCCGACAAGGTCTCAACAACATCAACAAAACAAGAATACCAACCTCCTTGTCACACAACCTTATCACATCAATGCTACGATTCGCCAATCGAACTTATAACCAAAACATCCATCTACTTAGTAGCCCATGAACATTATTCAGGCCTCTCACCTAACACTTCCATTCTGAAACATCCAATGGTCTCAACATTCCTACAGATCTCCAATGTCCCACCTAAGAACTCTTACAAGTCGCACACACATATACGAAATGTGCTACATCACGCTTCTGCTGCGCACTCTGATGACTCGTAACCATCAAAACTACCCATCTCACGTCCAAAGTCTAACTTTTCACATACTTCCCAACAACTACTGTTCACATTCTTTCGTGTTATCTTACACCCCAGACACAAGCCTCTGAATTGCTCAAATAATTCTAATCCAGAGACCACCAAAACTGACATACATAGAAACTTCCGACTTAATTCCTCTGATACAACAATAACTCTTCACAAATGATAATCCAAGTCAAATTCATAACTCATCACAAATTCCAACCATTCTCGTTGTCTCTATTCCTTCAGACCAAACCAGTATTCAATATTCTTGTAATTACCAAACATTTCGAATCTAGAATCATAAAGATAATACTTCCAATATTCCAACATAATTCCACTGCAAACAATTTCCACAATAATACTGATCCTCTCACGAATCCTCAAATGTCGAAAAACACAAGCCACGACCTTACTCTCTTACATTAACACACCAACTATACTCATCAAGATACATCCCAAACAATCGACTTCCCCTTTGTAAGTCAACTGAAGTAACGAAAACACTTAATCTTGGAAAAGCCTCCCATACCCTTCGATAATAACCAACAAAATCCAACAAGTTTCTAATCAAACTAACTTCGAAGCCTCTACTCGAACCATCACTACGCTTATCAAACATTCCAACAATTGTAATTCTCATCAAATTCAACCAAACCATTCCAGTTACCTAATCCCAAAAGTAAACACTTATTCTCAATCGTCACCCTATACCACCGTCCGTAATCCATACCCAATTCCTTCTCTTGACAATCCAAATTCCAATCTATTGCAACAACCAACCAAAAAGGAACTCTCAAATATTACATCCACCCCTAAGGGTTTCCTCAAGATTTCTGTAATCCTTATACCATCAAAGGATTTCAAATTGTTTGCAATTCGTCACAATTCAAAACTTAAGCTATGCAAAACACAACCGCAAGTTCCCATACTACTCACTTAGCAGATATAGCCTCGACTATTCACTGTTGTCCAACTAAGTTCACACTTTACTCTCTGAGAACAACCCTTAGTAATACCCAATCATTATCCCTCAGAGACATTCCAACTTAATCCACATACACAAACCTCTAATCCGTCTCATCTTCTGATATAAGAATTCTCATCGACTCAACAACGCAATCTGTAACCATCAAACAAAATCTTGATTCCGCATCACCGTCAGATATAAAGCCTTCCTCAACTTGACAAAATAATCCGCAATCATTTCCTTAAATTTCAAGTAATCCATTCCGCACCACTATCAAAGCCGGAAAGACACGTCCATTCCATCCAACATAATTCCCGTCCGCTACCAACAAGAGATTAAGGGTGATCAGTTCCTCAATTTGTCAATAGACAACCGACAACCATGATGAGGCATAAACCGTCTCCACCAAACTATAATAGCATCCACTACATCCTATGCACAAAACTACCTAAGGCACAACTCCTTAGTTGACGTAAACCTTACTTCTGCATCCCTTCTTGAACCAGAAACCACACTTATAACCTTGTAATACATAACACACTGAGCCAGCGCTCTACACCTGAAGCAACATGGAGAAGTATCAGCTCCTCCCCCACTTATCTCATTCTAATCTCCCAACTGCAAACACACTAAATCCATCCCAAGTCTTTACCACAAATGGTCAAAGAACAATTTAAACAAACCAAAGAAGAAATTACCGACCCCTAAGTAGAAGTATCGATAACCATCTTACTACTCCAAGAAGACCGCAACAAATTCAAACACTTCGCGCACTCACACGAAATAAACGAATGAGTCGTCCCAATATCAATAATAGCAATTAATGGCATACTATTAATAAACAAGTACCTTGAGTCAAACGATCCGCACTAGTAGTCTCATCTCCTGCCAATGCAATAACCTTCCTACCAGTCTGAGCTCCCTTCGGTTTCGTACACCCCAGGCTAATATGGCCTGTTTCACCACAGTTGAAACACCGCACATTAATTTTCCTACAATCCGCTGCGACATGTCCCGAACCTCCACACTTGGAACATTTCAGTTTATTCCTCCAACAATCCATCTGACGATGTCCTACTTCCCCACACTTGTAACACTTGTTGTAACACCTCGGAGGACCAGACATTCCTCCCCCACTACGAGACTGTTGTTTCCCTTTCCTGTCATTCACATTCTCATAGGGAGTAGCACGCACTTTACGATTCTCTTCGTAACTCCTACAACTGTTCACCAAATCAGAAAACCTTCTAATCCTCTGATAAGCGATTGCCCGTTTAATCTCTGGACGCAATCCGTTCTCATACTTCACACACTTAGAAAATTCAGCAGTCGCTTCCGGATAATGAGGATAAAACTGCACCAGTTCCACAAACTTAGCAGTGTAGTCAACAATAGACATGTTGCCTTGTTTTAGTTCCAAAAACTCAATCTCTTTCTTTTCCTTCACACCCTCAGGATAATACTTCCTCCGAAACTCTCGGCTAAATAAATCCCAAGTAACCTCTTCATCATCCACTTCCAACACTTGGCGCAAACTAACCCACCAATCAGCTGCTTCTTCCTCCAGCATGTAAGTACCCAGTCTCACCTTATCCTCTTCAGCACAATCCGTCACATGGAAGATTCTTTCAACCTCTTCAAACCAAAATTGTGCACCATCAGGATCATATCTTCCCTTGAAGATAGGCAGCTTATTCTTTCCGAACTCATCATTACCCAAAACATTCGGTACACCCTGCACAATCCGAGCCATATTCCGTTCATCCAAATACAGAAACTATGGTTAACCAACAACTCACCAGAACACAACTGCCGCACAACAGCAACTCGCCCAAGGCGACAGACACAACTGACACAGACTGACACGGACTGGCTCTGATACCACTTAATGTGACGCCCCCAATCTACACCCCCAAATAAACATGCATTTAAAGCAATAAAAGAAAATTCAGTATTTGGTCAGAGTATATTTAAATTATCATGGCATAGACGGGGAAAACACATCAATTGAAACCAAACATTTCATACAACACCTGCCCATAAAGATATGCAACAGTGGGGTAGTAAATAACAGAGGAAACTTTGTTCCTTACACCCACATATTCAAGTACAGAATAAAAGCGAAAAATCTGTACTGAACCTCATATAAATATATATATATATATATATATATATATATATATATATATCAACTAAAGAGTTTGTCATACATCAAGTTATACATGAACAAACCAAAATCTACATATACATAGTACACGATAAACACAAACGGCCACCCAAGCTACCCGGTGTCACATATCAGAGCCGACCGACAAAAAGGGTGAAGACACAAAGCTTCACAAAAGACCTCCAGCAACTCTAATCTGCAATGCCTCATAGAGCATTATAAAACGAGCAGAAGGGTGAGAAAAACAACCATAATATAAATGCATATAATTATGTACTACAACATAAACATATAACACATATTCTCACCACAACTCATCATATATCACAATATAGATATATCATCAAGCATATTCATTATGCATACATTCACCATTATCATCATTTCACATAAACATACATGTTATGTCTACTATGTCACAATCATCACATCTCACTCAATATATATCGCAAGACATATATATATAAAACCAAGCATATTCCTTATAATGCTTATCATTAAACATAAACACATATATTCATGTTTATCCATCCATGCACACCGGCACAATTCTACTCATTCCACATCAACATATACATATATATGTTTATTCATCAATGCACAAATACAATGATGACAAATGCAACTCATAGAGACCGACTCACGACTCTATGCAGATGCATGCGGTACCGACTCATCACCCGAGCTCAATTGAAGAACTCAATGGAAATATCCTCCCTGCCGGGCCTATGATATTTCCCCATCGCTCATACCATCATGGCATCCGATGTTTCTGGATTGTTCACGCAGACACAATCCGATTGCTCAAACCCCACAAGGGCACACAATCATTCTGAAGATTCCCACGGAATCAAGTGTAACACATCGCAACGATTACACCCATTGACTACGCAATGTTCAGAGGATCCTCAATGATCATTTGTGTAATCAATCACTCACACCCAACAGGGACATGATATTACACCCGATTCTCCACGGAATCGCGACACATGAATGCATGTCATGATGTTTCTCATACAAAATGACCACATACACTCATGCAATGCACACATATTTCACAATATAGTCATGCATATACCATTAAATACACACATTGCAATTTCTTGCCTTTCGGCCATAATTCATCACCACAACATGTATTTCATGCAATTTCACTTCACAACAACACATAAGTCATACCATATCCATACCAACAACACATTGCATGATATACACTAATTACACACAATTATAACCGTAAAATTCGACAAAACAACACATTTTCCAATTTCCGACATAATTTAATCAGCCAACAATCTCAAAAACCATTTTTACAAGAAAGAACATTTCATAAGCTTTCCAACGATATAAAGAACGTCCCGATCCGAGTTACGGATCAAAAGTTATGAATTTTCAAAAGTCAAGAATTTATTGAGAAACAGCCAAATTCGCCTGGCCACTTCAGAATTCGCCTGGCCAAACCTCTTTCGCCAGCACTTCGCCTGGCCAATCACCATTCGCCAGCACTTCGCCAGCACTTCGCCTGGAGAATCTCCATTCGCCAGCAGTTCGCCTGGCGAGCTAGTGGCGAGTCACCAAATTAGAAAAACTCCAAGAGTTACAGAAGCTACCCCCTTTCTGTAATTCCAATTTCGCCTGACGACTTACTAATTTGCCTGGCGAATCTACCTTCGCCAGCACTTCGCCTGGCGAGCTAGTGGCAAAACCCAATCCGCCTGGCGAATCCCAAATTCGCCTGGCGAATCACATAGAACCAGAAAAATGTTGTTACGGGTTACACGATCCAAAACCCCCAAAAAACTCATTTTCCACTCCAAATCAATTCCAATAGCAAAACAATTATCAGCAACGACTCATAAACACATGGTAATCATACAACGCAAATTATATTGATTTCCGACCGTAAAAACATCGATTCCTCACATATCTCTCATTTCCAACCTAGAATTCAAAAGTTATGGAAAGACAAGAAACATCCAAGCAAGCACATACATAATCATACATAATCATACTATAATCGAGTTTCGCACCCTTACCCGATTAAATCGATTCCTAGAAGTTGTTTTCTTTGATTCCTAGCTTTTCCTCTTTTTCTCTCTTTTCTCTTCTTTCCCTTCTCTTTTCTTCTTCTCCTTTTCTTTCTCTTACTATTTTTCTTTCTTTTCTAATTCTCTCTATTTCTATTTCTTTCTCTTTTTCTTTCTTTTACTAACTTAGTAAATAATTAGGGAAAAGACTAAAATACCCTTACTCTCAATTATCTCACAAACGATCCCAAAATGCGATAAAATATAATAACAGTACAAAACGACATATTATTACACCAAAGTCCTAAATAAAAATAATATAATACTCAAAATAATTTAATCGACTCGATTAAATAAAATGGTCGAAAATGGGGCGTTACAGAGTGCACAACGGAAGTGTGGAATTGTTGTATTGGTTATTGTGAGACAAGGATGTAGGTATTATGGTTTTGTGGATGTTGTTGAGGCGAAGTTGTGTCATGGAGCTTATGTTCTTGTCTGGTTGTTGCCTTGTTTCCATTGTGATGGTTCAAGTGCGAGTAGCTAATTCCTATGTTTGAAGATTAGAAGAGTGTTACCTATGGTGTTGGTAACGATCTTGCTGTGTTTCGGTTCAAGAGTGAACCTGGGTGTTTGTATCTTGGTTATCCTTTGAGTTGTGAGTTGGTCGTCAAGTGCATTGTATGGGCATTGCATCTTGTCGTCGTTGTTGTCGTCGTTGTCGTGTCGTTGTTGTTGTGGTTAGTGTACTGGTTTGTTGTTTGTGTTATTCGTGGTGTGCCTTTGGTTGGCATGATAGTGGTTGGTCGGACGCGAGAGTCGTATCCGAGGTTGCTTGTACTTAGCCTATTTTCGAGGACGAAAATGTCTAAGTGGGGGAGAGTTGTAACGACCCGATTTCAATTATTTCCTTTTTATTCCATTTTGGTTGAGTCTTTTATTTTAATTGGGTGATAATTATTTTTATTTGTGTAATTGGTGTATTAATATGTTATGTTTGCATGTTATGATGTTTTACCGTTTTTGAGAGTTTGCGGGGAAAATTAGATTGGAGGGTATTTTAGACATTTCACACTTAATGATATTTTAGTTAGTTAGTTAGTTAGATATTTTGTGAAAAAGAAATGGAAAAGTAATAGAAGTAGAAAGAAAAGAAAAGTATAAGTAAGAAAAGAAAAGAAAGAAACATAGAGAGAAAAGGAGAGAAAGAGAGCAAGAGAGGAGAAAAGAGAAGAACAAAGAGAAAAGTGTGGAAAATCACCAAGATCAATCTTTCGGAGTCGATTTAATCGGGTAAGGGTGTGAAATATTGTTATCCTAACTTTGTGTATGATTATGTATGTGTTTTGTGTGGATGTTTTGGTTGGCTTTCCATATGTTTCCGTTTATGCCGTATTGGACGAAATCGATAGAAACCGATGTTTTTACGGTCGAAAAGTCGTATAAATACATGTGTGGGTTGGTTATATGTTTGTGAGATGCTGTTTAAAGTTTCATGAAGTTTGGTTATGTTTTGGTTAGTTTTCGTTATGTTTCCGTTGTTTTTTCCGTTTAGGTCGAATTGTAGGAAATCGATAGAAATCGATGTTTTCAAGGATGAATTTCGAAATAAATTGCGTAGATTAGTCGTATGAGGTTAGGCCGAGAGTATAGAAACTCGTTTGGTTGAAATCGGTTGATATTGTGAGTTTTGACATTTTTGGGTTTTGAGAATGTGAGATTTTGGTGAAAATCGAATGTTGTGGAATCAGTGTTTTTTTTATCCTAACATGTTGGTATGTATTTATGGAGGATTACCATGTATTTATTCGGAAGAAAGTAATTGAATCGGTCGGGTTTTCGGGCGAAAACGCCGAAAAAACCAGTGCTGTACCAGCAGACCCGCAGCAGCTTTATGCTGAAATTCTGATTTTCAGGGAAACTTCGGAAATTCATATCTTTTGATCCGTAAGTCGGTTTTGACCACCGTTCGAAGCGTTGGGAAGCTAACGAGATGTTCTTTCTAGGAAAAATAGTTTTGAGGTCTGAACCTGGTCCAATTGGAACAGTATTTTCGAACCGTTTCGTAGTGTCGGGCCTCCGGTTTATGTTTTTGTGTTTTTTTAAAATATACATATCTTCTTCGTTGTTTATCGGATTTAAGTGTTCTTTATATCGAATCGAAGCTGTGAATGAGTATTTTTTGATGATGATGGGAAATATTATTTTTAGCTGACTTTTCCGGTAAACTGTAAATTGATTTGTTTGGATAAATGTGTATGTTGTTATACAATTGATGTGAATGTAGATGGATTATATGTGATGAATGCATGACTATGTTGTGAATAAGTATGCATTGCATGAGTGTATTGGTTCATTTTGTATGTCAAACATCATGATATGCATTCTTGTGTTGTGGGATTCTAAGATGAATCTGTTGTAACGTCGTATGCCGATATGCGGTTGAAGCGATGATTACAAACGATTGTATGCTCATGTGGAGTTGTAGCAATCAGATTGTATGCCGAGGTGCAGTTGTAGCAATCATATTGTATGCCGATGTGTGGTTGTAGCAACCGTAAACATTGTATGCCGAGGTGCGGTTGTAGCAATCATATTGTAGGCCGATGTGCGGTTGTAGCAATGGTTCCAAGAAGTTCTTCAATTGAACTTGAGATGATGAGTCGGTACCGCATGCATCTGCATAGAGTCGTGAGTCGGTCTCTATGAGTTGCATTTGTCATCATTGTATTTGTGCATTGATGAATAAACATATATATGTATATGTTGATGTGGAATGAGTAGAATTGTGCAGGTGTGCATGGATGGATAAACATGAATATGTGTGTTTATGTTGAATGATAAGCATTATGAGGAATATGCTTGGTTATATATATATATATATGCCTTGCGATGTATATTGAGTGAGATGTGATGATTGTGACATAGTAAACATAATATGTATGTTTATGTGGTATGATGGAATGGTGAGAATATGTGGTATATGTGTATTTTTATGTTGAGATATATAATTATATACATTGTTATTATGATAATATTTCTCACCCTTCTGCTGTTTTATGATGCTCTATGAGGCATTGCAGATTAGGTATCTGGTGGTCTTTTGTGAAGCGTGGCTTCATTTCCTTTTTGGTCGGTTGGCTCTGATATGTAGCACTGGGTAGCTAGGATGCTTATGTTTGATTCCTTTTTGTGATACATTCGTGTATGTATCTTGCTGATGAATTTGTGTATATAAACATGAATGATGTTGTTGTATCATACTTGTTGATGTATATATATATATATAATGTATATATGTTTGATGTTATCAATGTTTAGATTTTCCGCTTTTAGTCTAAATGTTGACATGTGGGTATAAGGACTGAGATCCTTTATTGTTGAAAGTTACCCCACTGTTGCATATCTTTTTGAGCAGGTGTTGTATGTGTTTAATTTCATGCATAATGTGACATTCTCTTTTTATGCCGTAGTTACAATTATACTCTGATGAAATTTTCAATACGTGCCTAAATGATTTAATTGATTATTTGGGGGTATAGAAAGGGGTGTTACAGTGACCGGCTTTCTCCCTTTATTTTCATTCTGGTTATGGAAATTCTCACTGTTTTGTTCAGAGTAGCTATTTCCAAGGGTCTGTATACCGGTGTCAAAGTCACAGAGGGTATGGCCTTTAGCGTTATCCATTTTGCGGATGATACGTTGGTGATGGGTGAGGCTAGTTGGGGCAATCTTTGGTGTATCAAAGAGATTCTTAGGGGGTTTGAGATTCTATCAGGATTGAAGGTTAATTTTAATAAAAGTAGAATTGGGGGCGTCAACATCAGCATGGATTTTCTAGATGCAGCTTCTGAGTTTCTAAATTGTGAGTTTTGTAATATCCCGCTTAAATTTAATGGCATATATATTGGAGGTTGCCCTCGCAAATTGAGCCTATGGAAGGATGTGCTGAAGTTAGTATCTAGTAGATTGGCAACTTGGAAAGGTAGGAACTTATCGGCGGGAGGTCGCTTAGTCCTAATTAATTATGTTCTTAACGCCTTACAATTGTATTCGTTTGCATTCTATAAGGCTCCTAAGGGAGTCATCAAGGCCATCCAGAGCTTGATGAGTAAATTCTTTTAGGGTGGAGTCGAGAACAAGAGACCCATTCACTGGATTGATTGGAAGACAGTTTGTTTACCGAAGGATAAAGGGGGGCTTGGTGTGAAATACCTTGATTTGTTCAATAGAGCTTTGATGATGAAGTGGAAGTGGAGATGCATTTCGAATAAGGAGGCTATTTGATTTGATTTACTGCAATACAGATACGCGAAGGACAGGCTGTGTCTTGCTATTACGGCATTCAACGGTCAAAAAAGGAATAAAAAGGATTTTATGTGGTGGAGGGACCTAATGTCGATAAGTTTCGCCGCTAATGATTCTAGAGACCTTTTTGTTGATAACTTGGTTTGCACAGTTGGTGGTGGTAGTAAATTATCTTTTTGGCACAGCAAGTGGGCCTGCGAAGTCTCCCTCAAAGATCTGTTCCCTAACCTGTACTTATATGCGAAGCAGCCGTATGTTTCAGTTCTTGAAGCAGGCGGTTGGACTGGAAACGAGTGGTTTTGGAATTTATCGTTTCACCCGTTCAATGATGATTTTGTTATGAAGAGGGAGGAAGTTATCTTGCAGACAGCCCTGTGTTCGCTGGAACCTGGTAAGACTGGCGAGGATCAGGTAGTATGGGATTCTTCGGATTCGGAAGACTTTTCGGTTGCAAACTGCTACTCTAAGCTTGTTAGCTCTGGGCACGCGAGTCATAACGTCAGAAGTGCGCCTTCTGCTGAATTGTTGTCTGTTTTGAAGGTTCTTTGGAGGGTGTGTATGCCCCTTAAATTGCAGGTGTTTATGTGGAGAGTTTTAAGGAATCGTATAGCTTCGAAGGACCGGCTGGCGAATTGGAATATCCTTCCGTCTGGGACTTCTCTTTTCTGTCCTTTGTGCGAGATTGCTGATGAATCTTGCTCTCATTTGTTCCTCTCGTGTAGTTACGCCAAGAAAGTTTAGAAAAGCATTATGGATTGGACTGGCTTTTGTTTTTCTTTGCAGGATTCTTGCTTATCCTCCTTCTATGCGAGTATTGAGCTGTTACAGAGGAAGGTTGAAAAGGAGTTTGGTTTTTATTCTTGGTCCACAAATGTTTAGTGTATATGGGCCTGCAGAAATAGTAAAGTTTTTAAGGGTAAAATCATGTATGTTCCTGATTTAGTGTACCTTATTAAGGTTATGTTGTGGAAAGGGTCTTTTTCTAGGAAACTCAAATCTAGTTGTAATCTATTAGAGTGGTTATGTGCTCCTTTAGAGTGTTTGAAGCGGATGTAACATTTTCGCTGTTGTATCTGTGTTTCTGCACTTCTTGTGCGTTTTATATAATTTTTCATTGCCTATTAAAAAAAATTATATGTGTTAATGTTGTTTTCAGTTTTAAAATAATTGCCACAAAGAAATTAAAATTATCGAGACGAGTCACGTACTAGGTCACTTTTTTTAATACCTTTTATCGTACTGTCAAAATTATGCAATGGAGTCGAGTTTCAACGACGTCTCTAGGATAAAATAGCTCATTCAAATTTACGATTATCACTTACATTGTAATAAATCGTTGGAAGAGATACACCTTTAGATGGTGCTTTAAACCACTCGTATTTGAAAATAATTCAGTCGTTGATGGCGCGATAAGCCAGACAAAAATTAGAACAAAAAAAATAATTTGAGATGACGAGGATGAGAGAGAGAAGAGAGATTCGATAAAATATTCTATCGATTAATCAAGCATATCCTAAAAACTATTAATTTATCACCATAAAATATAATAATTAATCAAACAAATTTGAATTTAATAATTTAATCAAAACCAAATTTGTGATACCACATAAGGAATTTTTAGAGTGATTTCTCAAAATTTTATCATCTTAATTGAACAATTTCGATGAACGGATCTTGATTAAATCATTAATCACAAATCAAACATCAAATAATTAGGATTATCAAAATACCTCTTAAGAGTTATTTACCTTAACTTTGATCATGAATGTGGAATATACCATCATCTCTACAAAGTCCACACGAGTACAAATGGAAATGCAGTGCTAGCTGTTTTTCTGAGAATAACCACTACAAAAAACAGTTATTAGCGACTGGATTTTCACGTCACAAACGTTAATTAGAGACGTGGGGAAACCTGAGGCAGGAGCACTTGTGGAAACTTTTTTGCCGCGTGAATATCATGCCATAACTTTGCCGGGTGATTTTCACATCGCAACTCTTTTCCACGTGAAAATCATCACACAAAATTTTGCTGTATAGCAGACCCGCGGTGCTACAAGTCAGAAGAGCAGTTTAGGTTGACAGGTTTGCCACTTGATTTTCATGACACAAAATTGAGTTTTGTGTCATGTTTTCTGTGACGCCCCCAATCTACACCCCCAAATTAGCATGCATTTAAAACAATAAAAGAAAATTCGAAATTTGATCAGAGTATATTTGAAAACATGGCATAGACCAAGGGTCACATCAATTCAAACCAAAGAAATTCATACATTACCTGCCCATACAGATATGCAACAGTGGGGTAGCAAACATACAGGGGAAACTTCGTTCCTTACACCCACATTTTCAGAAATTAGAATTAAAGCGGAAAATCTAAAATCTGATTAACATATATACATAGTACACAATAGCACAAACATCCACCCTAGCTACCCGGTGTCACATATCAGAGCCGACCGACAAAAAGGGTGAAGACACAAAGCTTCACAAAAGACCTCCAGCAACTCTAATCTGCAATGCCTCATAGAGCATTATAAAACGAGCAGAAGGGTGAGAAAAACAACCATAATATAAATGCATATAATTATATATATCAACATAAAAATACACATATACCACATATTCTCACCATTCTATCATACTACAAAAACATACATACTATGTTTACTATGCACCAATCATCACATCTCACTCAATATACATCATGCATAATTCACCAATCCAATCAAGACCCGACGATACCACGCATCACATAACTGGGAATGACAGCATAGTCATTCTACCCAATATACCTCACTAGGAACGACACATAGTCATTCCACTCTAGACCACCTCTCATTGGGAATGACAACATCGTCATTCTACCCCAATGAATATCCCACTAGGCACGACAACTCAATTGTACATCACTAGGAACGACAACATAGTCATTCTACCCCAGTGAGTACCACACTAGGAACGACATCAACGTCATTCTACCCCAGTGCACACCCCATTAGGAATGACAACATAGTCATTCTACCCCAATGAGTATCCCACTAGGAACGACAGCATAGTCATTCTACCCCAGTGGACACGACAACTTAATTGTACATCACTAGGAATGACAACATAGTCATTCTACCCTAGTGAGTACTCCACCAGGAACGACATCAACGTCATTCTACCCCAGTGGACACAACGACACACTCGCACTTCACTAGGAATGACATATAAGCCATTCTACCCTAATGAGTACAACAACAACACTAGGAACAACATACAGTCATTCTACCCTAATGTGTTCGACCAAAACATTAATACCTCACTAGGAATGACATATAAGCCATTCTACCCCAATGAGTATTCTAACACAATTGGAATTCATTCCACACACCAAATATTACTATTATAGCAATCCCATGATAATCAATACCCTACCATTCATCTTGCTGTGAATCTACGCCACAGAGGCCGTCATATCATACATTAATCATACACTCGAAACCACATACATTGATACTTACTTAAACAATGTATTTATCACTAACTACATCCCACAACAAATAACATTTCATCATTTACACCCATATCAATTCACATCATGAATTACTCACCATCAACCACAACAATCCATCATCACAACATCTCATAGCATAATACACATCAATTATGCACACTTACACCGACAAAAGTCGACAATCGACACTATTCACCTTTTCCGACATAATTAAATCGGCCAATAAATTCCAAAACATCATAATCACAAAGTACAGTTCCATACCTTTCCAACGACACCAAGAATGTCAAAATCAGATAAACGGAATAAAAGTTACAGACGAAAACGAAACGACATTTACAAAAATCACATTTTTCCAATCTCCTGGCCGTACGCGTACTGCCCCAAGGCCATACGCGTATTGCCCAAATTCCTCGCCATGCCATACGCGTATTGCCCAAGGCCATACACGTATCACCATCTCTCATACGCGTAATGACCCCAAACATAGGCCAATGTTACGCGTACTGCCGAGTCCCATACGCGTATGGACATGCCCCATACGCGTATGACCTGCAGAAACCCAGAAAAATTCTGCAGAAACGAGTCCTGCGTGTTCCACCCAAAATCATCCCAAATCCATCACCTAAATCCAGAAAATTACCAATTTGATTCACAACAACACATATCTATCAAGTATCAACAACAAGGAACACCAAAAACATCATTTCCAACACGATTAAATCGAATTCTAACATTTTCTACAAAAATGGGTTTTGTTATATTTTTCATATAATCCAACAAAATAACAAACAAACACACACATAATCATACACATGTATAAGATAATTGAATTTCACACCCTTACCCGATTAAATCGATTCCTAGAAGTTGTTTTCTTTGATTCCTAGCTTTTTCCTCTTTTTCTCTCTTTTCTTCTTTCCCTTCTCTTTTCTTCTTCTCCTTTTCTTTCTCTTACTATTTTTCTTTCTTTTCTAATTCCCTCTATTTCTATTTCTTTTTCTTTCTTTTCTAACTTAGTAAAATAAATGTGAAATGACCAAAATGCCCCCACGCTCAAATATCTCGCAACCGTTCCCAAAATGCGATAAAATATAATCATATCGAAAAATAACATAATTTCAGATAAAAGTCGAAAATAAAATAATATAATAATAAAATAATCAAAAACGATTCAATTAAACAAAATACTAAAACTGGGGCGTTACAACTCTCCCCCACTTGGAAATTTTCGTCCTCGAAAATGTAACCGAGACGAACAACTCCGGACACGGCTCTCGCATCCGACCAACAAACAACAGGCCTACCACAAGGCACACCACAAACAACACGACACGACGACCACTACAACGACAAGATGCAAAGCCCATACAATGCACTTGACGACTAACACACAACTCAAAGAATATCCAAAACACAACTCACAGGTTCACTCTTGAACCAAAACAAAACTGGATCGTTACCCTCACCTTAGGTAACACTCCCCTAATCCCCCACACAGGAATTAGCTACTCGCACTCGAACCAACACAATGGGAACGAGGCAACTACTCAACAAGAACACAAAGTTCCACGACACGACAAGGTCTCAACAACATTAACAAAACAAGAACACTACCTCCTTGTCACACAACTTTATCACATCAATGCTACGATTCACCAATCGAACATATAACCAAAACATCCATCTTCTTAGTAACCCATGAACATTATTCAAACCTCTTACCTAACACTTCCATTCTGAAACATCCAATGGTCTCAACATTCCTACAGACTTTCAATATTCCACCTAAAAACTCTTACAAGTCGCACACACATATGAAATGTGCTACATCACGCTTTCACTGTGCACTCTGATGACTCGTAATCATCAAAACTACCAATCTCACGTCCCAAGTCTAACTTTTCACATACTTCCCAACAACAACTGTTCACATTCTTTCAGGTTATCTTACACACCAGACACAAGCCTCTGAATTGCTCAAACAATTCTAATTCCCAGATCACCAAAATAGATATACTTAGAAATTTCCGACTTAACTCCTCTGATACAACAATAACTCTTCACACATGATAATCCAAGTCCAATTCATAACTCATCACGAATTCTAACCATTCTTGTCATCTCCTTTCCTTCGGACCAAACCAGTACTCAATATTCTTGTACTTACCAAATACTTTGAATCTAACACCATAAAGTTAATACTTCTAGTATTCCAACATAATACAACTTCCAAGAATCCCCATTCGATATTCTTGTAATTACCACACGCTTCGAATCTAGAATCATAAAGATAATACTCCCAATATTACAACCTAATACCAATGCAAACAATTCCACAATAGTACTGATCCTTTCACGAATCTTCAAATGTCGAAAACATGAACCACAACTTTACTCTCTTATATTAACACACCAGCTGTGCTCATCAAGATACATCCCAAACGATCGACTTCCCCTTTGCAAGTTAACTGAAGTAACGAAAACACTAATCTTGGAAAAGCCTTCCATACCCTTCGATAATAACCAACAAAATCCAACAAGTTTCTAATCACCTTTAACTAACTTCGAAGCCTCTACTCAAACCATCACTACGCTTATCAAACATTCCAACAATTGTAATTCTAATCAAACTCAACCAATACCATACCCTTTACTTAATCCTGAAAGTAAACACTTATTCTCAATTGTCACCATATACCGATATTCGTACTCCACACATAATTCCTGCTCTTGACAATCCAAATTCCATCCTATTGCAACAACCAACCAAAAAGGACTCTTAATGAATTCACCACTTAACCACATACCAGAACCTCTAATCCATCTCATCTTCTGATATAAGAATCTTCATCGACTCAACAACACAATCTGTAACCATCAAACAAAAATCTTGATTCCGCATCACCGTCAGATATATAACCTTCCTCAACTTGACAAAATAATCCGCAATTATTTCCTTAAAGTTCAAGTAATCCATGCCGCACCACTATCAAAGCCGGAAAGACACGTCCATTCCATCCAACATAATTCCCGTCCGCTATCAACAAGAGATTAAGGGTGATCAGTTCCTCAATTTGTCAATAGACAGCCGATAATCATGATGAGGCATAAACCGTCTCCACCAACTATAATAGCATCCTCTACAGCCTATGCACAAAACTACCTAAGGCACAAATCCTTAGTTGACGTAAACCTTACTTCTGCATCCCCTTCTTGAACCAGAACCACACTTATAACCTTGCAATACATAACACATTGAGCCAGCGCCCTACACCTGAAACAACATGAAGAAGTGCCAGCTTCTCCCCCACTTATCTCATTCTAATCATTCCCACTGTAAACACACTAATTCCATCCCAAGCCTTTACCACAAATGCTCAAAGAACAATTTAAACAATCCAAAGAAGAAATTACCGACCCCCAAGCAGAAGTATCGATAACCATCTTACTATTCCAAGAAGACAACAACAAATTCCGTACCAATAATAGAAAAATAAAGACGTACTATTAAGAAAACAAGTACCTTGAGTCCGATGATCCGCACTAGTAGTCGCATCTCCTGCCAATGCAACAACCTTCCTACCAGTCTGAACTCCCTTCGGTTCCGTACACCTCGTACTGATATGACCTGTTTCACCGCAGTTGAAACACTTCATCCTAATTCTCCTACAACTGCCCACCAAATCAGAAAACCTTCTAATCCTCTGATAACCGATTGCCCGTTTAATCTCCGGACGCAATCCGTTCTCATACTTCACACACTTAGAAAATTCAGCAGTCGCTTCCAGATAATGAGGATAGAACTGCACAAGTTCCACAAACCTTGCAGTGTAGTCAACCACAGACATATTGCCTTGTTTCAACTCCAAAAACTCAATCTCTTTCTTTTCCTTCACACCCTCCGGATAATACTTCCTCCGAAACTCTCGGCTAAATAAATCCCAAGTAATTCCTTCCTCATCCACTCCCAACACTTGGCGTAAACTAACCCACCAATTAGCTGCTTCTTCCTCCAGCATGTGAGTACCCAGTCTCACCTTGTCCTCTTCAGCACAACCCATCACATGGAAGATTCTTTCAACCTCCTCAAACCAAAATTGTGCACCATCAGGATCATATCCTCCCTCGAAGATAAGCGGTTCGCTCATCCCGAACTCATTATTACCCGTAACATTCGGTACATCCTGCACAGCCCGAGCCATATTCTGTTCATTTCCAATAACAGCAACTATGGTTAAACAAACAGCTCACCGAACCACAAAGACCACCAAGGACTGACACAACTGACACGGACTGGCTCTGATACCACTTAATGTGACGCCCCCAATCTACACCCCCAAATTAGCATGCATTTAAAACAATAAAAGAAAATTCGAAATTTGATCAGAGTATATTTGAAAACATGGCATAGACCAAGGGTCACATCAATTCAAACCAAAGAAATTCATACATTACCTGCCCATACAGATATGCAACAGTGGGGTAGCAAACATACAGGGGAAACTTCGTTCCTTACACCCACATTTTCAGAAATTAGAATTAAAGCGGAAAATCTAAAATCTGATTAACATATATACATAGTACACAATAGCACAAACATCCACCCTAGCTACCCGGTGTCACATATCAGAGCCGACCGACAAAAAGGGTGAAGACACAAAGCTTCACAAAAGACCTCCAGCAACTCTAATCTGCAATGCCTCATAGAGCATTATAAAACGAGCAGAAGGGTGAGAAAAACAACCATAATATAAATGCATATAATTATATATATCAACATAAAAATACACATATACCACATATTCTCACCATTCTATCATACTACAAAAACATACATACTATGTTTACTATGCACCAATCATCACATCTCACTCAATATACATCATGCATAATTCACCAATCCAATCAAGACCCGACGATACCACGCATCACATAACTGGGAATGACAGCATAGTCATTCTACCCAATATACCTCACTAGGAACGACACATAGTCATTCCACTCTAGACCACCTCTCATTGGGAATGACAACATCGTCATTCTACCCCAATGAATATCCCACTAGGCACGACAACTCAATTGTACATCACTAGGAACGACAACATAGTCATTCTACCCCAGTGAGTACCACACTAGGAACGACATCAACGTCATTCTACCCCAGTGCACACCCCATTAGGAATGACAACATAGTCATTCTACCCCAATGAGTATCCCACTAGGAACGACAGCATAGTCATTCTACCCCAGTGGACACGACAACTCAATTGTACATCACTAGGAATGACAACATAGTCATTCTACCCTAGTGAGTACTCCACCAGGAACGACATCAACGTCATTCTACCCCAGTGGACACAACGACACACTCGCACTTCACTAGGAATGACATATAAGCCATTCTACCCTAATGAGTACAACAACAACACTAGGAACAACATACAGTCATTCTACCCTAATGTGTTCGACCAAAACATTAATACCTCACTAGGAATGACATATAAGCCATTCTACCCCAATGAGTATTCTAACACAATTGGAATTCATTCCACACACCAAATATTACTATTATAGCAATCCCATGATAATCAATACCCTACCATTCATCTTGCTGTGAATCTACGCCACAGAGGCCGTCATATCATACATTAATCATACACTCGAAACCACATACATTGATACTTACTTAAACAATGTATTTATCACTAACTACATCCCACAACAAATAACATTTCATCATTTACACCCATATCAATTCACATCATGAATTACTCACCATCAACCACAACAATCCATCATCACAACATCTCATAGCATAATACACATCAATTATGCACACTTACACCGACAAAAGTCGACAATCGACACTATTCACCTTTTCCGACATAATTAAATCGGCCAATAAATTCCAAAACATCATAATCACAAAGTACAGTTCCATACCTTTCCAACGACACCAAGAATGTCAAAATCAGATAAACGGAATAAAAGTTACAGACGAAAACGAAACGACATTTACAAAAATCACATTTTTCCAATCTCCTGGCCGTACGCGTACTGCCCCAAGGCCATACGCGTATTGCCCAAATTCCTCGCCATGCCATACGCGTATTGCCCAAGGCCATACGCGTATCACCATCTCTCATACGCGTAATGACCCCAAACATAGGCCAATGTTACGCGTACTGCCGAGTCCCATACGCATATGGACATGCCCCATACGCGTATGACCTGCAGAAACCCAGAAAAATTCTGCAGAAACGAGTCCTGCGTTTTCCACCCAAAATCATCCCAAATCCATCACCTAAATCCAGAAAATTACCAATTTGATTCACAACAACACATATCTATCAAGTATCAACAACAAGGAACACCAAAAACATCATTTCCAACACGATTAAATCGAATTCTAACATTTTCTACAAAAATGGGTTTTGTTATATTTTTCATATAATCCAACAAAATAACAAACAAACACACACATAATCATACACATGTATAAGATAATTGAATTTCACACCCTTACCCGATTAAATCGATTCCTAGAAGTTGTTTTCTTTGATTCCTAGCTTTTTCCTCTTTTTCTCTCTTTTCTTCTTTCCCTTCTCTTTTCTTCTTCTCCTTTTCTTTCTCTTACTATTTTTCTTTCTTTTCTAATTCCCTCTATTTCTATTTCTTTTTCTTTCTTTTCTAACTTAGTAAAATAAATGTGAAATGACCAAAATGCCCCCACGCTCAAATATCTCGCAACCGTTCCCAAAATGCGATAAAATATAATCATATCGAAAAATAACATAATTTCAGATAAAAGTCGAAAATAAAATAATATAATAATAAAATAATCAAAAACGATTCAATTAAACAAAATACTAAAACTGGGGCGTTACATTTTCCACGCCACTAAATATATAAATAATACAAATTCAAAATGATTAAATTCAAAATAATTAGAAATATAATTATTTTTACTATTAAAAATACTAATTTCAATTAATAGTAAAAACACCAATATTTTCAAATTCTTATTAGAAGTATGAATTTCAATTAAAAATTATTAAATTCAAAATAAATAGGAATATTCTACAATACTTAATATTTAAAAATAAAATAACAATAAAAAGAATCAATCAACTACATCTACAACAATTCATTTGCTGAGTTGAGGAAAACATGTCAGCATCCAGATACGCATGTCTGCTTTTGTCTTTAGCCTTGGCCTCCAATTCGGTGACTCGATTTTGAGATTGAGAAACTAAACCATGTTTCTCTAGAAGGATTTCAATTCTCCTTTCAAATCGACTAACAGAATCATGTTTAAGCCTAACAACTTGAATAACCTGTTCAAGAAGAGGCTTAAAATCTAAGACGAAGTTAGCAATAGAATTTGGCGCATCTATTTTGTTTAGCTTCAATAGTAGCCCCTGGATTTCAAAAATAATAATTGGATTATCCTTGAGGGTTTGAATAAGGTCAATGTAAAAAATTTTGGACTTGAGTTGTTGGAAGAACTCTGCAAAATCCTTTTTTGGAACACTAGGCAAAGGGGGAGACGTGTCAGTGAATTCCTCTTGGTTGTTTCACAATTCTCTTGAAGACCTTGACTGAATTCTCTCACTAATTAACCCCTGGCTTTGTATGAATTAAAGTTGATCCAAAAATGATACTTAGGCTCTCAAGATATTGGTACCGATACCTTGGACTAGGGGAGCTGTTAAGGTTACAAAGTCAAGGCATTTAAATTAAGAGATACTCTAGGATCAGGCATTCAAGATGAGAGTTATTTTATGATCAAGCAATCAAATCAATTTATAACTAATTATAGGAAATTAAGCAATAACAGTAGGAAGCAATTATTATGACAGCAACTCTGTTTCTATATATTGAGCTTCACCCTTTCTCTTTTTTTTGAAGGATCTCAAGACATAGGCGACACTGATGTGCGGTCCAACTAGTGGTGATCTCTACACCCTCCAACCCTCACTCCCCACTCCGCCAACCAACCTTCACGCATCATGGTCCACCATTTCACAAATTACCATTTCATAAATCATCAATAAAAACGACTACTCCACTTGAATTAATTTTTCTTTTATGTTTGGGGTCCTTCTTCAATAACCTCTGTTAATGGTTATCACTATTATTTTATCTTTGTTGATCACTTCACTCGATATTCATGGTTATATCCATTAAAACAAAAAACTGAAGTTGTCACAATCTTTCCTCAATTCCAAAGAACTATTGAAAATTATTTCTCCTTCAAAATTAAATCCATTTACACTGATGGAGGGACATAATATATAAAATTAAAATCCCGCTTTTCCACACATGGTATATCCCATTTCATCTCTCCACCATACACCCCGGAGCACATCAGACTAGCTGAGCGTAATCATCGACACATTGTTGAAACAACCCTCACGCTATTAAGCCATGCTTCCATTCCATCAAAATATTGGTGTTATGCATTTCCAGCCTATATATATATATATCTCATTAACAGAATGCCCACTCCTTTATTTTGTGATAAATCACCTTTTGAATGTTTTCACAACAAACTTTCATCCTATAAAAATTTCAAAGTTTTTCGGTGTCTCTGCTATTCTTAGCTATGTCCATATGCTCCAAACAATATATCTCCACGCAGTACACCTTGTGTCTTCCTTAGTTATTCTACACAATATCACTCTTACATTTGTCTAGATCGAGCCACTCGAAGGGTGCATCTATCCTGCCATGTTGTTTTTGTTGAAGACCAATTTCCTTTCTCACACCTAAACCCTCAACTCTCACCGCCATTACTGCCGCAACATTCAATGCTCCCACTCCCCAATATTTTGGCTCACCCACATCAACCTAACACATCTGAATCCATAATTCCTAATTCCATACTACAGATCCCTCATATTACAGCCCCACATGGCTCTCACTCATCCCCTTAAACCAGCTCCATTATTAACCATGTCATTTCTACTACACCTCAATCAATTGAACCTACACCTTCAAACTCAAATAATATCCAACCATCAACTTTACCCACACCTACATCCCCACCACAAACAACACCACCATTGAAACGCATATCAACGTCATCTTCGGAATCTTCGAGACCCATCACACAGTCCATGCATAACATACACAAGCCAAACAAAAAATATTTTCTTGTCACAAAACATCTTTTACCATCATCGCATGAACCCACATGTGTATCACAAGCAATGGCTTCCTCATAATGGAGTGCTGCCATGGCATCCAAATTCAACGCATTGATGCAACAAGGAATTTGGGATTTAGTTCCCAAAAACACAACGTCTAATCTCATTGGATGTAAGTGGGTACTTCGAGTAAAACGCCGCCCAGACAGTTCCATTAACAGATACCAGGAACACCTAGTCGCGAAAGGATTTCATCAACGTCCTGGACTAGATTATGATCAACCATTCAGCCATGTGGTTAAACCTTCAACAGTCCGGTTAGGTCTCACATTGGCCATTCAACAACGTTGGCACATTCTACAGTTGGATGTAAACAATGTGTTCTTGCATGGTAAGCTTCTAGGAACCGTATACATGCAACAACCACTAAGATTTCATCATCTAGATTACCCTGACCATGCTTGTCGGCTAAAGAAATCCTTGTATGGCCTAAAACAGGCCCCTCAGAGTTGGTTCAACACCTTGCATTCTTTTTTTACTCTCTTATGTGTTTGTCAACTCCAAATGAGATCCATCATTATTCATTTATCTCAAAGAAGATGTCAAAGTCTACACCTTGGTATATGTTGATGATATTTTAATTACAGGTGACAACAATCAAGCAATTGCTAAGTTCATTTCAACACTAGCCACTAAGTTTTCCATCAAAGACTTAGGATCCATTCATTTTTTTCTTGGTGTTGAAGTCATTCCCAATACTCAAGGATTATTTCTGATTCAACATAATATATTCATGATCTGCTTGATCGCACATTGATGAAAGATGCAAAGATGGTGCATTCACCGATGTCTATATCTGCTCCTCTTACTAAATCCGATGGCGCAAGTGCAGCAAATCTTATAGAATATAGAAGCACCATAGGGGCTCTTCAATATCTATCCATGACAAGGTCTGACATAGCCTACACCGTAAATAAGCTCGCACAATTCACGCAACATCATCATCCACACACTTCACAGCCTTGAAAAGACTTCTTCGGTATCTCAAAGCCACCATTTTTCATGAGCTGCACTTGAAGAGTTCATCTTCCCAAAATCTTTAGGCATTCAGTGATGCCAATTGGGCTTGAAATCGGGGTGACTATACATCCACCTCTGCACATGTTACATACTACGGTGGTTGCCCCATTTCTTCGAAGTATTTTAAACAAAAGGTTGTATCAAGATCATCCACCGAAGCCAAATGCAGAGCTCTGTCATCTGCATCCGCAGAAGTTCTCTGGCTGTCATCAATTCTCTATGAACTACATATCAATATACCAACTATTCCTACCATCTATTATAACAATCTCGGTGCCACTTATCTCACTGTCAATCCCGTCTTCCATAGTCGCATGAAACACATTGCCATAGATATTCATTTTGTCAGAGATCATGTCCGTAATAACAAGATTCTGGTTCAACATGTTTCAACTAAACATTAACTCGCAGATTGCCTTACCAAACCCTTGTCCAGGCAACGTCATCACGATCTTCGATTCAAGATAGGAGTATCTGACGGTACCACTATCTTGCGAGGGCATGTTAAGGTTACAGAGTCAAAATATTTAAATTAAGAGATACTCTTGGATCAAGTATTCAAGATGAGAGTTATTCTAAGATCAAACAATCAAATCAAGTTATAATTAATTAGAGGAAATTAAGCAATAACTGTAGAAAGCAATTATTATGACAGCAATTCTGTTTCTATATATTATACCAATAAACATTGTGAATAATACAGCAAAAATATTATTCTTTATAGGAGCCTAATTGGTTTTTGAACTTTTTTTGGGCATACCAATATTTGAAATCTTCTTGATAGAACCATCCACAGGTGTCTGTTGTGCATGACCAGTTTGAACGGGAATTTTTGGCATTAGGGCTTCGAACCAATTAGTATGAGGAGGAATTTCTTCAGGCAAAGGTGGACCTTGTGTTTTAGGCATAGACTCGTCTACTTGATTTTTAGCAATTTCTGCAATAGGGTCCAAATTCTCTCTTGTTGTGTTTTCATATAATTTATAATAACATTTTATATTTAATTTATTGAAATTATAATTTATATTTTAACGTAGGTATCCACATAATCACAACCTTCAAATTATGGCAATATAAAATATGTACATCATGAAAGCTACAAACTCAGCATCGCAACATTCACGACATGCAAATAACGGCATACAATAATTGAAATTAAGCAACTTTTATCATTCCTAGCAAATGATCGATTATTGTGCATACCTTGCCACAACCATTACAGCAATTTAAATCAAGCAAATCACATAAAATATTATATCGATTGATGAAGCATATCCAAGCAACTATGAGTTTATCACCATAAAATATCATTATGCATCAAACGAATTTAAATATAATAATTTAATCAAAACCAATTGGGATTAAATTATTAATCACAAATCAAACATCAAATAATTAGGATTATTAGAGTATATCTTAAAGCTTCCTTTAAGTTAACTTTGATCACATATGTAGAAATTACCATTGTCTTTACGATGTCCACACTATTACAAATGGAAATGCATTGCTAACCATTTTTCTAAGAATAACCACTACAAAAAAATGTTATTGACGACATGATTTTCGCGTCACAAAGGTGAAAACAACGTCACAAACATTAATTAGCGATGTGTAAAATCAGAGGCATGAGGATTTGTGGCAACTTTTTTCCACATGAAAATCACCACACCAAAATTACGCTCTATAGCATACCTGCGCTGCTAAAATTTAGAAGAGCAGGTTAGGTTGGAAGGTTTGCCACGTGATTTTCATGACACAAAAATGAGTTTTGCGTCGTGTTTTTCACGCCACTAATTTGAAAACGTTGACTTTAATTAGTGTCGTGTTGGCCATGTCGTAGATTAATTTTTTATTAAACAAATACGAAAAAATATAAAAATAATACTAATTCAAAATGATTAAATTCAAAATAATTAGAAATATAATTTTTTACAATTAAAAATATTAATTTCAATTAATAATTAAAAATAAAAATATAATAAAATATTAATTAGAATTATGAATTTCAATTAAAAAAAATTAAATTCAAAATATTTAGAAATATTATACAAAACTTAATATTTAAAAATATTATTAATTTAGTTTAATTAGTTAGAATTATCCGAATAATGGGTCTTGATTAAATCATTAATCACAAACCAAACATCAAATAGTTAGAATTATCTTAATACCTCCTGAAGCGTGCTTTAACATGACTTTGATCACGAATGTGAAAAATATCATCGTCTCTATAAAGTCCACTTGAGTAAAAAGTGGAATGCATTGCTAGCCATTTTTCTGAGACCCTAATGCTTTAATCAAATAAATAATATGTGTTTATATTGTTTTCGGATTTTAAAAAAAAATGCCACAAAGAAAATTATCGAGACGTGTCGCTTAATAGGTCGTTTTCTTTAAGATGTTTCGTTGTACTGCCAATAATTATGCAATGCAGTCGAGTTTCGACGTCGTCTCTAGGATAAAATAAAATGTTCAAATTTATGTTTATCACTTGAACTTTAATAAATCGTTAGAAGAGATACACCTTTATATGGTGCTTTAAACCTCGCGTATCTGAAAATAAGTCAGTCGTTGATAAGAGGGATAAGAGAGTTTCCGAAAGGTTCAGAAATTTTGAGTGATTTGCAAATGAATTAAGGAACTCTACTTATAGGCAAAAGATTCAACTGAGTGGAGACAAAATCATGGGATGGAGTTGAAAATTTTAGGCCCATTACTGGTTATTTTTGCTTGGTCAGCAAGTCAGACTCTGGCTTATTTTTGGAAGGTTAAGACTAGGTTTTGATGAGTGACACGTCATTAATATTAATAACTTTCCACGAAATCAATTAATAAATAATTAATTTCCACTATATAATTCGTAGTTAATTGAATTCCATAAATTTAGGTTCCAAAAAATTAACTCATCTAGACAGGACTGGACAGAGCCGAGCCGAGCCGGCCGGCCGGACGGGAGCGACATTGCATGCACGTCTAAATAGCTTGCTAGCATGTCCTCACTCCTTTACGAAATTGAGTAACCCTTGGAGCCCAACTCATTTGGCCATGTTGGAATATATATATATATATATATATATATATGATCGTGAAGGCTGGATCAGATCTTGTAGAAGTGGGCCACCAAGTGCATCTGGGATGCTGGTCGTATGGAGAGGAGGGGGGTGTACCTGCAAGGTACTCCGACGCTCAAGTAAGAAATGGTCGGAGAAAATGGGCAAGTACAAAGTATTAGTTCTTAGGGTGAATATTGGATCTCTGACCCTCTCAAGCGAGAGGGTTTATATAGATCCCCCAGCGCGTGGCCAACGGTCCTATTTTCGGGGAGAAATAACCGTTTTTTCGAAGAATAGGTAACTGCCCAAACTAGTCGTTTTGTCAGGCAGAGTGTCCGGAACTAGCTGTTATGTCGGGCACAGGCAAGGTTTCGGGCACCTGCCCTTGACTGTTCGGGGAGCAATGGAGCCGTGCGTAACGGGCAGTAAATCCGGGGAGGAACGATGTGTTCCTTGCTCGGTTGGAGGGGCAGAAAGGTAACTTTTGCCCCTTCGTGGATTGGACTTAGGAAATTTGGGCCGCTCTGGAGCAGAAGCGGATTGGGCCATGTCTAGCCATTGGTCCAGTCCAGAACAGGAGTCCCCCCAAGTCATTGCTCCCAAGTATGGGAGTGATGACTTCAGGACAGCTCGTTGCTCCGGGGAGCTAGAATGGAGTCGTCGTTTAAAGATGAGGAAGATTGTCTCAATGTGCTCGTGACCCCCGGTGTTCGTGAAATTCGTGATCGTGACCTTGTTGCCCGGTGTTCAGGGAGACTAATGGTCAGACAGAATTGGAAACGTTGGGTCGCCACGTGTGCCTAGAGCTCCGTGTAGAAGTTACTAGGCAATGATGGCTAGTTGATAGCCATCATGGCCTATAGGCGCGTGTTCGCACGTGCCCCTTTGTATAAAAAGGGGAAATTCGTTCCATTTGGAACTTTTTTGTTTTGATTTCTCTTCGTCTCCTTCAAGTTCTTGCCCGTCATCGCCGTCTGCTTACTCCGACCACCTTTCCAAGCTTTTGAGCAGCCACTTTCGTCTTCTAAAATCAAGTAAGTTTTTTGATCCTGTGTTTGTTCTACTCCTTTTGGTTGTCAATGGTAGATTGCATGTGGTTAGGGCTAGGTTTAGAGGACGAAATAGGTGGATTTCCGGTGATTGTTGGTGGTGGACGGTGGTCGTGCCACTTTTCCACTTCTGACATGTCGCCTGACGTGTTAGTATGCTTTAGTGAGGATGGTGGTTCATGGCGTTGTTGCGACAGCTATGCATGTGTGACCGCCGTGTTCATTTATCTTCTGAGTGAGTGATGAGTTTTCTGGCAGAACACTCCCAGATTCCGGTGAAGCTTTGCGATTTCTGGCGAAGCTTCAAACGGAAACTGGGTATGAGTGCGGGGAAGCTCCTCGCTCTGGGATGATTTGTTTCGAGCGTCTCCTCGCGGGGGAGGTTTCAGCTTTTCCTTTGATGTTAGGGCTTAGGTCGGGGACGTTGTCCTCAGACCTTTGCGCGCCCTTTCACTTGACTTAGCGGTGGAAGGGTGGATTTAATTTGTTGTCAAGTTCACTTTCTTCTCTATTTTTCAGGTGATCGACATGGCGACAGAGCTAGATAGAGAGGTTGTCTTAGACACGTCAGAGGAAGAAACGAGTTCTTCGGACAATAGTAGCTCGACGGCCACGAGTTCGACGGCTTCGAATTCCCCCAGTGATGTTGGGAAGGAAGAGGAGATGGACGACATGTATGAGGACGTCGTTGTGGACTCCGCTGAGGAGTGGGAGGTGGCCGAACCCGCTGAGCATGTGTCTTCTTTTGCGAAGTATTTGGGGGACGTTTTTACGGAGGTTGGACCGGAGGGAGAGTGGAAGGTGCACTTCCCTTCCGTGGATGAGCAGGTCTGTACGAACTTCGGGGACCATTTCACGATGTATGAATATGCCTTTAAGGAGCTGGGCCTGAGGTTGTCGTTCACGGATTTTCAGCAGTCAGTGTTCGTGCATTTGAAATTGGCCCCCACGCAACTGCATCCTAACTCGTTGGCCTTCATCAGGGCGTTCGAGCAGGTATGCGCGCATCTCTCCATAGGGGCTACTCTCCCTCTGTTCTTCACTGTCTTCCATCTTCAAAGGAAGCTATTGGGTAGGAAGTACGGTTGGGTCTCTTTGAAGCCGCCCCACAAGTTGTTTAAGCGATTCTCAAAGTCAATACGGACGTTCAAAGAGCGGTATTATGTCATCGAGCCCTTGTCCAAAGCTGCCCAGGATAGTACATACGTCTGGGAGATCGAAGTTGACGAGGATGGGAACGATCTGCCTGACGAGTCGGGGAAATTCATCAGGGGAGAATCTATAAGTTCCCCATCCATTGGGCACTTGATCATTTCGCCAAGAGGCCCGACCCAGTGACTACATTCTCCAACCGAGCGAGCTACGCGGGCAGGATGCCGTGGCGTATGAGGAGTTGGTGAAGTGGGTCAATTCCTTACGGCTTGCTGAGTGCTAGACGAGCAAGGGTGATCCGGTCTTCGAGGAGGACGGGAGTCAGAGGGTTGAGCGTCGATTCATCAACATTAAGGCACTGCTGGAGTGCAAGACTCCCGAGGATGCCGAGAACCTGCTTGGTAGTCTTAGTTATTTAGATTTGTTTGCGCTATTTCTTTTCCTCGTATCTAACGTGCTCGTATTTTGTTTGTGCAGGAGAAATGCCTCAGGCCCATGACAGGATTGTAAAGAACACTCTCGCGATGAACAAGGCCGGAGCGGTTCCTCTGAAATCTTGGTTTGCTGGTGCTCGTGCTCCTCCTCCGGCGCAGTTTGCTGCGGGGACCTCAACTTCTCCTACTCCTGCTCCCCAGGGGTCTCCTCTTCCTTTGATCGGTCGATCCAAGCGGCCAAGGTTTAATGACGCTACATTGTGCTTTACAGCTTTTTCAGCAGCCTCCGTTTTCTCTGGAGACTGCTTTCTCCTACGTTGTGCTACGACCTTGATGGCCGGATCGATTGTCAGCTGGTGGCAGGCGACGAACGGATCTAAACTAGACATTTCGGAGGTGCTCCATGCGAAGAGGTCGGCATTCTCTCGGAGGCATGCTTTGAGCGGCTTCCTCGTAATGTCGGGCAGGTCCCCCAATCTTCACTCCCCGTTGGGGGTCTTCGCCAAACAGAACAATCTTGAAGTTGCCATCCGGGATAGGGCGCATCGGATGGGAGTTGCAGCTGGACGATGTAGACGGGTTGGCAGAAGCTGCTCGTTCCTCCTATTGGTCTTCTTCGAGGAAGCGACAGTCGAGGTCGATGGAGTCGACATGGGGCAGAGGCTTGGCCTCCTCGGAGCTGCTTGGCAACGCTGGCTTGCCCGACGCTTTCGGCTTGGACATAATGGTGCTGAGCCCCTTTGTAGCCGCCTCGAAACACCGTCGTGCAGCTTCGATGTCACCGTGCAGGGTGGCGACCATTCCCTTCGAAGTGTAATACTTCATCTTTAGGTGGACTGTTGAGGGCACCGCTACCAACTCGGCCAGAGTTTGCCTTCCAAAAATGCACTAGTAAAGCGACGGGGAGTCGATTACCAGAAATTGCACCTTGATGGATCTGGCCATCTCAGCTGATCTAAAGGTTAAGATCAGTTCGACGTATCCCCATGGCTTGGTCACTGACCCATTGAATCCCTGTAAATCGGATCCTACATAGGGGGTAAGGTGCGATTCGTCCAGCTGAAGTGTTGAAAACAGCTGGGATTACATGATGTCGACCGAGCCGCCCTGGTCGACGAGTATTCTGCGAACATCGAAGTTCGTCATTCGATCTCTGACGAGAAAAGGTATGCTTGAGTTCAGGGAACCCCCGAGGAGCTCTTCCAGGTAGAAGGAGATGGGGACGGAGCCCTTCTGGGCCTGATCAAGCGTGGTCACTTTGTTGGAGCTTGTGTTGATCATGTGCTCGAACTTTCGTTTCACGGAGCCTGCAGTGACTTTGTTGAAACCCCCGCCAGAGATGACCATGGCGGAGGGAAATGTCTCCCACGGGCTGTGGGCCGCAAAATAAGCAGGGGCGCTGAGCCCGTCCGCGACGTAGAATTCCTCTAGTCGCGATATGGACATAGCGACCTGTATATTGGCATCTTCTGAGGAGGGTACCTCCTCCTCTATCTTCTTGGACTCCTGGGCGTCCTGCCGAGGAGTGTCCTTCTTCTTCGCGAGCTGTTTCAGGTGGCCGTCCCTGATCAGTATCTCAATGGCATCCTTCAGATGGATGCGGCTTTTTGTAGTGTGGCCGTGACTTTTGTGGAAACGGTAGTATTTGATTTGTCCATGTTTGGTCTGGTCGGCGTTGGGCGGAACAGGAACGGGCTGGGCGTCAAGTGAAGACTGATCGTTGTTGCAATCAGCATGGGTAGGGGAAGGAGAAGCAGTGGCTCCGTCCCTGAGAAAGAGGGGATCTCAGAGGAGAGATGAATGGCCGTCAACGTCAGATTTGTTGACGGGGAGGATTGTAACACCCCAAATCCCATCGCGAATAAATAATACATAAACCAATCAGAGTAAATAAAAATTTATTTTTCCGACAGAAACAGGGATGCCACACTTAAAGAAATAAAACATATTCCCTGCTCAAATATTTGATACATAACACATAATAGAAAAAAATCAATTACGGGAAACTTTTTCCATATAAAGGAAAGGTCAATTATGGAATAAAGCGGAAAGATCCATAACCGACTTGTTTTACAAAATAAACGGTTTTATACATCAAAATATTCATACAGAATATATCCTACAAATATATACATATATAACATAATCGTTCCCTGACTCCCGTGCTACGTATCAGAGCAGACACTAAGACCTAAGCAAGGACGAAGATCTAACTCTTCCACTTGCCTCCACGCCTCTAAAGCTGACAATCTGCACTATCCCATAAAAAGCATATTCCAGCAGAAGGGTGAGAAATAACAACTATAACAAGATTGCATAATAATATGCCACAACACAAATAAATTCACATATATAATATTTCTCACCACATACATCACATACTAACACATATAACATGCCACCAATACATAACATATTCCTAACAATCCAATCACATAACATATAATGATTATACCAATATAATCACATTTCACACATAATGCACACCACAGTTATGACTTATGAAAACACACCACCACATCACATATCATATGTTTATACACAAAACATATCATTTACAATTCACTATATCCAACACAATTGCACAACAATTTCCAAAGGCTTATCATAAGCTCAATCATAAAATCAACCATTTATCAATGCATATCAAACATGCACAATACATTTATCATAAATGTAAATCACCATTTTCCACACAAATAATCAATCATGACTTTCCACATATAATAATGCCATCATGATTCATGTAAATGCATGAGACCGACACAACGACTCCATGCAATTACATATGCGGTACCGACTCATCCCTAGTTCACTCAGGAACTATTGGAACCATTGCTTGTTACCGAAGTGACACCCCGTCGGGCCAACAATGTTCACCCATTGCTCACACCCCACATGGGCACACAATGTTTATGGATCGCTCACACCCCACCTGGGCACACGACCCGATTGCTCACACCTCACCTAGGCACACAATCCGATTGCTCACACCTCACCTAGGCACACAATCTGATCGCTCACACCCCACATGGGCACACGATCTAATCGCTCACACCCCACATGGGCACACGATCGTCTATAATCATCGCTCACACCCCACATGGGCACACGACGTTATAGCGGATTCCCTCTGGAACCAATCTGTCGCTCACACCACACATAGGCACACGACGTTATAGCTGATTCCCCACAGGAACCGCCGTCCCACAAGACGCTACAATGATGCATATCATGATACTTAACATACAAGGTCTCATGATAATCAAATGCATCTTCACACATATATGCAACCATAAACATGCATATATTTCAACTCATCAATTCCATACATTCACAATTCAACCATATGAATTAATCAACCTCATCACATTCATGCATTGCAAATCAATTCAAACAATGCATTTCCAACCATAAAGGCCACCACACAACATACATTGAATTTCACATAAACAATGTATTTTATCACAAACCACAACAACAAACCACGAACCAACACAATCATCATAACCACGTACATTGATATTAAATCAAACAATGTATTTATCGCACAACAACAACATTATCACAACATCGCATCACAACACCGCATCACAACACCTTATCACAACATCTCATTACATGTATTCACATCATATAACAGCACACAAGCTATACGTTATATAACAAAAGCATATAACATGATACCACATCAATCGCACACAAATACGACGGAAAAAGTCGACAAAACGACACGTTTCCAAAACCACGACTTAAATAAATCATCCACTAATCCCAAAACCATTTTTACAAGAAAGAACATTTCATAAGCTTTCCAACGCTTCGAACGGGGACTAAAACGGACTTACGGATCAAAAGTTATGAATTTTCAAAGTTTCGGAAATTTTCCCTTTCGCCAAGACCTGCGCGCTGAGCGCGAAACCTGCTACGAATTTCAGCCTTAAAACACCATTTTTCGACTTCCGGACATCCGTTTTCGATTCCGTAAAAAGCTGCGATCTCAGAATTCGACGTACTACAATATTTTCACTATTAAAAAGCCATCCAACACATTTTACCATTTTAGACATATTTTAAAACATAATTTTATCATTGAATTCTAAATTCGAACTCGATCGAAACCGCGGGAAAACACGCAAACCACCATTCCCGATTAAACCCAAACCTTACCCGACTACACTACACAACTTATTCCGAGTTTCAACCGTGGAAACATCGATTTCCACTCGATTTACCATTAATGCCCTAAACTCCAATTCTTGATAACTCGACACAAAACCCCTCAAATCTCACCAACATGCCTTTCCGATTAAACCCACTCCTCGCTCGACTATTCTACGCGAACAGTTTCGAAATCTAACCGTGAAAACATCAATTTCTATCAATTGTTCACAATTCTAACCAAATGGAAAACATACATTTTCAACCAAACAAACACATACATATACATATACAATCGAAATATAATTGAAACTTCTCACCCTTACCCGATTATTCGCGATTGAAATGGAGCTTTTCCCGATTTTTCCCACTTTCTCCTATTTTCTCTCTTCTTCCTCTTCTTTTCTCTTTCTCTTCTTTCTTCTTTTCTTCTTTCTCTCATTTTCTCTCTATTTCTTTCTATTTATATAAAAACATAAACTTACCCAAGCAAAAGACCAAAATACCCCTCAGCTCGAATATCTCCCAAACACTCTCAAAATGCGATAAAACATCAACAACGATGAAAAATAATATATTGTCAAATAAAAGTCAATAATAAAATAATATAATAATAAAATAATCAAATAGACTCGATTAAATAAAACTGACAAAAACTAGGGCGTTACAATTCTCCCCCACTTAGACATTTTCGTCCTCGAAAATCTAACCGATACGAACAACTCCGGATACGACTCTCGCATCCGACTAACAAACCAACATGCCAATAAAAGGCACACCACGAATAACACAACTGGCAAACCACCTTGCTAACTACCACAACGACACGACAACGACGACAACAACAACAACGACAAGATGCAAAGCCCATACAATGCACTTGACGACCAACTCACAACTCAAGGAATACCACGATACCAACACACAGGTTCCCTCTAGAACCGAAATACTACAAGATCGTTACCCTACCATAGGTAACACTCCCCTAATCCCCCCCACAGGAATTAGCTACACACACTCGAACCATCACCATGGAAACGAGGCACAACACAAACAAGAACATAAAGTTCCACGACACCACAAGGTCTCAACAACCTCAACAAAACCAGAACACCAACATCCTTGTCACACAACCATACCTATAACAATGCTACGATTCACCAATCGAATATACAATCAAAACATCCATTTACATAGTAGCCCATGAATAATATTCAAACCTTCCACCTAACACTTCCATTCTGAAACGTCCAATAGTCTCACCATTCCTACATGTTCTCAATGTTCAACCTATGAACTCTTACAAGTCCCACACGTAAATACAAAATGTGCCACCTCACGCTTCCGCTGCGCACTCTGATTACTTGCAACCATCAAAACTACCATGTATAAAAACTTCCAACTTAACTCATCACGCACAACATTAACTTTACCAATAGGACAATCTGAGCCAAATTCATAACTCGTGAATTTTAACCATCCACGCTGTCTCACCCTCTATTCCTTCAGACCAAACTAGTACTCCATATCCTTGTGATTACTGAACACTTCGAATCTAAAACCATAAAGATTCTACCTCCAAATTTCCAACACAATACCACCGCAACCAACTCTAAATCCTGAATAGTATAGATCCTCTTATGAATCCTCAATCGTCATAAAGCATAAGCTACGACTTTACCCTCTTGCATTAACACACAGATTAAACTCATCAAAGACACATCACAATACCTCACAAACGGTTTATTAGGATCACACAGAATCAAAACTGAAGCCGTAGATAATTTCTACTTTAACCCTCTCAAACTTCCCCCACAATGAACATCCAAAGCAAACAACTTACCCTTTGCAAGTCAATCGAAGTAACGAAAACGCTAACTTGGGAAAACCTTCCATACCCTCCGGTAATAACCAACTAAAAGTCCAAAAAGCTTCTAATCACCTTAACCAACTTCAGAGCCTCTCATTGTAGAACTGCACCAACTTCCGATGGATTCATAACCATAATCTTATTTGAAATAACATACCCAAAAAAACTAACATTTTTAACCCAAATTCTACCTTGAATAACATAGCATTACACTTTGTCTCTTTTCAACACTTGTAAGTCAATTCTCAAACACTATACTTGTTCTTCCTCCGAGTTTACAACAGATTCAAATATTCTCAATTAAAACCACTACGACCTTATCCAAATTCACGACACAATCAAATCGGCCACTACATCTCAACACCATTTATATAAGAAAGAACATCTCAATCCGAGTTACGAATCCAAAGTTATGGATTTAGAAAAAAAACTCAAGTTTCAATTTTTTTTTTTCAAGTCGCGCTAAGCGGGCTCTGTCCCGCGCTGAGCGCGCTCCTCACTGCCTGGAGAGGTTCAAAATTCTGCAGACCGTGCTGAGCGGGCATCTGCGCGCTGAGCGGGCACTGCGATTTTCAGAAAAATTAACCCTTCGACCTTCCTTTCCAAAATTCACCATTTTCATCTCAAATCAATTCCAACCAGCATAACAAGTATCAACAACCCAACAAAAGGAACTCTTAATACCAATATTACATCCACACATAAGGGTTCTCTCAGGATTTCCATTAATGCTCGAAACTCCAAAGACTCCAAACCTCACCAGAACTCTAAGTTTCACTTTCCAAAGTCTCAATACCATTATACACCTCATGCTTGTTATTCCGCTCAATCATTCTTCCTTTCCAGTAAATCTTCCAACTGCTCTATCAGTCCGGGTACTTCTAATGCTAACATCCAATATTCCATCCGGAAATACATCTGAAAATCACACACAACTTGCAGCCCATCACTGTAGCCATTTTGCCAATCTCTCTAGAAAACTATCATCACAAATATAACAACATCTTAGTTTCACGTCCTAAAAGTTCTCCCACTTACATAGCAGATCCAAACCTCAAATCCTACTCATCTTCCGATATAAAAGTCTTCATCGACTCGTCAAAACAATCCATAATCACTTTCTTAATTCCAAATAATTCATTGAACACACTATCAAGGCCGGAAAGACACGTCTATTCCATCCAACATAATTCCGTCTACTATCAACAAGAGATTAAGGGTGATCAGTTCCTCAATTTGTCAATAGACAGCCGACAATCATGATGGGGCATAAACCATCTTTACTAAACTATAATAGCATTTCTTGCATCCTGCGCACAAAACTACCTAAGGCACAAATCCTTAGTTGACATAACCTTACCTCCGCATTCCCTTCGGAACCGGGAACAACACCGTCCAAACAACACTTACAGTCTTGCAACCAATGGCACACTTGGAGAAGTACACCACTTATCACATTCTAACTCCTGCAGACAAGGATTAGAAAACCAGAAAGCACTGACAGTGTTCCACGCACATGTCACGTACTAAGAAACAAACAACCACGACAGTATTCAATTGTCACACCAACTGACTCAACAACTTGGCCGGACGGACCGACCTGCTCTGATACCACTAATGTAACACCCCAAATCCCATCGCGAATAAATAATACATAAACCAATCAGAGTAAATAAAAATTTATTTTTCCGACAGAAACAGGGATGCCACACTTAAAGAAATAAAACATATTCCCTGCTCAAATATTTGATACATAACACATAATAGAAAAAAATCATTTACGGGAAACTTTTTCCATATAAAGGAAAGGTCAATTATGGAATAAAGCGGAAAGATCCATAACCGACTTGTTTTACAAAATAAACGGTTTTATACATCAAAATATTCATACAGAATATATCCTACAAATATATACATAAATAACATAATCGTTCCCCGACTCCCGTGCTACGTATCAGAGCAGACACCAAGACCTAAGCAAGGACGAAGATCTAACTCTTCCACTTGCCTCCACGCCTCTAAAGCTGACAATCTGCACTATGCCATAAAAAGCATATTCCAGCAGAAGGGTGAGAAATAACAACTGTAACAAGATTGCATAATAATATGCCACAACACAAATAAATTCACATATATAATATTTCTCACCACATACATCACATACTAACACATATAGCATGCCACCAATACATAACATATTCCTAACAATCCAATCACATAACATATAACGATTATACCAATATAATCACATTTCACACATAATGCACACCACAGTTATGACTTATGAAAACACACCACCACATCACATATCATATGTTTATACACAAAACATATCATTTACAATTCACTATATCCAACACAATTGCACAACAATTTCCAAAGGCTTATCATAAGCTCAATCATAAAATCAACCATTTATCAATGCATATCAAACATGCACAATACATTTATCATAAATGTAAATCACCATTTTCCACACAAATAATCAATCATGACTTTCCACATATAATAATGCCATCATGATTCATGTAAATGCATGAGACCGACACAACGACTCCATGCAATTACATATGCGGTACCGACTCATCCCTAGTTCACTCAGGAACTATTGGAACCATTGCTTGTTACCGAAGTGACACCCCGTCGGGCCAACAATGTTCACCCATTGCTCACACCCCACATGGGCACACAATGTTTATGGATCGCTCACACCCCACCTGGGCACACGACCCGATTGCTCACACCTCACCTAGGCACACAATCCGATTGCTCACACCTCACCTAGGCACACAATCTGATCGGTCACACCCCACATGGGCACACGATCTAATCGTTCACACCCCACATGGGCACACGATCGTCTATAATCATCGCTCACACCCCACATGGGCACACAACGTTATAGCAGATTCCCTCTGGAACCAATCTGTCGCTCACACCCCACATAGGCACACGACGTTATAGCTGATTCCCCACCGAAACCGCCGTCCCACAGGACGCTACAATGATGCATATCATGATACTTAACATACAAGGTCTCATGACAATCAAATGCATCTTCACACATATATGCAACCATAAACATGCATATATTTCAACTCATCAATTCCATACATTCACAATTCAACCATATGAATTAATCAACCTCATCACATTCATGCATTGCAAATCAATTCAAACAATGCATTTCCAACCATAAAGGCCACCACACAAGATACATTGAATTTCACATAAACAATGATTTTATCACAAACCACAACAACAAACCACGAACCAACACAATCATCATAACCACGTACATTGATATTCAATCAAACAATGTATTTATCGCACAACAACAACATTATCACAACATCGCATCACAACACCGCATCACAACACCTTATCACAACATCTCATTACATGTATTCACATCATATAACAACACACAAGCTATACGTTATATAACAAAAGCATATAACATGATACCACATCAATCGCACACAAATACGACGGAAAAAGTCGACAAAACGACACGTTTCCAAAACCACGACTTAAATAAATCATCCACTAATCCCAAAACCATTTTTACAAGAAAGAACATTTCATAAGCTTTCCAGCGCTTCGAACGGGGACTAAAACGGACTTACGGATCAAAAGTTATGAATTTTCAAAGTTTCGGAAATTTTCCCTTTCGCCCAGACCTGCGCACTGAGCGCCCGACCTGCGCGCTGAGCGCGAAACCTGCTACGAATTTCAGCCTTAAAACACCATTTTTCGACTTCCGGACATCCGTTTTCGATTCCGTAAAAAGCTGCGATCTCAGAATTCGACGTACTACAATATTTTCACTATTAAAAATCCATCCAACACATTTTACCATTTTAGACATATTTTAAAACATAATTTTATCATTGAATTCTAAATTCGAACTCGATCGAAACCGCGGGAAAACACGCAAACCACCATTCCCGATTAAACCCCAAACCTTACCCGAGTACACTACACAACTTATTCCGAGTTTCAACCGTGGAAACATCGATTTCCACTCGATTTACCATTAATGCCCTAAACTCCAATTCTTGATAACTCGACACAAAACCCCTCAAATCTCACCAACATGCCTTTCTGATTAAACCCACTCCTCGCTCGACTATTCTACGCGAACAGTTTCGAAATCTAACCGTGAAAACATCAATTTCTATCAATTGTTCACAATTCTAACCAAATGGAAAACATACATTTTCAACCAAACAAACACATACATATACATATACAATCGAAATATAATTGAAACTTCTCACCCCTTACCCGATTATTCGCGATTGAAACGGAGCTTTTCCCCGATTTTTCCCACTTTCTCCTATTTTCTCTCTTCTTCCTCTTCTTTTCTCTTTCTCTTCTTCTTCTTTTCTTCGTTCTCCTCATTTTCTCTCTATTTCTTTCTATTTATATAAAAACATAAACTTACCCCAAGCAAAAGACCAAAATACCCCTCAGCTCGAATATCTCCCAAACGCTCTCAAAATGCGATAAAACATCAACAACGATGAAAAATAATATATTGTCAAATAAAAGGTCAATAATAAAATAATATAATAATAAAATAATCAAATAGACTCGATTAAATAAAACTGACAAAAACTGGGGCGTTACAAGGATGGTGGTTTGGAGAGCATCCTTGGTGCGATCTTGGGAGGCCATGATGATGATGATCTTTGAGAATTGTTTTGATCTTCGGTTTCCAAGGAAAGAAAGATGGGGAAAACAATGATTCCCACAGACGGCACCACTGATCGTGAAGGCTGGATCAGATCTTGTAGAAGTGGGCCACCAAGTGCGTATGGGATGCTGGTCGTATGGAGAGGAAAGGGTACTCCGACGCTCAAGTAAGAAAGGGTCAGAGAAAAGGGACAAGTACAAAGTATTAGTTCGTAGGGTGAAAAGGGGCAAGTAAGAAAGGGTCAGAGAAAATGGTCGATGTCTCTTCACTTCCATATTAGTACTTACTTGTGCTCAAAACTGAATCTCTGGTACCATTGAAGGGATTTTAAGAGGGGATTTTCAAAATTTTATCTTCTTAACAAAACAATATCGATGTATGGATCTTGATTAAATCATTAATCACAAATCAAACATCAAGTAATTAGGATTATTATAATATCTCTTAAAGCGTACTTTAACTTAATTTTGACCACGAATGTGGAAAATACCATTGTCTCTACGAAGTCCACTCGAGTACAAATGGGAATGTCGTGTTAGTCGTGATTTTCATGTCACAAAGGTGAAAATCACGTCACAAACGTTTATTAGTGACGTGGGAAAACCCGAGGCAGGAGCACTTTTAGCAAATTTTTTGCCACGTGAAAATCGCATCACATCTTTGCCACGTGATTTTCACATCGCAACACTTTGCCACGTGAAAATCACGCCACAAAATTCTGATGTATAGCATACCTGCAATGCTACAATTTAAAAGAGCAGGTTAGGTTGCAAGGTTTGCCACTTGATTTTCATGACACAAAAATGATTTTTACGTCGTGTTTTCCATGCCACTAAATTGAAAACATTGTCATTAATTAATGTCGTTGGTTATATCGCAGATTAAATTTTTTAATTAAAAAAATATGAAAAAAAATATAAATAATACAAATTAAAAATGATTAAATTCGAAATAATTAGAAATATAATATTTTTTTTGAATTAAAAATATTAATTTCAATTAATATTTAAAATACCAATATTTTCAAATATTAGTTAAAAATATAAATTTCAATTAAAAATAATTAAATTCAAAACAATTAGGAATATTATACAAAACTTAATATATAAAAGGAAAATAACAAAAAAAAAAGAGTGCCATAATAAATAAATAAAACGAAAAATACTCCCAAATTTTGGAGATATATCTCTGATCTCACCCAAAACACAATGTTTCAGATTTCAGTGGCGAGATTCAGGCCTTAGGCGTCTTTAAAAAATATTATGGAGATGCATCTTCGTAAACTTTCAACGTCTAGATTCCACACTTCCTACTTATCAAGATGCATCATTGGACAGTATTTAATCAAAACGAGTGCCATAACCCTTTCTTCTTCCTCACTTCTCATAATACTCTCAAACTGTCCAACTCTCATCTCCAAAAACCTCTCAACTCACATTCACTTAAAATCATTCAAGACACTTCCAAATCTTCTTCCATTAACATAAAAATTATCAAAGAGCATATTAAACATCAAACTCTAGTAACATTTGGTAAGTTTTTTATTTTTCTAAAGTTTTTCATTTTCCATCAACATAAGTAGAAATTTGCATTAGGTTATGTAATATGTAGGTTAGACAGTTCATTTATATTAACAATGTGTTTGATAGGTTGTTCTATTGAAAAAATGCATTGTTGTCAAATGCATGTCAGCCATGCACGACTTCTGAGTTACAGAACTTTGCGAAGATGCATCTTCGTAAAATTGCAACGTATTTCCAGAAACCAGAGATGCATCTTGTAACACCCTATTTTCCCCGTGCATAAATATACAAAAATCAGGGTATTCATCAAACTAAAAAATAGGATGTCACACATTCTCAAATCCAAACATACATGCCCTGTTACACATTAATAGTGTCGTACCTCGAAAAATACAATCCTTCGCGATGGATGTAAAAAAATTAGTTCGAACAGAGTCGTCACCGAACTTTATTTATCCCAGTGGAGGAATAGGAAAATATCAATAAAACCTTTTCAAAACATAATATTGGTCGTCGCAACCATATCCGGGTTCAAGAGTCGATTACGCAAGGGGAAGGTATTATCACCCCCACGTCCGTTATACTCAACATGAACCTCTTAGTTAGATTTGCGATTTTAATGTTAGCTTATGTTATTTGTTTTTTTTGAATGATTAAAAAGGGAAAAAAGAAAAAAAGAAAGGAAACCGCAAAAAGTTTTATTAAAGCGGTGCTTGACAAGATTGCGGGTGTTGCTCTTACGTACCTCCAAGTGCAATAGAGAGTTCAAGGCTACGTAGCTCTGGTGAGACTACAGTTTGTTGGCTTGTTTTTTTTTAATGAACTAGTGCTTAGATCAAGTTCTAAGGGCTAAACATTGATTTGTCTACTCTTGGGAGAGGCTTAAGCACTAGTTTGTATGCGCGTTACACTACTACAATACGTGCAAACAACAACGCCCAAGTCACCACTGCTCTTCCTAAAACCCTGGTGATATCTCTAAACTCAGGCCCTAACTTTATATTATATTTTTTAATTAAAATTGTATAGGGTATAATAACGGTTGTAAGTATAATCATTATGATAGAATCAATCTTTCATGGGTTCGAACCTCCGCTATGACAAAATTATTTTCATTTAAGTTTAAGGCGCTCTTTTCTTTTTTATTTAATTTTAAATAAGGGATATCAGTACGGTTATTATGAGTAACCGTCGTGATATAATTTGTTATTATTTTAAAATATAAAATATAATTACGGTTAGAGTTTTAAACCGTAACGAAAAGTCATAATTGTCGTTTCTCTATAAAGAAAACCCTAACACAACCCTCTCCTCTCATGAATCTTAGCCAATAATGTTACAAGTGAATGGAGAAAAGAATCTTAAAGGATATCTGACGGGAGCAACGTTCGGCACAAACTCCTACGCCGACGAAGATGGTATGTTCTCCTGCTCTCTTCTTTCTACTCATCTTCTGGATGTTGTGTATATTTAGAATTTAGGATTATTGTTTTAGGGTTTGGTTTCAGGATGCTATGGAAAACATTATGTTATTGATGTTTTAGGGTTAAGTTTGATTTTTGTTGTGTTTCCTTGTAGATACATGGTGATGATGGTGGTAGCAAGCGTATGGTGGTAGCAAGCATATACTATGGTGAAGTTTCATATGGTTTTTGAAGTCATGAATAAAAATATAAGAAGTCTGAAGTTATTGTATAAACTTCAATCACCTTATATTTCTTCTTCATGGCTTCACAAACTAGATGAACTTGATATATCTTGATTTGTTACAGCTCCACGATTATTTTCAATAAGAGGTGCGTTATTGACTCAATGTATCTTGATTTGTTACAGTCTCACTTGGGGGTTTTGTTGCTTAAATAATGTATGTTTATTTTATTGTGTTGCATGGATTTGTTGTATGTTGTTGTTGTTGACAAATGTTCTCAAAACAAGAATAAAATATTGCTAAGTCACAAGATAAAGGCTTCTTGTGACTTAGCAATGTTTTGTCCTTTAAATTCTTATACAGGTTGACAGGTTTAGTTTATTATATAACATTCAACAAGCCTTTATTTCAACACATAGGCTTTATATTTCAACCATTGAGCCTTTATTTCAACAAACAGTCCTTTATTTAAACATAGACATTATATACCATTATAATCCAAAATATATACACCATTACCATTCAAAACATAAACCATTTGACATAAATCAACACAAACATGCATCATATATACACCAATCCATAATTCTAATAACAATTGTTCACCTAGAAATCCTTTTACTTCTAAAGATTCCTAATATACAACCACTTTCAAAACTATACAACATTCCATAACTATACACAACATCTTCCATACCTTATATGATTCTTTTCTCAGTAAAGTATGAACACAATTCCTGCTTGATTTCTTCCAACTTCTCTTTCGAGTAATGAGCACACTTGTATTCATCAAAGTACTACATAATAAAACATAATATTCATGATTTAGTTAAAAGTCATAAATTAAATGTAATATTCGATAAATACTAAAATAAATCCTAGGTTATAAATCCATACCAAGATTGGAATCTCTATTTGATCCAAATGAAGGATTTCTCTTATAAACCTCAAAACATAATAACCGCAATCTATACCATTACGCTGACGAGCACACTACACAGAAAAACAAATAAGAATATATAGTTGTCTTGTTTTATCAAGTACCATCACTATTATAAGCAAAATTGTGAAAATTAATATACCTCCACTCTGATCCAAGTAATGGTGTTTGCTTTAGACCGTGGTACTCGAGCTTCTCTTTGTGATCGGAATACTCGTATTGCTTTAACAAAATAAAAACATATATTTAGAACAATCACACAGAAATAATTAAATATACAAATACACACGAATATTTAGAACAATCTCACTTACGTATCAACCATATTCTTCATATCCGGATATGTTGTCCAATCACCATCAAATGAATTCAGATAATACACTACATCTTTTGTAGGATTAATAGCAACCAACAACCAGTGACCACTATAAAAATAAAACAAATGTTTAGATGGAAATTTTCTACGCAAAAGATACAAAGATTAGAATGAAATTAGAAGGAAAATCTAACCCGTTGCCAATATTATACGGTAAAAGATACAAACTCTATGTACTGCTAGCCATAAATCTCTCGACTAAGTGATATCTTACTGAATCTGGATCCTGAACAATTAACGGTGCGTTGACACGGGCGCAAGACACGAAATAGAATCTGTTTGACAATGGATTCCCGTGCATATATTTGTCATACAATACCCTTAAATAAAAACATAATAAACATTAGAATATTTTCATTGAAATGTGTAAATAAATTATTCAACTAATTAGATAATAGATTGATCGGCGTACCAGATGTATGAATGCATAACACCGATGCCTAATTCAAGATGCCGAAAAATCTGATCCATGTCCTCTTTTGCAAGTGTTTCGAAATTAGAAAAACCAAAAATACCTTCCTCCATTTCTATTTGACGAATGACACCATCCATCAAATCTGATGTTCCCACAAGTGTTTCAAGACACATCCTAAATCGACCAATAGAAGCTCTTTTTGATCCGGTCCTTGGAAGATCCTTTTTTTTTGTTGGATATGTTGCTAAATTTCTTGATGACTTGTTGTGACTCTTGAGCAGGAACCTAAAAATCATATAAGTTAGGTAACGTATAAAATCATGAAGCTTTTGCATTCGGATCACAAAATTAACACTTTCGATGTACCTCTTTTTGTGATGCAACAGACTCGTTGTGCCGCAAAATCCCTTTATCCCTAGATGCGGGTTTTGTAGGAGTCTAACATTACCATGTAAAAAAAATGTACGTAATGGTTCAGAATGCTTTTCATAATGGTTCAGAAATGACATTTGATTACTAAAACATTCATAATGGTTTTCAACATACCTCCTCATCTATGAAAATGAGGTCTGTTGGCCATGCAACAAACGATCCTATTGCATCTCGCAGCATTGTTGTCTCTGAAACAACGTCAGGTATCGGTAGCAACACATCCAGCTCTAATGCAATATCAACCGATACTTTCAGATATCCATCAGGGAGCGGTTTATGGTGAAGTAAATCTCCCAAAGTGTTATGCATTTTTCCCTTGCCAACTATGCGATAAGTCGGTGACGTTAAATACAGCTAACAAGATGAAATGCCTTAAACCAATAATAAATATGTTACTGTTAATGTGTATATATGTCAATTAAAATGAATGGGCTAATTTAATTTCATAATAACATATATAATTACCTCGGGAAATTTTTTCTGACAATTGATACTAGCTTTGTCACTAGTATCTTTCAACTCTGAACCGCGTTTTTCCGCCATATATCTTTCTTTGTCCTTTTGCAATTCACGGACCTGCGCTTTTAATTCCTCCAACGTTTGCATCACTTATTCATTGCTAGGATTTGTTTTCTTTGGATGCTTAAATAAGGATGATGGAGTCACACCAAATCCCTCGGTCGGAGTACTCAGGAACATTTAGTACTCGACTAAGTATGCTCCTGCAATCCTCGTCCTCACCTGTAGTTAAGGATTGAGATAGATTCTCCTGAAATTCATTTACATATCGACAATTATTAGTGGGTATTAAAAATTAATTATATGTTACTAAACTTTTGATTTAATTAAAGACATAATGTTATACTTACACATTCATCAAAAACATGTTGAACATCTTCCCTAACAACTCCATCCTTGTCGACACGAGCAGCCTTCCACAAAACGTGTCCCGGAAGAGATGTTTCTTCACTTTTACTCTCTTATAACTACACATTAAAACAAATAATAAGATCATCAATTATAACACAATCAGACAATTAGTAAGATTATAGCATTTATATATACTTACCATTTTTTGCTGTAAGCGTGCATATCCCAAACGCCCTTTTTTGTATGGATACGCCGATTTTGATGCTCTTTGCCGATTTATGTCACTCACTTCCTGGATAAACAAGTTTAAGTCATATCATAACAATCTAATGCAACAAGTATACAATACAATTAATAGACATGACAAATTAACATTACATTGAATTTTTCAGTTCTTCGTTTGGCTACAAATGTCTCCCATTCTTCAGGTGTAATCAAATCTGCATACTTCGTTGGAAGTTCCGCTTCAACAAACTTCCCTTGCTCATCCTTTAGAAAAGTGGTTGATGAAAAAGTTCGAAACCCTCTGAGTCTTTTTCCAGGCAATTGAAGACAATACTTTTTCGATTTTCATTAATGTTAAAAGACCTCTACGAAAAACATACACATAGAGTGTGTTAGTATAAGTAATTTAAAGACATAATCATCAACAAAAATCTAATAACATCAATCATATATGGTACGTACCTGTATCTCAATCCATATTTTTTCTTTACCGACTTGCAACGCTGGATTTCTCCAGTTATCACAGGTGATTAGAATGTGCTGACGAACAAGTGAACCTATGTAACTTGTCAGCATTGCAGCGTTAGGTCTTCAACAATCCAATGTGCATCATATTTGATTCCTTTATCTCTTTAACGAATTATTGACTTCATAATTGTTATTCCTCGTGTAATTTCTCTTTCTTCATTCTGAGCTATATCATTTGCATCATTTGTATCGTGTGAGTCATTTGTATCCGAGTTACTAGCCATTTGACCTATAGTAAAGAAAAAAATAAACAATCCAAAAAACTCAATTCATTAGCATTCTAACAATCTTAACAATCTTAACAATTAGATTCATTTATATTTGAGCATCTTAACAATTAGATTCATAACCAAACAAAAAGATTGATTAATATATATTTGAGCATGTTGAAAAAGATTGATAAATCATTCATTAGAAACAGAAAACCACTACAAGGTGATTTAACTCATTATTTTCAGGTCTGTCACTATTATGGTGTTCTATGTTGAAACTAAATAATTAAGTACAAACTCAAACTTGTTACTATCTTCCTAACAACCACATAATCAAGAATATTCAACATTCCAATCTACCATAAAAGCAATCACATAACATAGAATATCCTAATTCATCGTTCATTGAAATTTCTAGCAAAAGTAGGTAAGTTTCCAATATCAATTTTAACATATATATGGGTTTAGGGACAGTTCAAAGGAGTAACAATGTCTTCATTATTCAGTCCATCCCCATTTTTAACAACACATATAATGAAACAGAACACTAACTGTTGATAAAAGAAAAACGAAACTGAACACCATATAATGGAAAAAACACATTATAATGGAAACAGAGCACCATACAATGAGTATTACTAGTTCATGTTGAGTTTCTAAAAGTTCTAACTAACACATTCTTAACAATTCCTAACCAGACTAACACATTCTAAAAATTTCACTAACTGTCATATAATGGTAAAAACGAAGAAACGAAAACGTACTAGACAACAATGGCGGTCGTAGAACGATGGCAGTCGGAGAACACAACAATGGCGGTCGGAGAACAGAACAATGGCGATCGGAGAACGATGGAGGTCAGAACAGTTGCGATATCACTAGAGAGAAATGAGGGAGAAGTCGTGCAAATGATTAGTAAGAAATGATTCGGCTTTTTTATTTTTTAATTAACAAATGACCTAAGGCAGCGTTTTTTGAAAGCGCTTTCATAGATCAGCCTATAGCAACGCTTTTTCTTAGAAAGCGCTTTCTTTTCATTGGCCTACAGCGGCGCTTTCAGAAAGCGCTTTCATATGTCGGGCTAACTTAAGGCCTTTAACAACGCTTTTTTAAAGCGCTTTCTAAGGTTACCCTTTAGCAGCGTTTTTTAAAAGCGCTTTCTAAGGTTATACCTTTAGCAGCACTTTTATAAAAGCGCTTTCTAAGGCAGTGTCTCCGTACAACCTTTAGCAGCGCTTTCAGAAAGCGCTTTCTAAAGGTAGCCTTTAGCAGCTCTTTTTTTAGCCAATTATTTTCAAAACTTAGAGCAGCGCTTTCTTATAGAAGCGTTGTCTTTGTAGTGCTGCCAAAAGCGAATTTTGGCGTAGTGATTGTTGGGTTTCGAACCCATTACCTTATGTATCACAATGGTTGTTAAGCATAACCGTTGTGATATTCCGCGTGCTTTCCAGAATACAACAACGGTCTCAGGGCCGTGATTATAAGTAGCGCATTTACGACACCACTCTACATAACAACGCCTCGATATGCGTTATTATATGTATTTTTCAACCGTTGTTAAAGGGGCTTTCCGTAGTAGTCTTAGAAGAGACTAAACAATGTTCTTCTAAAAAAAAGTAGTTGTGGATCGCACGGGGGAAAATAATTATGTTTGAAAGGTTTTGATTGCACGGGCGCGAGAAAAGTTAGGTTTGATTTGTTTGAATATTTTGAGTGATTGACGGATATTCAAACGAAAGGCTAAGTGTGACCATCACATGAATATTCAGGAAATGATAAGAAAATTACATCCACCTCAATCTTTTTTAATCGATTAATTTTGAAATTTGTGGCGAATCAAGTCGTGTTTCTTTAACAGACGACAAGTATTCGAACGGTATGCTAAGTGTGGCCATCACACAAATACTTGGGAAAGGAGAAGAAAATCGCTTTCATCCTCATCTTTTTCATCCACGAAAGAATCAACTTAAATCGTTTGTTTAAGAGTGTTTTAAAGTGATTGACGAATTTTTAAACGGTAGGCTAAGTGCAGCCATCACATGAACATTCGTGAAAGGAAAAGAAAATTGCTTCCACCCCAATCTTTTTCAATCGGTATTTATTGAGAATAGATTTTAACAGATGACTTGGTGTTGGATCAAGTACTTGAAATGGATTTTGAAAATGGTTTGGAAATGTATTTGAATAAGAATTAGATGAAATAGAGTTGGTGGTTTGAAAATGATATGAAATAAGTTGATCAATTTTTCATTAACAAAATTAAATGGTCAAAGTTGATTAAATCACTTAATTAAATTAATGCAAATTTATTACACTACTACAAAATACACCTTCGGTAACACTAATACTATTACGGTTAGGCTTTCCACCATTGTAATATCGCAAACTGGATGTGCCTGATATAACTTTTATTTTTTTGAATGTTATTTAATCACGGTTGAGTTAAACAACTGTGGTGATAAAGTAAGTATTACAAGTTTCGAATCCCAACAACTATATTTTTCCTATTACAAAAAACACGTCTCACTTAAGTTCATAAATAAATAAATAATTGAAAACTATTTAACCACAGTTTTAATATTCAACCATTGTAATATGATTGTACAACCTTTGCTCTTCCCAAAAGAGAAAAACGACTACAATGATGATTGAACTTTTTCCTCATTTCTCAAGATGGTCACAAGTCATTGAAGAATATCAACCATTAGAAGCAATCATTGCAAACATTAAATCATCATATGTTTCATCTTTAACCTCTTCTATAAATGCGTACTTTCATATAATGAATTTCCACTTCTTCAAACTATTATTATTTACTTCCGTGCTATAACAACATGAGTTCTTCATCTCAGAATTCTAAGAGAAATAGCTCAATAGAAGTCACTGTTGAGAACCAAACAACCACCATAGTATAATACCATTAGCAGACAACCGAGGAGGTCTAGCCATCTTCCTCGATTGCTGTCAGGGATGCACTGAGGGTGAGAAAAGCCAAGAAGAAGAAGAAGAAGAAGAAGAAGAAGAAGAAGAATAAAAAGAAGAATTAAGAATCAGAAGAAGAAGAAGGGAAAGGTGTCGAGCAAGACTTCTTACTACGACTCATATGAGGGTGGTGATGAGCGATTCATAGATTGGAAAGATTCCTTTAGTGCTAGGTGATATTGTTTGGATCTTACCAAAATTAAGTAATGAAAAAATAATGTATTATATACTATTCCCACCTTAATAGAATTTCTTTATTTTTGTTTTATATACTCTTTACTTTATATACTCTTTCCTCTTTACGAAAAAAATAGTACACGACCAACAAAAATAACAACAACACCACTAATGACTAATAACAATAACAACATTAAATAACTCTCTCACCATTAAGTTCATAAATAAATAAAATATTGAAAGTTATTTAACCACGATTTTACTATACAATCGTTGTTAAATTTGAAAATTGCATCACGGTTTTTCTATGCCAACCGTGACGAAAAGTGATATTTTTTTAGTATATAAGCGAAAGTATATACCGTTCAGTACATAACAGCCATTTCTCTCAACAGAAAATCCTAACATATTTCATCTTGTACTTCTTCTTCATAGCATCATAAACTAGATGTACTTTATAACTTCTTCCAGTTCCACGATTAGTTTCAAAAAAGGTGCGTTCTTGAAACATTTTATTATATCTTGTGTTGTTGTACGCTGTTGTTATATGTTGTTGTTGATTAATGATCTCAGAACTTCATAATTTGTTTTTGTTTTTTTTTTAATAATATCTTGTATTCTTGAACCTTATTTTTTTTATCTGTTGTATATTGTTGTGTTGTTGATAAATTTTGTTTTATGTACTAGAAAATTTGTTTTTAGTGACCGAATTAGTGACAAAAAAATATCAGTCACTCTAGCCCCCAAATTAGCCACCAAAATTTAATGACATGTAAGTCCAATTTTAGTTGTCTCTAAATCGGTCACAAAATATTATTGGCCACCGAATTATCGACTTCATTTCAATATTGTGACCAAATAATTAAAAAAATATTTTTATAAAAAATAATTTATTAAAAAAAGTTTAGCGACCGAAATTTTGGTCACTAATAGTTTTTTTTATTTATTTTTCTCTATTTTGTAATTCTTATTAATTATCTTATTAAGTTTATATTTTATCTTAATTTTTAATTTTTAATAAAAAACTTATATTTTTATTGTCAAATTTATTTATTTATTATTTTAACCATTAAAATATATTATCTTTTTTATTTTTTTAACAATATATATATATATATATATATATATATATATATATATATATATATATATATATATATATATATATATATATATATACACACACCCTCTGGTCACTATTATAAGCAAATTTACCTTTTTGTGATACATTTGACTATTAATGTATCTAGTCTATATATGGACTAGATACATTAATAATCAAATGTATCACAAAAAGGTAAATTTGCTTATAATAGTGACCGGAGGGTATATATATATTCAGTCAATAGCATATTGGAGTTTGAATACTTCATGAGCTGGGATTATAGTTACTAATAAAATAATAGGTTTTACTCAATGTTTTAAAAACCGGACCGGAGATCGAACCGGTAAAACTTATGGTTTAAGATTCAATTGGTTAAACCGGTTAAACCTACGGTCGAACCGTTTATTAAATAGACTAATAATATGAATCTAAATTTCATTGATATGTCACACATTATTATATGTTCTCAACTTAATAAAATAAATATTTCAAAAATCCATTACAAATTTAATACTACAATATCAATAATATATAATATTAACATAGTTCTACACTTCATTTCAACCATCATTTAAGAATATTTTGACCAAACTAAAGAATTACAACAAGATAAATTAAATTAATTCAAAGCAAGATTAATATAATAGAATATAATAACTAAAATAAAGTTCAAATAATTAAGAATACCTAAATTAAATAAGATAGAATATCAAAATATAAATAATACAATATACTTCATTAAACAACAAAAAATCGAATTTGATTTAAACTACGACAAACAAGTCTTAATAAACAACAACAAACAATATTGACATGAAAGACAATCAATAGAGTTGGACATTGTGACTATGTATGAAAGAGACGGCATAATGATGATGGAGTGTGTTATAATGGAGTGACAAAACATAAAAGTTTGTATGGTTGTAAAAAACACACGAAATTCGTTTTTGTGATTGGAGAATGTATGTTAAGTTTTGATATTAACATACTAAAATTTTAAAAAAAATTAAAAATGGTCAATTTGATGAATTTTTTTGAACCGGACGGTTTTACAAAACCGGTTACGGTTCTTTGATTCGAATGGTTTTAGATGGTTCAATCCAATTTTTCCGGTTTAACCATGGTTTTGACCCACTAACGGTTTTAAAAAATTGACCCAACCGAATTCAACTTTGGGTCCCAGTCTAACCGGTTGAACCGGCCGGTTCGGTTCGGTTTTTAAAACATTGGTTTTACTAGCAAAATTAAACAAATAAATAAGTTTTTGAAATTTTGAAGAAAAAATATTTTTTTTTGCTGTACAAAAAAATGTTTACTTAGAGCGGGATCTCAAAATTTTTGTTCCCTCTCTGATGCAATCTAGAAAATAGAAACCCTATTTTCCCTCTTCAAAAGTAGCAATCAAAACCCTGTTTTCCCTATTTCTTCTTCATCAATAATCTGAGACCTCTTTTCAACCCATTGTAAAACCCTACGTTCTTCTTCACGAGTAGCTGCAAAGCACAAGCTTGGCGTGATTTCGAGGTATCGTCCCAAGAACTACTGCTTTTGATGGTGAACCTCTTTTTCGAGAGCCCTACAAACACGCCCAAGATCGCATTGGTCGCTCTTTGTTGTGCCTATGCTTTAGATCTAAACAATGTGCGAGCTATTGTCCTCCTTTGCACACTTCTCTACAATTTTCTGTCTTTTTTTGTTTCATGAAATGGAGTAATCTCTTGCCCCAAATTCACAAAATTTTACTTTTAGTAATTTGTTTTTGTTAAGAAATAATATCCGCTCATTGACAGAAAACATCTCACATCACATCCTCTCATTCGTCCAACCACTCTCACTTAAACCCTAAGTTCAGTTTTATGGATTCCTTATGTTTACTCTTAATCTATCGAAACCTAAATGATTTCTCTCCATCTTTTTTCATAGTAATTGTTAAAGTTATGGTTGCAGTTTTGTTTATATTTTCTTGTCAGGTTAATATTATTCCATTTATTGTGTCGAATTACATTTGCTTGTCGTTCATATTTCGTCGTGATTCTAATTTTTTTTCATATTCCTCCAGGTTTTGTTTATCCACCTTTACTGTTAGGGACTCGGGTATTAACTTTTCTTATTTGTGTTATATGTCTCATGATTTCATAGCTTGTTTGAATCATTTCCGTAATGTAGTCATGGTTTCGATTTTCTGTTAACTTCTAATACCATTCTACTTGGTCCGTGTGTACACTCAGTCTTGTTTGTCTTGAATTTTATTATATTAGTTTTGTTGAGATATCATGAATAATAGGTATATATAGAAAAACAGAGACCCAAAGGAACATTTGTTCTCTTGTTTATGCTAGTTCTCTTGTTAGTTACTATCATGACTTCAATTGTTGTATCTTTTCTCAAACAGTTATGGAAAGTAGCATTCATTGTGAACAAAGTTGTATGTCGTGCTGCCAATGCTAGTGAACCTTTATCAGTCTCCCTTTTTCTGCAGATAGAAAACATTGTGGCAGGTATGCCATGTTGTAACACTGCTAGAAATTCAAAGTTATTGCTTAGAAAGTGAATTAAATTACTCTATTAATTATGTATAAGAGAGTAATCTTCTAATTGAGACACCTGCATGATGTTATGAATGTAATGCTTATGTATAAGCCAATGTTTTCCTTCTTTTGTAAATGGATTTAGAAGTGAAAATTTAAAGAACACTAATATTCAAGAGGCAGTTTGAATACATTACACATTTTTTGTCTTAGATATAGTATATTGTTCATATTTCTTGTTCCCCATTTGGGTTCTTGTGTTTGATATGAATTGTGATTTACTGTCATTTGTAACACCCCTTTCTATACTCCCAATTAATCAATTAGGCACGTATATAAAATTTGATCAGAGTATAATTAAAACAACATGGCATAAAAAGGTATGTCACATTATACTTGAAATTAAACACATACAACACCTGCTCACAAAGATATGCAACAGTGGGGTAACTTTCAAACAACAAAGGATCTCAGTCCTTATACCCACATCTCAATATTTAGAATAAAAGCGGAAACATCTAAAATATTGAATAACAACCACATATATACATCAACATATATATACATCATCCAGTATGAATCACAAGCAACATCATGTTTATATACACAAATTCATCAGCAAGATACATATGCAAATGTATCACAAAAAGATCAAAACGTCCTAGCTACCCGGTGTTACATATCAGAGTCAACCGACCAACAAGGAAAATGAAGACACGCTTCACAAAAAGACCTCCAGATACCTAATCTGCAATGCCTCATAGAGCATCATAAAACAGCAGAAGGGTGAGAAATATTATCATAATAACAATGCATATAATTATGTACTACAACATAAACATATAACACATATTCTCACCACAACTCATCATATATCACAATATAGATATATCATCAAGCATATTCATTATGCATACATTCACCATTATCATCATCCCACATGAACACACACATACTTGTTCATTCAACAATGCATCATTATAAGATACAGTTTATATCATTTCCCATAAACATACATATATCAATGTTTATTCATCAATGCACAAATACAAAGATGATCAATGCAACTCATAGAGACCGACTCACGACTCTATACAGATGCATGCGGTACCGACTCATCACCCGAGCTCAATTGAAGAACTCAATGGAAATATCGCTCATACCATCATGGCATCCGATGTTTCGGTACCGCATGCATCTGCATAGAGTCGTGAGTCGGTCTCTATGAGTTGCATTGATCATCTTTGTATTTGTGCATTGATGAATAAACATTGATATATGTATGTTTATGGGAAATGATATAAACTGTATCTTATAATGATGCATTGTTGAATGAACAAGTATGTGTGTGTTCATGTGGGATGATGATAATGGTGAATGTATGCATAATGAATATGCTTGATGATATATCTATATTGTGATATATGATGAGTTGTGGTGAGAATATGTGTTATATGTTTATGTTGTAGTACATAATTATATGCATTGTTATTATGATAATATTTCTCACCCTTCTGCTGTTTTATGATGCTCTATGAGGCATTGCAGATTAGGTATCTGGCGGTCTTATTGTGAAGCGTGTCTTCATTTTCCTTGTTGGTCGGTTGGCTCTGATATGTAGCACCGGGTAGCTAGGACGTTTGATCTTTTGTGATACATTTGCATATGTATCTTGCTGATAAATTTGTGTATATAAACATGATGTTGCTTGTGATTCATACTGGATGATGTATATATATGTTGATGTATATATATATGTGGTTGTTATTCAATATTTTAGATGTTTCCGCTTTTATTCTAAATATTGAGATGTGGGTGTAAGGACAAAGTTCCTCTGTGGCAAGTTACCCCACTGTTGCATATCAATATTATGAGCAGGTGATGGATGTATTAAATGAGTGTATGATGTGACATGCCTCTTTTATACTTTGTTTTAATCGTACTCTGGCAAATTATTTTATATGTGCCTAAATGATTTATGTGATTATTTGGGGGTATAGAAAGGGGGTGTTACATTAAGTGGTATCAGAGCCAGAGTTGAGTCAGATGTGTCTGTCTTGTTGTTGTGTTGGTTGAACTGTTGTTTAACCTTGTTGTAATTTTTGGGAATGATCAGAATATGGCTGGTAGAAACGACAATGCGATGGCTGCTTCTTTGGAAGCAATGGCTAGGGCGGTGCAAGGTGCGCCTAACGTGAATGCTAATGACGAGTTCAGGAAGAATCAACCACCGGTCTTCAAAGGAAGATTTGATCCCGATGGTGCTCAATTGTGGTTGAAAGAGATTGAAAGGATCTTCAGAGTTATGGGTTGTGCGGAAGAGAATAAGGTGAGGCTTGGGTCTCACATGTTGAAGGAAGAAGCCGACGATTGGTGGGTCGGTATGCGTGAAGTTCTTGAGGTGGATGATGAAGAGGTAACTTGGGATTTATTTTGTACTGAGTTCTTGAGGAAGTATTACCCTGAAAGTGTGAAAGGGAAGAAGGAGATGGAGTTCCTTGAACTGAAACAAGGTAGTATGTCCGTGGTGGACTATACTGCTAAATTTGTGGAGTTGGTTCAATTCCATCCTCACTATGCTGCAATTACTGCTGAGTTCTCAAAGTGTATTAAGTATGAGAATGGTTTGCGTCCGGAGATTAAGCAAGCTGTTGGGTATCAAAGGATAAGGAGGTTTACGGATTTGACGAAATGTTGTAGAATCTTCGAGGAAGATAGCAAGGCTCGTTTTACACATTACAAAAGTTTGAATGAGAGGAAGGGAAAGCAACAAGCTCGAGGTGGACCTTATGTGACTCCCGTTGATAAGGGCAAGCATAGGGGAAACTTTGATAGGAAGTCTGGAGGAGGAAGTTCTGGTTCCGTAAAGTGTTTCAAGCGTGGAGGTATGGGTCATAAATCATTTGATTGTAGGAAGACTGTGGTGAAATGTTCTAACTGTGGAGGAGTAGGGCATGCTACTACTGAGTGTAGGAGGAATGTAGTGAAGTGCTATAATTGTGGAGAAGTGGGTCACATTAGTACTAAGTGTACTAAGCCGAAACAAGCTCAAGCGGGCGGAAAGGTGTTTGCATTGGCGGGGACTCAAACTACGAATGCAGACCGTTTGATTAAATGTACATGCTTTATTAATAGTACACCTTTAGTTGCTATTATTGATACAGGAGCGACTCATTCGTTTATTTCGTCTGAGTGCGCGAAGCGTTTAAATCTTGTGTTGTCTCTGATGGATGGTAAGATGGTTATTGATACTCCAGCAATGGGGTCAGTAACTACTTCGTTGGTTTGTTTAAGTTGTCCTTTGACCATTTATGGTAAAGACTTCGAGATGGATCTAGTGTGTTTGTCGTTGGAAGGATTGGACGTGATCTTGGGTATGAACTGGTTGCAATTTAATCGAGGTCATATAGATTGCTATCACAAGTTAGTAAGGTTTCCTTCTTTGGAAGATGATGAATTTGAGAGTTTCCTATCCACTAAAGAGTTGAAGAAACTTTTAGCGGACGAAGCTCAATTGTTTGGTTTGTTTGCATCATTGTCGGTGGAGAGTCAAGTTGAGCTTGATGTGTTCCCAGTGGTGTGTGAATTTCCAGAAGTGTTTCCGGAAGATATTACGGATGTGCCGCCGGAAAGAGAAGTTGAATTTTCTATTGATCTAGTTCCAAGTACTAGACCGATTTCGATGGCACCGTATTGTATATCGGCATCGGAGTTGGTAGAATTGAAAAAGTAATTGAATGACTTGTTGGACAAGAAATTTGTAAGACCAAGTGTTTCTCCTTGGGGTGCTCCGGTATTGTTGGTAAAGAAGAAGGATGGGAGTATGCGGTTATGCATTGATTATCGACAGTTGAACAAGGTGACAATTAAGAACAAGTATCCGCTTCCAAGGATCGATGATATGATGGACCAATTGGTTGGGGCGAATGTTTTTAGCAAGATTGATTTGAGATCAGGATACCACCAGATTCGTGTAAAAGAAGAGGATATTCAAAAGACGACATTTAGGACACGGTATGGTCATTACGAATATTCCGTGATGCCATTCGGGGTTTCTAACGCGCCGGGTGTGTTTATGGAATACATGAATCGTATTTTTCATGAACAGTTGGATCGTTTTGTGGTTGTGTTCATCGACGATATTTTGATTTACTCTAAGTCTCAATAGGAGCATGAAGAGCATTTGAGAATTGTGTTGCAAATTTTGAAAGAGAAACAATTGTATGCTAGGTTGTCGAAATGTGAATTTTGGTTGTCGGAAGTAAGTTTCCTTGGACATGTTATTTTCGGTAGTGGTATTAGTGTTGATCCATCCAAGATAGATGCGGTGATGCAATGGGAGGCTCCTAGATCAGTTACGGAGATTCGAAGCTTTTTAGGCTTGGCGGGTTATTATCGGAGGTTTATTGAGGGATTTTCGAAGTTGGCACTTCCTTTAACGCAATTGACTTGTAAAGGAAAGGCTTTCATATGGGATATTCATTGTGAAGAAAGTTTCAATGAGCTAAAGAGAAGGTTGACAACGACTCCGATCTTGATTTTGCCTAATCCTAATGAACCATTTGTTGTGTATTGTGATGCTTCATTGGTGGGTTTAGGTGGTGTTTTGATGCAAGAAGGAAAAGTTGTGGCTTATGCTTCTAGACAATTGAGAGTGCATGAAAAGAATTATCCTACGCATGACTTGGAGTTGGCGGCCGTGGTGTTTGTTTTGAAAATTTGGAGGCACTATCTTTATGGTGCAAGATTTGAAGTTTTTAGTGATCACAAAAGCTTAAGATATTTATTTGATCAGAAAGAATTGAACATGAGACAAAGGAGGTGGCTAGAACTTTTGAAGGATTATGATTTTGGTTTGAATTACCATCCGGGTAAGGCAAACGTGGTGGCTGATGCCTTAAGTCGGAAATCGTTACATATGTCCGCATTGATGATGAGAGAATGGGAACTTTTGGAGGATTTCAGAGATTTGAGTTTGGTTTGTGAAATGACGCCGAGAAGTGTGAGACTTGGTATGTTACATGTTGTGAATGATTTTCTTGCAACCGTATGCGAAAAGCAGAAGTTGGATTTGAAGTTCGTTGATTTGATGATGAATGAGAACAAGGATTTTAAGGTTGATAATTTTGGAGTTTTGAGATTCCGTGGTCGTATTTGTATTCCCGATGATGCGGATTTGAAAAAGATGATTCTAGAGGAAGGACACCGAAGTAATTTAAGTATTCATCCGGGTGCGAATAAGATGTATCAAGATTTGAAGAAAATCTTTTGGTGGTCCGGATTAAAGAGGGATGTGGCTCAATTTGTGTATGCGTGCTTAACTTGTCAAAAGTCTAAGGTGGAACCTCAAAAACCGAGTGGATTTATGCAACCGTTGGATATTCCGGAATGGAAATGGGATAGTGTATCGATGGATTTTGTTACGGGATTGCCGAATACGCAAAGAGGTCATAATGCTATTTGGGTAATTGTAGATAGGCTTACTAAATCTGCTCACTTTATTCCAATTGATATTAGTTATCCTTTGGAGAAGTTAGCCGAGATTTATGTTCTTGTGGTTGTGAAGTTACATGGAGTTCCTAAGAGTATTGTATCGGATCGAGATCCGAGATTTACATCGAGATTTTGGGTGAGTTTACAAGAGGCTTAGGGTTCTAAGCTAAGATTGAGTTCGGCTTACCATCCGCAAACGGACGGTCAAACCGAGAGAACGATTCAATCGTTGGAGGATTTATTGCGTGCTTGTGTACTCGAGCAAGGTGGTGCTTGGGATGGTTATTTGGCGTTGATTGAATTCACTTACAATAACAGTTTTCATTCGAGTATAAGTATGGCACCATTTGAGGCTTTGTATGGTCGGAGATGTCGAACACCTTTGTGTTGGCATGAAACCGGTGAGAGGACGATTGTTGGACCGGAATTGGTGCAACAAACGACGGAGAAAGTGAAGTTTATTCGGGAGAAGATGAAAGCTTCTCAAAGTAGACAAAAGAGCTATCATGACAAGAGAAGGAAAGATCTTGAGTTTCAAGAAGGCGACCATGTGTTTTTGAGAGTTACGCCGGTTACGGGTGTAGGTCGTGCTTTGAAGTCGAAGAAGTTGACTTCTCGTTTTATTGGTCCGTATCAGATTACTTCACGAGTTGGTGTTGTGGCTTACCGTGTGGCGTTGCCTCCGAACCTTTCGAATTTGCATGATGTATTCCATGTTTCGCAACTTCGGAAATATGTTCCGGATCCGTCACATGTTATTCCTATGGACGAGGTTGAATTGAGAGATAACCTTACGGTGGAAGCTTTACCGGTTAGGATTTTGGACCGCGAAGTTATGAAACTAAGAGGCAAGGATATTGCGCTTGTGAAAGTAGGGTAGGGAACTTGGGAACTAGAGAGTGGGATGCGAGAGTCGTATCCAGAGTTGTTTGAATCAGGTATTACTTTCGAGGACGAAAATTTCTAAAGTGGGGGAGAGTTGTAACGCCCCGATTTTGATTATTCCATTATTCTTGAGTCTTTTATTTTAATTGGGCAATAATTATTTTTATCTGTTAAATTGGTGTGTTAAATGTTATTTTACCATTTTCGAGAGTTTTCGGGGAAATTAGAATGGAGGGTATTTTAGACTTTTCATAATTAATCATAAGTTAGAAATTTTGTGGAATTAGAATTATGTGAGAAAAATGAATTAAATTGATTTAGTGGAAAATGAGAGAAGAAAGAAATAGAATAGAAAGAAAAGAGAAATAAAAGAGAAATAGAGAAAGATAGAAAGAAAAAGAAGAGAAAGAAAAGAGGAGAGAAAGAAAAGAGGAGAAATTTGGGAAAACTAGGAAATCATCAAGATCGATCAATTAGCGAGCTTGGAATCCGGGTAAGGGTGTGAAACATTGTTATCTTAACAATGTGTATGATTATGTATGGGTTTGCTTGGATGTTTTCTTGTTTCCATAGCTTTTGAGTTTTAGGTCGAAAACGATAAAATGATTGGGAATCGATGTTTTTACGGTCGGAAATCGATATAATTTGTGTAGTATGATTACCATGTGTTTATGAATCATTGCTGATAATTGTTTTGTTGTTGGAATTAATTTGGGATGAAAAATGAGGTTTTTGGGGGTTTTGGGTCGTGTAACCCGTAACAGCATTTTTCTGGTTCTGGTGTGATTCGCCGGACGAATTTGGTATTCGCCAGGCGAATTGAGTCTGGCCACTAGCTCGCCAGGCGAAGTGCTGGCGAAGGCAGATTCGCCAGGCGAATTTGCCAGTCGCCAGGCGAATTTGGAATTACAGAAAGGGGGTAGCTTCTGTAACTCTTGGAGTTTTTCAATATTGGTGATTCGCCACTGGCTCGCCAGGCGAAGTGCTGGCGAATGGGATTCGCCAGGCGAATCTGACTGTTTCTCAATAAATTCTTAACTTTTGAAAATTCATAACTCTTGATCCGTAACTCGGATCGGGACGTTCTTTATATCGTTGGAAAGCTTATGAAATGTTCTTTCTTGTAAAAATGGTTTTTGAGATTGTTGCCCGATTAAATTATGTCAGAAATTGGAAAATGTGTTGTTTTGTCGAATTTTACGGTTACAATTGTGTGTAATTAGTGTATATCATGCAATGTGTTGATGGTATGGATATGGTATGACTTCCGTGTTGTTGTGAAGTGAAATTGCATGAAATACATGTTGTGGTGATGAATTATGGCCGAAAGGCAAGAAATTGCAATGTGTGTATTTAATGGTATATGCATGACTATATTGTGAAATATGTGTGCATTGCATGAGTGTATGTGGTCATTTTGTATGAGAAACATCATGACATGCATTCATGTGTCGCGATTCCGTGGAGAATCGGGTGTAATATCACGTCCCTGTTGGGTGTGAGTGATTGATTACACAAATGATCATTGAGGATCCTCTGAACATTGCGTAGTCAATGGGTGTAATCGTTGCGATGAGTTACACTTGATTCCGTGGGAATCTTCAGAATGATTGTGTGCCCTTGTGGGGTTTGAGCAATCGGATTGTGTCTGCGTGAACAATCCAGAAACATCGGATGCCATGATGGTATGAGCGATGGGGAAATATCGTAGGCCCGGCAGGGAGGATATTTCCATTGAGTTCTTCAATTGAGCTCGGGTGATGAGTCGGTACTGCATGCATCTGCATAGAGTCGAGAGTCGGTCTCTATGAGTTGTATTGATCATCTTTGTATTTGTGCATTGATGAATAAACATTGATATATGTATGTTTATGGGAAATGATATAAACTGTATCTTATAATGATGCATTGTTGAATGAACAAGTATGTGTGTGTTCATGTGGAATGATGATAATGGTGAATGTATGCATAATGAATATGCTTGATGATATATCTATATTGTGATATATGATGAGTTGTGGTGAGAATATGTGTTATATGTTTATGTTGTAGTACATAATTATATGCATTGTTATTATGATAATATTTCTCACCCTTCTGCTGTTTTATGATGCTCCATGAGGCATTGCAGATTAGGTATCTGGCGGTCTTTTTGTGAAGCGTGTCTTCATTTTCCTTGTTGGTCGGTTGGCTCTGATATGTAGCACCGGGTAGCTAGGACGTTTGATCTTTTGTGATACATTTGTATATGTATCTTGCTGATAAATTTGTGTATATAAACATGATGTTGCTTGTGATTCATACTGGATGATGTATATATATGTTGATGTATATATATATGTGGTTGTTATTCAATATTTTAGATGTTTCCGCTTTTATTCTAAATATTGAGATGTGGGTGTAAGGATAAAGTTCCTCTGTGGCAAGTTACCCCACTGTTGCATGTCAATATTATGAGCAGGTGATGGATGTATTAAATGAGTGTATGATGTGACATGCCTCTTTTATACTATGTTTTAATCGTACTCTGGCGAATTATTTTATATGTGCCTAAATGATTTATGTGATTATTTGGGGGTATAGAAAGGGGGTGTTACACTCAAACCCCACAAGGGCACACAATCATTCTGAAGATTCCCACGGAATCAAGTGTAACACATCGCAACGATTACACCCATTGACTACGCAATGTTCAGAGGATCCTCAATGATCATTTGTGTAATTAATCACTCACACCCAACAGGGACGCGATATTACACCCGATTCTCCACGAATCGCGACACATGAATGCATGTCATGATGTTCCTCATACAAAATGACCACATACACTCATGCAATGCATACATATTTCACAATATAGTCATGCATTCATCACATATAATCCACATACATTCACATCAATTGTATAACAACATACACAATTATCCAAACAATTCAATTTACGGTTCACCGTAAAAGTCGGGTAAAAATAATATTTTTCTTCACCAAATCATAGAACATATTTTTAGCTTCACATCCATATAAAGAACACCTCAATCGGATAACCAACGCAAAAGATATGGATATTTCAAAATAACGCAAAAACATAAACCGGAGGCCGGACACTACGATACGGTTCGAAAATACTGCTCTAATTGAACCAGGTTCAGACCTCAACACCATTTTTCCTAGAAAGAACATCTCATTAGCTTTCCAACGCTTTGAACGGGGACCAAAACCGACTTACGTTTTAGGAGATATGAATTTCCGAAGTTTTCCCGAAAAACCAGAATTTTATGGTATAGCTCAGTATGTATCGATACATAGGCTTATGTATCGATGCAAAAGGCAACATGTATCGATACATAGCACGCATGTGTCGACGCATGCTGTAGTGAAAATTCTGTTTTCTTAAAATTCTACAGTATGTATCGATACATAAGGGTTATGTATCGATACATAAACCATTTCGTATCGATACATGGCTGTTATGTATCGATGCATAACTCTGTTTTTCTCAAAAACCAGATTTCTCAAATTGCACCCTTGCTGTAACTTTTTCCAAATGCCCGAAAACTCGACTAAATCGAACATTTTCACCGAAACAAACATATACGCGCAACCACCAAATACATAAGAACAATTTAGAACACATAAACGAAATTTCTACGACGTTCGATTTTTCGATTAAATTTCAACCTTTCAAAAACCAGAATTTTCAAACATCACCAAATCGAATAAAAAGCACGCTATACGACAACCTAACCTTACTTGATACAACTACATAATTTATTCCGAATTCTAACCGTGAAAACATCAGTTTTTATCGACTTTGTCCAATTCGACCTAAACGGAAAAACAACGGAAACATAACGAAAACTAACCAAAACATAACCAAACTTCATGAAACTTTAAACAGCAGCTCACATACATATAACCAACCAACACATGTATTTATACGACTTTTCGACCGTAAAAACATCGGTTTCTATCGATTTCGTCAAATACGGCATAAACGGAAACATATGGAAAATCAACCAAAACATCCACACAAAACACATACATAATCATACACAAAGTTAGGATAACAATATTTCACACCCTTACCCGATTAAATCGACTCCGAAAGATTGATCTTGGTGATTTTCCACACTTTTCTCTTTGCTCTTCTCTTTTCTCCTTTTTCTCTCAAAATTCTGTTTTTCTCTCTTTCTCACCTCTAACTTTCTATTTCTATTCTTTTTCTTTCTTTCTTATACTTTTCTTTCTTTCTTTTTCTTTATATTTTCTCAAAATATCTACTAACTAACTAACTATCATTAAATGTGAAATATCTAAAATACCCTCCAATCTAATATTCCCCCGCAAACTCTCAAAAACGGTAAAATCACATAATATGCAAACATAACATATTCACACACCAATATCACAAATAACATAATTATTGCCCAATTAAATAAAAGACTCAACCAAATAGAATCAATCAACACAAAAATGGAAATATCAAAATCCACTACCACAAAAAAGACCTTAGACAGCGCTTTTTTTGCCCTTAGACAGCGCTTTTAAGCGCTGTATAAACCTGCGCTGCTATAGGTTTAGACAGCGCTTTGGGTAATACCAAAAGAGCTGTCTAAAGTGGGGTATATTTAATGAAAAGCGCTGTCTATGGTACCTTTAGACAGCGCTTTTTGACATTATAAGGTATACCTTAGACATCGCTTTCAATAAAAGCGCTGTCTAAGGTCAACCTTTTTGAATTTTTCTAGGTATACCTTAGACAACGCTTTTGTCAAAAGCGCTTTCTAAGCCCTACCTTAGACAGTGCTTTTGTTAGAAGCGCTGTCTAAGCCCTACCTTAGACAGCGCTTTCTCCAGAAGCGCTGTCTAAGGTATACGAAAAATTTTATATAAATTTTTTTAAACCACAATTTTTACCAGGTTTTTTCAACCAGAATTTTACCTGTTTTTCAACCAGCAATTTTTTTCAGAAATTGGCAATTCAAACCATTGGCAATTTACAACAAAATTATATATGCAAAACAATTGGCAATTCAAACCAATATATATATTTAAAATTACAAACCAAAATTATATATACACCTATTTATAATTACAAATCATTACATTTTTTCTACAAATGCACATATTACTTATACTAATACTTTTGCATCCAACCAAAGCATTGCTTCAAATCTACATTATAGGTCCTGAAAACACAAAGATTGTAATTCAATTAAAAGAAAATATGGATAAATCCTAAGTTTTATCAAGTAGCATCACTAATATAATAAAACATGTGATAATTAATATACCTTCACATAATTCCATGTAATAATGGGGTTGACTCTCCGCCGTGGTTAATTGCGACCAACAACCAATGTCCACTGTAAGATTAAACAAGTGTAAGATTAACAGCTATATCCTTTGTTTTGGATCTTGTTGGAGTCTAAATAACATTACCATGTAAAAAATGAAAATAAAATGCTCTTTCACTAATATATAACAAATATGACATAATATATAACAAATATAATAAAGAAATCAAGTATATAACAAATTTTACCTCTTTCACTAACATCTCTTTCTTTTCTTGGTTGGAATATGAATTACTTGTGTCTTAGCAATGCAGACGGATGAATGGATCCAAATTCCCTCGTTATGGTCATTTCTGATATATGACTCATCCGCTATAAGATCCTCATCTTGATCATTTGTATTCAACTCATTCCGTCTAATGCATGACTCATTCTCAACATCAATATCACATTGATCTACACCGCTATCATCAACCACTTTGTTAGATAGAAGCACTATAGACCATTTCGTACTCGTCGGGTCAGTGACATAGAACACTTGTCTAGCTTGAGATGCTAGAATAAAAGGCTCATCTTTGTACCCCACCCTATTAAGATCCACTTGCAAAAATCCAGACTTATCCATTCGTATGCCACTACTATTTACCCAGTTGCAACCAAAGATTGGAATCTGAAACTTCTCGTAATCAAACACCCAAATGTGCTCAATAACTCCAAAATATGACAGATTTGCATATTTGGGGTTTAAGTCCTTCATACTTGATATGTGCATTGCTTCAGCTAGGACGGTGACACCACTATTTTGCATAGTACTTTTATCGTCTTGGTCTTTGGTATAAAATGTGTATCCATTAATTGCGTATGCGCTATGAGAATACACATGCAAACTTGGACCATATGCCAAACATCTCAACCTTTCTGTTACTGAAGCAGGATCTGAAGAGCGCTTCGAATAAATATGATCCTTTAACCATTGTATGAAACTTTGATTGTGCTCTCGTACTATCCAATTTTCATTTCTGTTCTGATTTAACCCTCGGAGGACATCCTTGTGCATCTCAACATATGGCTCAACCTCATTATCATTGTGCAGAACATACAAATGCACTTGATCCCGTTCATCCCTTGATACTGTCACAATTTTATTTCCAATTAATTTTTTACCATCCTTTTTTTCAAAAATATGAGCTTTGGGGAGTCCAATCGACTGAACATTGGACAAATATTCAGTACAAAATTCAACCGCTTCTTCAACAATGTATCGTTCAACAATACACCCCTCTGGTCGACTTCGGCTTTTCACGTACCCTTTTAATATTTTCATATAACGTTCAGCAGGGTACATCCATCTCATATAAGCTGGTCCACACAACTGTGTCTCTTTCACAAGATGAACAACTAGATGTACCATTATGTCAAAAAAAGAGGGAGGAAAATACATTTCAAGCTCACACAAGGTAATAACTATCTCTTTTTGTAGTGTTGGTAAGATATCGGGATCGACTACCTTACTACAAATTGACCTAAAGAAAAAACACAAATTAGTTATGGCGCTTCTTACTTTCACTGGCAAAATAGAACGTATACCTATTGGTAGAAAGTGTTCCATTATAACATGGCAGTCGTGTGTCTTTAAACTCTTCAACGTGAGGTCTTTCATAGACACAAGTCTTCTGACATCTGAAGAGTATCCTTCTGGAACTTTAACTCCACTCAGAAACTTACACAATATTTTCTTCTCCTTTCTAGACAGAGTAAAAGCAGCAGGTGGTAGATATGTTCGTCTTCCTTTCTTCACGGGTGCTAATTCAAGTCTAATCCCCATCGCTTCCAAGTCTTTTCTTGCTTTAAGGCCATCCTTAGTCTTTCCTTTTATATTGAGTAACGTACCAATAACACTTTCAAATACATTTTTCTCAATATGCATAACATCGAGAAAATGTCTCACATACAAAGACTTCCAATATGGCAATTCAAAAAATATCGACCTCTTTTTCCACCCACCTTTGACAACCTTATGTGCAAAAGGTTTGCCAAACTCAGTACGCATATCTTTCACCTTTTTAAAAACTTGGTCACCTGACAACATAGGTGGAGCTCTACCTTGTTCGATGTCTCCATTGAATTCTTGTCTCCACCCACGGTAGTTATGTTTGGCATTTAAGAATCTACGATGACCGAGAAAGACATTCTTATGACCAAACTCCAATCGCTTCGAAACTGTTTTATCTTCACAAATAGGACACGCTTTTTCACCTTTTATGCTGTACCCTGATAGATTCCCGTAAGCTGGAAAATCATTAATTGTGCCAAACAGCATCGCCCTCAAATTGAAACTTTCTTTCCTATATCCATCATAAACCTCCACACCGTTCTCCCACAATATCTTTAAATCTTCGATCAAAGGTGTCAAGTATATGTCTATGTCATTCCCTGGTTGTTTAGGCCCAGAGATTAACATAGATAACATCATGTACTTACGCTTCATGCATAGCGACGGAGGTAGGTTATAAATCATAAGAATCACAGGCCATGTGGTATGTGAGATACTTTGAAGACCATGCGGGTTCATTCCATCAGTAGATAATGCCAAGCGAAGGTTTCTTGCTTCTTCTCCAAAGTCAGGATAATCATTATCAATTTTTGACCACTGTGGTGAATCAGCCGGATGTCGCAACTTTCCATCAATAATTCTTTCATCTGCATGCCAAGTCAGGTGTCTTGCATCGGTTTCACTACGAAACAAGCGCCTAAATCTCGGTATTATAGGAAAATACCATAAGACCTTGGCTGGAGACAATTTTTTCTTATATCGAGACAAACCACATTTAGGGCACTCAGTTAACGATGCATATTCGTTTCAAAACAAAACGCAATCGTTTGGACAAGCATGTATCTTATCATAGCTCATGCCAATATAACACAACATTTTTTTGGCCTCATAGGTTCGATTGGGAAGAACATTATCCTCCGGTAGTATTTCTCTCAAAAGGGCCAACAACTCTGTGAAACTTTTATCCGACCATCCATTGCCCGCCTTTAAGTTGTACAACTTCAATACCGCAGACAGTCTTGTGAATTTAGTGCAACCTTGATAGAGCGGTTTCTCTGCATCGCTTACCAACCTCTCTAACATTTCGGGACAATCATGAAGATCTTCTACAACTGCTTCTGCAATCTCTTCGACTCGATCACAATCGTATGTTTCCGTGTCTTTGTCATCTGAAGCATAGGTCGTATTACTTTTCCCCGTCGGTTCAACATTCTCGTTAATTTTCTCCCCATGATGTATCCAACACTTATAACTTCGATCAATTCCATTCATCAGTAAATGCGATTTCAAACCATCTGCGTCAACCCTATCCACATAACAACAACCCAAGCAAGGACATTTTATTCGATTGAGCTCTTCAGCATCAGCGTGTTGAACAGCAAACTTAACGAAATCCAATACCCCATTCTCGTACTCTTTGGACAATCGATCGACATCCATCCATTTTTTATCCATGGTTTTCCTACTTATTAAGGTCAACAAAATAACATTAATTCAACCATATTAATCAAGAAATGAACAAGTTTGATAGTGTTTGATATGTAACTGGTTGAATTTCTTATGTTTTAGTGAAATGTTTATGTTCATTATATTTGTTTATTAACTCAACCATCTCAAATTCTAGAATTTTGAGGCTTCAAAAACAAGCTTTGAATTCTAAAATCAGAGGACATTTCCATCAATTTTAAGAGTTTTTTAGAAGATTTAAGAGGTGGAAAAAATAAAACTAAACTAAACTATTTCCATCAATTTTAACAAAACTCCATCAATTTTAAGAGTTTTTTAGAAGATTTCATCAAACATACTCATTCACTACAAAACTTCATTAACAAAACTTCATTAATAAAAGGGTTAATACCCCTTTTACCCCCTGCCATATGGGCGTGTTTTGAAAAACCCCCCTGCGAAAAAAAAAGTTGCAAGATTGACCTTAACAAATTTCAAAAGTTACCATTTAGACCTTCATCAGGCCACATCATCAAAAATAATGATGTGGCAGCCATTTTTTTAATTTTTTAAGGAAAATAAACTCCACATCATTAAAGGCATTGTGAAATGACTCTTATACCCATTCTTTTACATAATTTATTAATAATTTTAATTAATTCTTTTTAGAAATTAATTAATTAAGTTTTTTTAGAAAAAAGTTAATTAAAATTTTGAAAATCATTCCGGGCCTTAAGCCTGTATCATTTCAGCACTGGCCCAATATTCATGTTTGTTAGTAGTAGTATTAATGGGATATATAAACACAAGTACATTTGTGAAAAAAATCAATGTGGGACTTTAAGCCTTCAAAAAAAACTCACACTCCATACACCTGCAACCTTATATACAACCACAAAACATCGATTTCTTCCTACCTTGAGATTCACAACAACATAAGATTCTCAGTACAATCAAAAAGAGTGGCGAACCAAAAAAACAAATCTCAAACTCGAGTCAAACACTGAAACCAAAACGTGATAGCCATTTTTGAACGGGAACATGTGCAATCTGAACCAAACATGGACTTGAACCGAGTCAATCGAACAACAAAACCGTCACTGATTCTAAAGTAAACGAAGAAGAAACATGAAATACGTACCGATGAGGATTTCCGGTGCGACGACTCTATGAAATTGGCTTTGTCGGCAGCTTCGCAGGTATCGTTTCGTACCTCTCTTCCTTGTGTCTCCTCAATCTTTCTGTTCGATCTTCTTCTTCAATTTCTGCTATGTGACATATTGATCGTGTGAATTAGTTACAGCTTTGCTTTTGTGACCTGCTTCTACTTGCTTGCTTCGTTCAATTGTTGTTTTGAATCTTGATTGCAGGTTGTTGAATTGATTATGGTGACTTGTTTGAATGTGATTTCTGCAGGTTTCTGCAGATTGACGTGAATTGAAGATGATGAAGAGAAGGTTGTTGGGTTGTTGCGGTTGATGCGATTTGCAAGGAGTGTTGAAATTTGATGCACAACTGTTCACATATGGAGTAAGCTTCCAAGAAGAAAGAAAAAGAATGAAGAAGAAGACCCCGAGTGAAGAATCAAGAGGAAGCCTTTCACAGTGCTTGTTATGATGATGAGAAACTGGAGATGAATTGAAGAAGTTGCGAAAGTTTGTTATGAAATCCTGTTAGAGTGTGTAGAATTCTGTCATGTAGAGTTTCTTTCCAATTTTCATTAAAGTCCCACATTGATTTTTTTCACAAATGTACTTGTGTTTATATATCCCATTAATACTACTACTAACAAACATGAATATTGGGCCAGTGCTGAAATGATACAGGCTTAAGGCCCGTAATGATTTTCAAAATTTTAATTAACTAATATCTAAAAAAACTTAATTAATTAATTTCTAAAAAGAATTAATTAAAATTATTAATAAATTATGTAAAAGAATGGATTAATAAATTATGTAAAAGAATGGGTATAAGAGTCATTTCACAAAGCCTTTAATGATGTGGAATTTATTTTCCTAAAAAAATTAAAAAAATGGCTGCCACATCATTATTTTTGATGATGTGGCCTGATGAAGGTCTAAATGGTAACTTTTGAAATTTGTTAAGGTCAATCTTGCAACTTTTTTTTTCGCAGGGGGTTTTTTCAAAACACGCCCATATGGCAGGGGGCAAAAAGGGTATTAACCCTTAATAAAACTCATCAAACATAATCATTCACTACAACATTGTAAAGCAACAAAACCCTACAACAACAATGTAAAGCAACAAAACCCTATTCTTCACAACAACGACGTACCTTTAACGACGGTAACAACGACAATGCAAGAACGAAATGTATCAAAGAGCAGAAAGAGAAATGAACGACGACGGCAATGAGCAGAAACGAAAACAACGGCAGTGAGCAGAAACGGACGGACGACAATGCAACGACGGTAATAACGAACGACGGCACGGTGGAGGACGGTTGACGGTGAAGGTTTTTCGTTCGCAAGGGTTTTGAGCTCTGTTCGCTAGCAGGGGAGAAGAAAGAGCGGAAATATGAAAATGAATACTGACTATTCATATATTTTAATTTAATTAGACCTTAGACAACGCTTGTCATAAAAGCGCTTTCTAAGGTGGATCTTAGACAGCGCTTTTCAAAGCGCTTTCTAAAGTTGGCCTTAGACAGCGCTTTCGATTTTATTTTTTTTTAATTTTTAAGACCTTAGACAGCGCTTTTAATGAAAGCGCTGTCTAATATTTTCCTTTAATTTTTTTTTGTAATTAATAAAACTTTAGAGAGCGCATTTTACCCAAGCGCTGTCTAAGGTCTTATATTTTTTTAAATTTATAAGATCTTAGAAAGCGCTTTTGACCAAAGCGCTGTCTAAGGTCTTATATTTTTTGCGCTTTTATTTTTTTAAATGAATAGATTCCTTGTTTTTAACTTATAACAGCGCTTTTTTATTAAAGCGCTGTCTAAGGTGCGATGTTATAACTTACTTTTGTTGTAGTGATCGGGCTGTTACAACTCTCCCCCACTTTAGAAATTTTCGTCCTCGAAAATATTACCTGATCCAAACAACTCCGGATACGACTCGCGCATCCCACTTTCCAATTCCCAAGTCATATTGCCTTCTGAAGCGCCTCCCCACGCCACTTTCACAAGCGCAATATCCTTGCCTCTTAGCTTCTTAACTTCACGATCCAAAATCTTAATCTGTAAAACTTCAACCGTAAGATTGTCTCTCACTTCTACCTCGTCCATAGGAATAATATGTGACGAATCCGGAACATACTTCTGAAGTTGCGAAATATGGAACACATCATGCAAATTCGAAAGGTTTGGAGGCAACGCCACACGATAAGCCACAGCACCAACACGTGCAGTAATCTGATAAGGACCAATAAAACGAGATGTCAACTTCTTTGACTTCAAAGCACGACCCACACCCGTAACCGGTGTAACTCTCAAAAACACATGTTCGCCTTCCTTAAACTCAAGATATTTCCTTCTCTTGTCATGATAGCTCTTTTGTCTACTTTGAGAAGCTCTCATCTTTTCCCGAATAAACTTCACTTTCTCCGTCGTTTCCTGCACCAATTCCGGTCCAACAATCGTCCTCTCACCGGTTTCATGCCAACACAAAGGTGTTCGACATCTCCTACCATACAAAGCCTCAAATGGTGCCATACCAATACTCGAATGAAAACTGTTATTATACGTGAACTCAATCAACGCCAAATAACTATCCCAAGCACCACCTTGCTCTAGCACACAAGCACGCAACAAATCTTCCAACGATTGAATCGTCCTCTCGGTTTGACCATCTGTTTGCGGATGGTAAGCCGAACTCAATCTTAACTTAGAACCCAAAGCCTCTTGTAAACTCACCCAAAATCTCGATGGAAATCTCGGATCTCGATCCGATACAATACTCTTAGGAACTCCATGTAACTTCACAATCACACGAACATAAATCTCGGCTAACTTCTCCAAAGGATAACTAATATCAATTGGAATAAAGTGAGCAGATTTAGTAAGCCTATCTACAATCACCCAAATAGCATTATGACCTCTTTGCGTATTCGGCAATCCCGTAACAAAATCCATCGATATACTATCCCATTTCCACTCTGGAATATCCAACGGTTGCAACAAACCACTAGGCTTCTGATGTTCCACCTTTGACTTTTGACAAGTCAAACACGCATACACAAACTGAGCAACATCTCTTTTCAAACCAGACCACCAAAAGATCTTCTTCAAATCCTGATACATCTTATTCGCACCCGGATGAATACTTAAATTACTTCGGTGTCCTTCCTCTAAAATCAACTTTTTCAACTCCGCGTCGTCGGGAATACAAATACGACAACGAAATCTCAAAACTCCCAAGTTATCAACCTTGAAATCCTCATTCTCATTCATCATTAAATCAACGAACTTCAAATCCAACTTTTGCTTTTCACTAACCGTTGCAAGAAAATCATTCGTAACATGTAACATACCAAGTCTCACACTTCGCGGCGTCATTTCACAAACCAAACTCAAGTCTCTAAAATCCTCCAAAAGTTCCCATTCTTTCATCATCAATGCGGACATATGTAACGACTTCCGACTCAAGGCATCGGCCACCACGTTTGCCTTACCCGGATGGTAATTCAAACCAAAATCATAATCCTTCAAAAGCTCTAACTATCTTCTTTGTCTCATGTTCAATTCTTTCTGATCAAATAAATATCTTAAGCTTTTGTGATCACTAAAAACTTCAAATCTTGCACCATAAAGGTAATGCCTCCAAATTTTCAAAACAAACACCACCGCCGCTAACTCCAAGTCATGCGTAGGATAATTCTTTTCATGCACTCTTAATTGTCGTGAAGCATAAGCCACAACTTTTCCATCTTGCATCAGAACACCACCTAACCCAATCAATGAAGCATCACAATACACCACAAATGGATCTGTAGGATTCGGTAAAATCAAGACCGGAGCCGTTGTCAACCTTCTTTTTAGCTCAATGAAACTCTTTTCACAATCTATATCCCAAATGAAAGCCTTTCCTTTACAAGTCAATTGCGTTAATGGAAGTGCCAACTTCGAAAATCCTTCAATGAACCTCCGATAATAACCCGCCAAGCCTAAAAAGCTTCGAATTTCTGTAACCGATCTAGGAGTCTCCCACTGCATCACCGCATCAATCTTGGATGGATCAACACTAATACCACTCCCAAAAATAACATGTCCAAGAAAACTTACTTTCGATAACCAAAAGTCACATTTTGACAACTTAGCATACAATTGTTTCTCTTTCAAAATTTGTAACACAATTCTCAAATGCTCTTCATGCTCCTCTTGAGACTTAGAGTAAATCAAAATATCATCGATGAACACAACCACAAAACGATCCAACTGTTCATGAAAAATACGATTCATGTATTCCATAAACACCCCCGGCGCATTAGAAACCCCGAATGGCATCAAGGAATATTCGTAATGACCATACCGTGTCCTAAAAGCCGTCTTCTGAATATCCTCATCTTTCACCCGAATTTGGTGATATCCCGATCTCAAATCAATCTTGCTAAAAACACGCGCACCAACTAATTGGTCCATCAAATCATCAATCCTTGGAAGCGGATACTTGTTCTTAATTGTCACCTTGTTCAACTGTCGATAATCAATACATAACCGCATACTTCCATCCTTTTTCTTTACCAACAATACCGGAGCACCCCAAGGAGAAACACTTGGCCTTATAAATCTCTTATCCAACAAGTCATTCAATTGCTTCTTCAATTCTATCAACTCTGATGCTGACATACGATACGGTGCCATCGAAATCGGTCTAGTACCCGGAACTAGATCAATAGAAAACTCAACTTCTCTCTTCGGCGGTACCTCTGTAATATCCTCAGGAAACACTTCTGGAAAATCACACACCACTGGAAACATATCAATACCAATCTTACTCTCCACTGACAATGATGCAAACAAACCAAACAATTGAGCTTCGTCCGCTAAAAGTTCCTTCAACTCTTTAGTGGATAGGAAACTCGAGTCTTCGTCCTCTTCCAAAGAAGGAAACCTCACTAACTTGTGATAACAATCTATATGAACTCTATTAAATTGCAACCAATTCATACCCAAGACCACATCCAATCCTTCCAATGGCAAACACACTAAGTCCATCTCAAAGTCTTTACCATAAATGGTTAAAGGACAACTTAGACAAACCAAAGAAGTAGTTACTGACCCCATTGCTGGAGTATCAATAACCATTTTAACATCCATCAGAGACAACACAAGATTCAAACGCTTCGCGCACTCAGACGAAATAAACGAATGAGTCGCTCCAGTATCAATAATAGCAACTAAAGGTGTACTATTAATAAAGCATGTACCTTTAATCAAACGGTCTGCATTAGTAGTTTGAGTCCCCGCCAATGCAAACACCTTTCCGCCCGCTTGAGCTTGTTTCGGCTTAGTACACTTAGTACTAATGTGACCAACTTCTCCACAATTATAGCACTTCACCATATTCCTTCTACAATCTGTAGCAACATGCCCAAGACCTCCACAGTTAGCACATTTCGCTTCCGTCTTCCTACAATCAAATGATTTATGACCCATACCTCCACACTTGAAACACTTTACGGGACCAGAACTTCCTCCTCCAGACCTCCTATGAAAGTTTCCCTTATGCTTGCCCTTATCAACGGGTGTCACATAAGGTCCACCTCGAGCTTGTTGCTTTCCCTTCCTCTCATTCAAACTTTTGTAGTGTGTAGAACGAGCCTTACTATCTTCCTCGAAGATTCTACAACATTCCGTCAAATCCGAAAACCTTCTTATCCTTTGATATCCCACAGCTTGCTTAATCTCCAGACGTAAACCATTCTCATATTTAATACACTTTGAGAACTCAGCAGTAATCGCGACATAATGAGGATGGAATTGAACCAACTCCACAAATTTAGCAGTATAGTCCACCACGGACATACTACCTTGTTTTAGTTCAAGAAATTCCATCTCCTTCTTTCCCTTCACACTCTCAGGGTAATACTTTCTCAAGAACTCAGTACGAAATAAATCCCATGTTACCTCTTCATCATCCACCTCAAGAACTTCACGTATACCGACCCACCAATCGTCAGCTTCTTCCTTCAGCATGTGAGACCCAAGCCTCACCTTATTCTCCTCCGCACAGCCCATGACTCTGAAGATTCTTTCAATCTCTTTCAACCAATTTTGAGCTCCATCGGGATCAAATCTTCCTTTGAAGACCGGTGGTTGATTCTTCCTGAACTCGTCATTAGCACTTACATTCGGCGCACCTTGCACCGCCCTAGCCATTGCTTCCAAAGCAGCAGCCATCACATTATCGTTTCTACCAGCCATATTCTGATCATTCCCAAGAATAAAAACAAAGGTCAAACAACAGTTCAACCAACACAACAACGAGACAGACACGACTGACTCAACCTTGGCTCTGATACCACTTAATGTAACACCCCTTTCTATACCCCCAATTAATCAATTAGGCACGTATATAAAATTTGATCAGAGTATAATTAAAACAACATGGCATAAAAAGGTATGTCACATTATACTTGAAATTAAACACATACAACACCTGCTCACAAAGATATGCAACAGTGGGGTAACTTTCAAACAACAAAGGATCTCAGTCCTTATACCCACATCTCAATATTTAGAATAAAAGCGGAAACATCTAAAATATTGAATAACAACCACATATATACATCAACATATATATACATCATCCAGTATGAATCACAAGCAACATCATGTTTATATACACAAGTTCATCAGCAAGATACATATGCAAATGTATCACAAAAATATCAAAACGTCCTAGCTACCCGGTGCTACATATCAGAGCCAACCGACCAACAAGGAAAATGAAGACACGCTTCAAAAAAAGACCGCCAGATACCTAATCTGCAATGCCTCATAGAGCATCATAAAACAGCAGAAGGGTGAGAAATATTATCATAATAACAATGCATATAATTATGTACTACAACATAAACATATAACACATATTCTCACCACAACTCATCATATATCACAATATAGATATATCATCAAGCATATTCATTATGCATACATTCACCATTATCAACATCCCACATGAACACACACATACTTGTTCATTCAACAATGCATCATTATAAGATACAGTTTATATCATTTCCCATAAACATACATATATCAATGTTTATTCATCAATGCACAAATACAAAGATGATCAATGCAACTCATAGAGACCGACTCACGACTCTATGAAGATGCATGCGGTACCGACTCATCACCCGAGCTCAATTGAAGAACTCAATGGAAATATCCTCCCTGCCGAGCCTACAATATTTCCCCATCGCACATACCATCATGGCATCCGATGTTTCTGGATTGTTCACGCAGACACAATCTGATTGCTCAAACCCCACAAAGGCACACAATCATTCTGAAGATTCCCACGGAATCAAGTGTAACACATCGCAACGATTACACCCATTGACTAAGCAATGTTTAGAGGATCCTCAATGATCATTTGTGTAATCAATCACTCACACCCAATAGGGACGCGATATTACACCCGATTCTCCACGAATCGCGACACATGAATGCATGTCATGATGTTCCTCATACAAAATGACCACATACACTCATGCAATGCATACATATTTCACAATATAGTCATGCATTCATCACATATAATCCACATACATTCACATCAATTGTATAACAACATACACAATTATCTAAACAATTCAATTTACGGTTCACCGTAAAAGTCGGTTAAAAGTCGGCTAAAAATAATATTTTTCTTCACCAAATCATAGAACATATTTTTAGCTTCACATCCATATAAAGAACACCTCAATCGGATAAACAACGCAAAAGATATGGATATTTCAAAATAACGCAAAAACATAAACCGGAGGCCGGACACTACGATACGGTTCGAAAATACTGCTCTAATTGAACCAGGTTCAGACCTCAACACCATTTTTCCTAGAAAGAACATCTCATTAGCTTTCCAACGCTTCGAACGGGGACCAAAACCGACTTACGGTTTAGGAGATATGAATTTCCGAAGTTTCCCCGAAAAACTAGAATTTTATGGTACAGCTCAGTATGTATCGATACATAGATTTATGTATCGATGCAAAAGGCAACATGTATCGATACATAGCACGCATGTGTCGACGCATGCTGTAGTGAAAATTCTGTTTTCTTAAAATTCTACATTATGTATCGATACATAAGGGTTATGCATCGATACATAAACCATTTCGTATCGATACATGGCTGTTATGTATCGATGCATAACTCTGTTTTTCTCAAAAACCAGATTTCTCAAATTGCACCCTTGCTGTAACTTTTTCCAAATGCCCGAAAACTCGGCTAAATCGAACATTTTCACCGAAACAAACATATACGCGCAACCACCAAATACATAAGAACAATTTAGAACACATAAACGAAATTTCTACGACGTTAAATTTTTCGATTAAATTTCAACCTTTCAAAAACCAGAATTTTCAAACATCACCAAATAGAATAAAAAGCACGCTATATGACAACCTAACCTTACTCGATACAACTACGTAATTTATTCCGAATTCTAACCGTGAAAACATCGGTTTTTATCGACTTTGTCCAATTCGACCTAAACGGAAAAACAACGGAAACATAACGAAAACTAACCAAAACATAACCAAACTTCATGAAACTTTAAACAGCAGCTCACATACATATAACCAACCAACACATGTATTTATACGACTTTTCGACCGTAAAAACATCGGTTTCTATCGATTTCGTCAAATACGGCATAAACGGAAACATATGGAAAATCAACCAAAACATCCACACAAAACACATACATAATCATACACAAAGTTAGGATAACAATATTTCACACCCTTACCCGATTAAATCGACTCCGAAAGATTGATCTTGGTGATTTTCCACACTTTTCTCTTTGCTCTTCTCTTTTCTCCTTTTTCTCTCAAAATTCTGTTTTTCTCTCTTTCTCACCTCTAACTTTCTATTTCTATTCTTTTTCTTTCTTTCTTATACTTTTCTTTCTTTCTTTTTCTTTATATTTTCTCAAAATATCTACTAACTAACTAACTATCATTAAATGTGAAATATCTAAAATACCCTCCAATCTAATATTCCCCCGCAAACTCTCAAAAACGGTAAAATCACATAATATGCAAACATAACATATTCACACACCAATATCACAAATAACATAATTATTGCCCAATTAAATAAAAGACTCAACCAAATAGAATCAATCAACACAAAAATGGAAATCTCAAAATCGGGCTGTTACATCATTGGATAGTGAACTTGTAGTTGAACTAAAATTCAAAGATTACTCTGAAAAGTGGTTGTGGGATAAAAGGGCAATGCAATGCCACTCATGAAAGTTGTTGCACATTTATTCTTTATAATTTTCTTGCAGCTACATAATTGAGGTGTGCCCATTGCAGCTTCAACATCTTACATCCTTTCTAATGTTGGCAGAACTAGACATATATGTAGTTACTTGTCAGCCATCCATGAATCAGCTCTTGAATATTTGATTTCATCATTATTACACTTAAATTAGTCTCGGTTGTGTTAAAACGTCTGTATATTAGGCATTATCTGTAGGAAGCAATAATAATAGAAGTAAAATTGTGGATCTTCTTGAAGTAGCTAGTTTGTTTTCTTACAATACTGCAACTATTCTTCAATTGCAATAGACTATTCTAGTTTAAATTTAGTAATTTTCTTTTAATGTTACTATCTGATGAGGCCTAAATATGTGCAGAAGGTAACAAATCTATTGAGTGTATGTTCAAAATGAGACATTAAGTTTTCAATTGAATCTTTAAAACTACTAAGCTTCAGGCAGAAAGAAATGATTAATCTTTATTTTTATGTGATTTACACTTTCTATATATTCTAACTATTATTTTTCAGTTTAAGTGTTTCAAAATGGCTACTTCTAAATTGGAGGGATTATGACTTAATTGCATTATTTGCAGAGGCTTGGAAGTTGATTTGACCAGTAAGTATTATCTCCTACTATCCTATAAATAAGTTCTTACTAGTTTTGTAATTAATTATGTGTTAATGGATGCAATTTTTTCACATGTCCCGTGTCATTAAGAACTCACAATTTTAATTTGAATATTTGAATATTTGTTTTTACTAGTTCTGTAATAATTATAATGCGTTGATGAATGCAATTTCTTTATTTAGTTTACTAATGTTGAGAAAAAGGATGATTGACATTATTCAGAATGAGTATTTATTTTGAGCTTTTTGTTTAAGTTTTCAAGGTTTTGCATTTGTATCACATTTCCATCCACCTATTACAGCAATCAGACTTTACTCCTTTCATAGCAGTTCTTATACATGTTGAATAGAGTATTAATATCAGTACTCCAAGGCTATACTTGTTAGTCATTACCATGTTTCTTTTTTAATATGGTAGGGAAGCTGATTTTATGGTTCATGTTCTTCGTCAAATGAACAAGTTCAAAGACTTGAATTTGAAGAAATGAGAAATACAAGATATCAACTCTGCAAGGAATTAGCTAATACAAATAGAATTTTGAGCTTTCAACGGAAGTCATACTCATGGTTTTAAATTGCGGTTGCGGTCGCGGATGCGGTTGCGGTTGCGTGTGCTGCGATTGCGGCTATTGCGATTGTTGCGATACGTATTGCGTCGTAAATTTTTATTGAAAAATATTTGAAATATACCATTGAAAAACTCTTGAAATCAATCTTTTACATTACAAATGAGATGTAAATTGAGTTTTTGAGTCTCAAACTTTGATTTATGATAAAATAATATGAAGAAACATGGATGAAGTTGTTTGGGGAGAATTCTAGTGTAGTTAGACGCGTTATTTTAAATCACACCGCAATTGCGGTCTGATGCGGATGCGGTGACTACTGCATCAGCAATATTGCGGCTGCAATTTCGGTTGCAGACCGCAATAAAACCACGGTCATACTTTAGAGATCAAGTTGATGATATTGGTGATAATGATGACGAGGATGATAATGATCATGATGAAGAGATGGACTTAAAATGACAATTGACTTTGAAAATAATACATTGAATTTTTTTATGAAAATTATTATCCTTAAGTTAAATATTGATTTGTATTAGTACGTCTACAATGTTTTTTTTTATATATTTTGAATATTTAAAAATATTGAATGTATTGTGGTTCTCTAGTATTTGAAATGTTTAATTTATTATTTTGTTAAATACATAAAAATGTTAATTTTATTTAAATATTTTTTATTGATATAAAATATTTTAGGTTTAATTAAAAAACAATTTAAATTATTTATACTTTTATTAAAAAGTTAAAAAAATTAAAAAAAATTAAAAATATTAAAGATTGATTTAGTGACAACATTAATATTAAACTAGTTATATCTTTGACAGAATCTGTAATTTAAAATAATAGAAATCTATTTTAAATTGGTCACTAAATTAAAATTTGGTCACAATATTCGTCACTAAAATCGGTCACAGTTTCAGTTGCTAAATCAATCTAAAATTTGGTGGCTGAATTTGTCGCGAATGGTTAGCCACCAGCACTTTTCCGATTGAAAAATGATAGTCACGATTTCGGTCGCTAAGTCTTTTAGTGACCGATTTTTAACCTTTTTCGGTCTTTAATTCGGTCACTAAAGGCGAATTTTATAGTAGTTGTTGTTGATTAATGTTTTCAGAACAAGAACAAAATATTGCTAAGTCGCAAAAAAGAAGTTTCTTGTGACTTAACAATGTTTTATTCTTTAAATTCTTACGCAGGTTGCACAAAAGTTGAGTTTATTATATGTTATGTAGATTGTTTGTTTCGCTAACCCTTCACTGAAAATACATTTTATTTAAATTGACATAAAAACTTATAATCTGAAAATAAAGTTGTATTTGAAGACCAACTTATATCAATCAATATTTTTCGAATTGCATCCGTCTCATCGTTCATCTCACGCTGTTTAACATATAGAATGTGGGTCAATGACCTGATTCCTTCATCACATCGATATCTTTTTTTATAGTTTAATTTGAATAATAACACTTTATTGATATTATTCAAATTAAACTAGAATAGAAGGAATTGATGTCATGAAGGACTTAGACCATTGAACCACATTCTATATGTTAAAGAGCGGGAAATGAATGACGAGACGCATGCAATTTGGAAAATAGTGGCTTGTTTAAGTTTGTTTTCAAGAATAGTTTAATTTTTTAGATTACATACTTCTTCATCAATTTGAATGGTTGTATGTTGCTGTGAGGCTTATTGAAAAACAAGCAATCTACATATTATATAATAAACTCTGGGTACTTTCAACAACGGTTATTTATTTTAACTGTGATGAAATGTTATTTACCTAAATGTATATACCACAACGATTGATACAAGTAACTGTTGTGGTAGGCAGCGCATGTCTGGCCTTACTATCACGGTCTCGCGACCGTTGTAACACCCCCAATTCCCATCGCGAATAAATAATACATAAATAAAATCAGAGTAACTAAAAATTTATTTTTCCGACAGAAACAGGGATGCCACACTTAAAGAAATAAAACACAATCCCTGCTCAAAATTTGATACATAGCATAAAATAGATTACCCTCAATTGGGAAACTTTTCCATATAAAGGTAATACCAAATATATTCAACAATTATATACATTAATAACATAATCGTTCCCCGACTCCCGTGCTACGTATCAGAGCAGACACCAAGACTTAAGCAAAGACGAAGATCTAACTCTTCCACTTTCCTCCACGCCTCTAAAGCTGACAATCTGCACTATGCCATAAAAAGCATATTCCAGCAGAAGGGTGAGAAATAACAACTATAACAAGATTGCATAATAATATGCCACAACACAAATAAATTCACATATATAATATTTCTCACCGCATACATCACATACTAACACATATAGCATATATAGATTATATTCACATAATCACATATTCACACATAACGCATATGTTTATACACAAAACATATCATTCATAATTCAGTGCATTTTACACGAATGCACATCAATTCACAAATGCTATCACAAGCTCAATCACATAATTACTCCATTCCCAATTGCATATTAATCATGCATACTTTCACAATTCTTATCATTCCACATAAACATACACATTTATGTTTATTCATCAATTCACAATTATAGAGATGATAAATGCAAATCATAGAGACCGACTCACGACTCTATGCAAATGCAATGCGGTACCGACTCAATCATCTCAAGTTCACTCAGGAACTTCTGCTGGAACCATAGCTCGTTACCAATGTAACTCCCCGTCGGGCCTACGATGTTCACACATTGCTCACACCCCACATGGGCACACAATGTTTATGGATCGCTCACACCTCACCTAGGCACACAATCCGATTGCTCACACCTCACCTAGGCACACAATCGTTTGTAACCATCGCTCACACCTCACATAGGCACACGATGTTACCACGGATTCTCATTAGAATCGCTCAACACAAGAATGTACTTCATTATGCTTCACATGCAAAATGACTCAAGACATTCTTGAAATGCATACATATTCACAATATATTCATGCATTCATCTCACACAATCACATACCATCTATATACATTCACAATTCAACAATATGAATTATCTCTTCATCATTATTCATGCATTGAAAACAATTCAAACCATGCATTTCATCACATACCACATACCACAACAATCCTGCAATCACAATTACTTTCAAAAGAGATTCACACCAAAAAGGCTATTCACAACACATCATAACAACATCCTTAATCATGCATCGAAGTTTAACCCAAACAATGCACATATTTACCATAAGGCCACCAAATAACACACATTGAATTTCACATAAGCAATGCGTTTCACAAACCACAACAACAACATTGTCACAACCTCGCATCACAACACCTTATCACAACATCTCATTACATGTATTCACATCATATAGCAGCACACAAGCTATACGTTACCTATTAAAAGCATATAGCATGATAACACATCAATCGCACACATTGTACGCGATAAAAACCCGACAACCCGACTATTTTCCAAAAACACGAATTAATTAAATCATCTTTTACCATCCAAACCATTTTTAATAGAAAGAAATTTCGTTAGCTTTCCAACGCATCCGACCGTGCCTCAATCCGATTTACGGATCAAAAGTTATGAATTTTTGAAAATAATATTTTTCTGAAACTTACAGTGGTAACCGGTTAGCAGATATGCTGTAACCGATTACTGGCTAGAAAACAGCCCAGAAACGTCATTTTTCAAAGGGTAACCGGTTAGCACATATGCTGTAACCGGTTACTGCGTACCAGAACCCAGAAAATCACATTTTTCTTCATTCTAAACCATTCTAACACATACCTAAACATATTGGGACATAAAACCAATTATGAGAGGTTCAAACCACACCTAACCCGACTATACCACACGATTTATTCCAAGTTTCAACCGTGAAAACATCGATTTCTATCAATCGATCAAAATTCCAACCAATTGGAAAACATATATTTTTCATCCAAACATTCAAACAAAACATACATATACATATACAATCGAGATATAATCGAAACTTCTCACCCTTACCCGATTATTCGCGCTTTAAACGGAGTTTTCCCGATTTTTCCTCTTTCTCCTCTTCTCTCTTTCTTTCTTCTCCTTCTTTCTCTTTTTCTCTTCTCTTTCTCTTTTTCTTCTTTCTCTCATTTTCTCTCTATCTCTTTCTATTTATATAAAAACATAAACTTACCCAAGCAAAAGACCAAAATACCCCTCAGCTCGAATATCTCCCAAACGCTCTCAAAATGCGATAAAACATCAACAACGATGAAAAATAAAATATTTCCAAATAAAAGTCAATAATAAAATAATATAAAACCAAAACCAATTAAATCTACTCTATTAAATAAATCTAACAAAACTGGGGCGTTACAACTCTCCCCCACTTGGACATTTTCGTCCTCGAAAATATACTGAGACGAACAACTCTGGATACGACTCTCGCATCCGACCAACCAACTAACATGTCAGCCCAAAGGCACACCACAAATAACACAAACTGACAAACCACCTTGCTAATAGCAACCTCAACAACGACACGGCAACGACGACGACTACAACGACAAGATGCAAAGGCCATACAATGCACTTGACGACCAACTCACAACTCAAGGAAAACCACGATACTAACACACAGGTTCACTCTAGAACCGAAACACAACAAGATCGTTACCCTACCATAGGTAACACTCCCCTAATTCCCCATCATAGGAATTAGCTACACACACTCGAACCATCACCATGGAAACGAGGCAACAACACAAACAAGAACATAAAGTTCCATGACTCAACATCATTTCAACAACCTCGACCAAACCAGGATATCAAACATCCTTGTCACACAACAAATCACAAAAATGCTATGCTCCACCAATCGAACATACAATCAAAATATCCATCTACATAGTAGCCCATGGATAATGTTTAAACCTTTCGCCTAACACTTCCATTCTGAAACGTCCAATGGTCTCATCATTCCTACATGTTTCCAATGTTCAACCTAAGAACTCTTACCAGTCACGCACGCATATACGAATTGTGCCACATCACACTTTCGTTGCGCACTCTGATTACTCGTAATCATCAAAACTACCAATCACACGTCCAAAGTCTAACTCTTTCTCATATTCACCAAAAATCATTGTTCACTTTTAATATTCCCAACCTTCCACTCTCTTGTGTTATCTCACACACCAGACACAAGTCTCTGATTTACTCAAATAATTCTAACTCCCTGACCATCAAAACAGACACGCATAGAAACTTCTGACTTAACTTTTCAGGCACAACAACAGCTTTTCCCCGAAGGATAATCCAAGCCAAATTCATAACTCATCACGAACTCTAACCATCCTTGTTGTCTCATACTCTATTCCTTTAGACCAAACAAGTACTCAATATCCTTGCAATTACCAAACACTTCGAACCTAGAACCATAAAGATAATACCTCCAAATATTCCAACACAATACAACCGCAACCAATTCCAAATCCTGAATAGTATAGATCCTTTTATGAATCCTCAATTGTCGTAAAGCATAAGCTACAACTTTACCCTCTTGCATTACCACACTGACTAAACTCATCAAAGGCACATCACAATACCTCACAAACGGTTAATTAGGATCACACAGAATCAAAACTGAAGCTGTAGACAAACTCTACTTTAATCCTCTCAAACTTTCCTCACAATGAACATCCAAAGAAAACGACTTACCCTTTGCAAGTCAACCGAAGTAACAAAAACGCTAACTTGGAAAAACCTTCCATAACCTCCGGTAATAACCAACTAAAGTCCAAAAAGCTTTTAATCACCTTAACCAACTTCGGAGCCTCTCATTGTAGAACTGCATCTACTTCTGATGGATCCATAATAATACTATCATCGGAAATGACATATCCAAGCAAACTAACCTTTTTCAACCAAGATTCTCACTCGAATAACTTAGCATAAAACTTCGTCTCTTTTCCACACTTGTAATTCAATTCTCAAACACTATACCTGTTCTTCCACTAAGTTTATAACAAATCCGAATATCCTCAATCAAAACCACTACGAACTTATCCAAATTCACGACACAATCAAAATGACCACTGGCAGGAAAACCATTCTATAAGAAAGAACATCTCATCAGCTTCCTATCACTTCGAACGGCGGCCAAAATGGACTTACGGTTCGAAAGATACGAATTTTTTTTAAAGTTTTGAAAATTTTCCCAAAATACCCAGTGGTAACTGGTTAACACATCACTGATAACCGGTTAACAGTTCATTACTATTCACACAGAGCCTAAATGAAAGTTAGAGACACTTTCTGTAATCGGTTAACACATATGCGTTAACCGGTTACTTGGTTCAAATTTTACGTATAATTTCATTTTTCCAAAGGGTAACCGGTTAGCACATATCCTGTAACCGGTTACTCTGCTGCAGAGTTGAAAAATACTTGTTTTTATGACATAAGGCCAAACCAAACCTCATCCAAACTTGTCCAGACTCACATACAACCTTAACCGAGTAAATAACAACCTATCCCGATGATAACAAACTTAACTAGTCACATTAAATCGATCAAATCCTCAACTCACACAATTCACCACTCTTATCAAACATTCCAAACAATTGTAATTCCAATCAAACTCAACCAAACCATTCCAATCATCTATTCTTGAAAGTGGACACTTATTCTTAATCGTTACCTTATTCAACTGTCAGTAATCCATACACAAGTTCTTCTCATAACAGTCCAAATTCCATAAATTCCAACATGTCGCAACAACCAACCAAAAAGAACTCTTAAATATTACATCCACACCTAAGGGTTCTCTCAAAATTTCCCTTAATGCTCTACAATTCCAAAGACTCCAAACCTCAAATCCTTACCTTCGTCCAATTTGAGTTCACACTCTACTCTCTGAAAACAACCACTAATGATACCCAATCGTTTTCTCTCAATGACTTCCCAACTGGACCAACATATCAAAACCTCTAATCCATTTCATCCTTCGGTATTAGAATCTTCATCGATTTAACAAAAACAATCCGTAACCATTTCCTTAAATTCCAAACAATTCATTGCACACACTATCCAAGCCGGAAAGACACGCCTATTCCATCCAACATAATTTCCGTCTGCTATTAACAAGAGATTAAGGGTGATCAGTTCCTCAATTTGTCAATAGACAGCCGACAATCATGATGGGGCATAAACCATCTTTACCAAACTATAATAGCATTTCTTGCATCCTGTGCACAAAACTTCCTAAGGCACAAATCCTTAGTTGACATAAACATTACCTCCGCATTCCCTCCAGAACCGGGAACCACAATGTCCAAAGAGCACTTACAATCTTGCAATCTACAACACACTGAGCCAACGCTCCACACCTGAAGTAACTTGGAGAAGTACCAGCTTCTCCCCCACTTATCTCATTCTCAATCCTGAAGACATAGGATTAGAAAAACCAGAAAGTACTGACAATGCTTCCACACATATCACGTACTAAGGGACAAACAACAAAGACAGTATTCCACTGTTACACCAACTGACTCAACAACTTGGTCGGATGGACTGACCTGCTCTGATACCACTTATGTAACACCCCCAATTCCCATCGCGAATAAATAATACATAAATAAAATCAGAGTAACTAAAAATTTATTTTTCCGACAGAAACAGGGATGCCACACTTAAAGAAATAAAACACAATCCCTGCTCAAAATTTGATACATAGCATAAAATAGATTACCCTCAATTGGGAAACTTTTCCATATAAAGGTAATATCAAATATATTCAACAATTATATACATTAATAACATAATCGTTCCCCGACTCCCGTGCTACGTATCAGAGCAGACACCAAGACTTAAGCAAAGACGAAGATCTAACTCTTCCACTTGCCTCCACGCCTCTAAAGCTGACAATCTGCACTATGCCATAAAAAGCATATTCCAGCAGAAGGGTGAGAAATAACAACTATAACAAGATTGCATAATAATATGCCACAACACAAATAAATTCACATATATAATATTTCTCACCGCATACATCACATACTAACACATATAGCATATATATATTATATTCACATAATCACATATTCACACATAACGCATATGTTTATACACAAAACATATCATTCATAATTCAGTGCATTTTACACGAATGCACATCAATTCACAAATGCTATCACAAGCTCAATCACATAATTACTCCATTCCCAATTGCATATTAATCATGCATACTTTCACAATTCTTATCATTCCACATAAACATACACATTTATGTTTATTCATCAATTCACAATTATAGAGATGATAAATGCAAATCATAGAGACCGACTCACGACTCTATGCAAATGCAATGTGGTATCGACTCAATCATCTCAAGTTCACTCAGGAACTTCTGCTGGAACCATCGCTCGTTACCAATGTAACTCCCCGTCGGGCCTACGATGTTCACCCATTGCTCACACCCCACATGGGCACACAATGTTTATGGATCGCTCACACCTCACCTAGGCACACAATCCGATTGCTCACACCTCACCTAGGCACACAATCGTTTGTAACCATCGCTCACACCTCACATAGGCACACGATGTTACCACGGATTCTCATTAGAATCGCTCAACACAAGAATGTACTTCATTATGCTTCACATGCAAAATGACTCAAGACATTCTTGAAATGCATACATATTCACAATATATTCATGCATTCATCTCACACAATCACATACCATCTATATACATTCACAATTCAACAATATGAATTATCTCCTCATCATTATTCATGCATTGAAAACAATTCAAACCATGCATTTCATCACATACCACATACCACAACAATCCTACAATCACAATTACTTTCACAAGAGATTCACACCAAAAAGGCTATTCACAACACATCAAAACAACATCCTTAATCATGCATCGAAGTTTAACCCAAACAATGCACATATTTACCATAAGGCCACCAAATAACACACATTGAATTTCACATAAGCAATGCGTTTCACAAACCACAACAACAACATTGTCACAACCTCGCATCACAACACCTTATCACAACATCTCATTACATGTATTCACATCATATAGCAGCACACAAGCTATACGTTACCTATTAAAAGAATATAGCATGATAACACATCAATCGCACACATTGTACGCGATAAAAACCCGACAACCCGACTATTTTCCAAAAACACGAATTAATTAAATCATCTTTTACCATCCAAACCAATTTTAATAGAAAGAACTTTTCGTTAGCTTTCCAACGCATCCGACCGTGCCTCAATCCGATTTACGGATCAAAAGTTATGAATTTTTGAAAATAATATTTTTCTGAAACTTACAGTGGTAACCGGTTAGCAGATATGCTGTAACCGATTACTTGCTAGAAAACAGCCCAGAAACGTCATTTTTCAAAGGGTAACCGGTTAGCACATATGCTGTAACCGGTTACTGCGTACCAGAACCCAGAAAATCACATTTTTCTTCATTCTAAACCATTCTAACACATACCTAAACATATTGGGACATCAAACCAATTATGAGAGGTTCAAACCACACCTAACCCGACTATACCACACGATTTATTCCGAGTTTCAACCGTGAAAACATCGATTTCTATCAATCGATCAAAATTCCAACCAATTGGAAAACATATATTTTTCATCCAAACATTCAAACAAAACATACATATACATATACAATCGAGATATAATCGAAACTTCTCACCGTTACCCGATTATTCGCGCTTTAAACGGAGTTTTCCCGATTTTTCCTCTTTCTCCTCTTCTCTCTTTCTTTCTTCTCCTTCTTTCTCTTTTTCTCTTCTCTTTCTCTTTTTCTTCTTTCTCTCATTTTCTCTCTATCTCTTTCTATTTATATAAAAACATAAACTTACCCAAGCAAAAGACCAAAATACCCCTCAGCTCGAATATCTCCCAAACGCTCTAAAAATGCGATAAAACATCAACAACGATGAAAAATAAAATATTTCCAAATAAAAGTCAATAATAAAATAATATAAAACCAAAACCAATTAAATCTACTCTATTAAATAAATCTAACAAAACTGGGGCGTTACAACTCTCCCCCACTTGGACATTTTCGTCCTCGAAAATATACTGAGACGAACAACTCTGGATACGACTCTCGCATCCGACCAACCAACTAACATGTCAGCCCAAAGGCACACCACAAATAACACAAACTGACAAACCACCTTGCTAATAGCAACCTCAACAACGACACGACAACGACGACGACTACAACGACAAGATGCAAAGGCCATACAATGCACTTGACGACCAACTCACAACTCAAGGAAAACCACGATACTAACACACAGGTTCACTCTAGAACCGAAACACAACAAGATCGTTACCCTACCATAGGTAACACTCCCCTAATTCCCCATCATAGGAATTAGCTACACACACTCGAACCATCACCATGGAAACGAGGCAACAACACAAACAAGAACATAAAGTTCCACGACTCAACATCGTTTCAACAACCTCGACCAAACCAGGATATCAAACATCCTTGTCACACAACAAATCACAAAAATGCTATGCTCCACCAATCGAACATACAATCAAAATATCCATCTACATAGTAGCCCATGGATAATGTTTAAACCTTTCGCCTAACACTTCCATTCTGAAACGTCCAATGGTCTCATCATTCCTACATGTTTCCAATGTTCAACCTAAGAACTCTTACCAGTCACGCACGCATATACGAATTGTGCCACATCACACTTTCGTTGCGCACTCTGATTACTCGTAATCATCAAAACTACCAATCTCACGTCCAAAGTCTAACTCTTTCTCATATTCACCAAAAATCATTGTTCACTTTTAATATTCCCAACCTTCCACTCTCTTGTGCTATCTCACACACCAGACACAAGTCTCTGATTTACTCAAATAATTCTAACTCCCTGACCATCAAAACAGACACGCATAGAAACTTCTGACTTAACTTTTCAGGCACAACAACAAATTTTCCCCGAAGGATAATCCAAGGCAAATTCATAACTCATCACGAACTCTAACCATCCTTGTTGTCTCATACTCTATTCCTTTAGACCAAACAAGTACTCAATATCCTTGCGATTACCAAACACTTCGAACCTAGAACCATAAAGATAATACCTCCAAATATTCCAACACAATACAACCGCAACCAATTCCAAATCCTGAATAGTATAGATCCTTTTATGAATCCTCAATTGTCGTAAAGCATAAGCTACAACTTTACCCTCTTGCATTACCACACTGACTAAACTCATCAAAGGCACATCACAATACCTCACAAACGGTTAATTAGGATCACACAGAATCAAAATTGAAGCTGTAGACAAACTCTACTTTAATCCTCTCAAACTTTCCTCACAATGAATATCCAAAGCAAACGACTTACCCTTTGCAAGTCAACCGAAGTAACAAAAATGCTAACTTGGAAAAACCTTCCATAACCTCCGGTAATAACCAACTAAAGTCCAAAAAGCTTCTAATCACCTTAACCAACTTCGGAGCCTCTCATTGTAGAACTGCATCTACTTCTGATGGATCCATAATAATACTATCATCGGAAATGACATATCCAAGCAAACTAACCTTTTTCAACCAAGATTCTCACTCGAATAACTTAGCATAAAACTTTGTCTCTTTTCCACACTTGTAATTCAATTCTCAAACACTATACCTGTTCTTCCGCTAAGTTTATAACAAATCCGAATATCCTCAATCAAAACCACTACGAACTTATCCAAATTCACGACACAATCAAAATGACCACTGGCAGGAAAACCATTCTATAAGAAAGAACATCTCATCAGCTTCCTATCTCTTCGAACGGCGGCCAAAATGGACTTACGGTTCGAAAGATACGAATTTTTTTTAAAGTTTTGAAAATTTTCCCAAAATACACAGTGGTAACTGGTTAACACATAACTGATAACCGGTTAACAGTTCATTACTATTCACACAGAGCCTAAATGAAAGTTAGAGACACTTTCTGTAATCGGTTAACACATATGCGTTAACCGGTTACTTGGTTCAAATTTTACGTATAATTCCATTTTTCCAAAGGGTAACCGGTTAGCACATATCCTGTAACCGGTTACTCTGCTGCAGAGTTGAAAAATACTTGTTTTTATGACATAAGGCCAAACCAAACCTCATCCAAACTTGTCCAGACTCACATACAACCTTAACCGAGTAAATAACAACCTATCCCGATGATAACAAACTTAACTAGTCACATTAAATCGATCAAATCCTCAACTCACACAATTCACCACTCTTATCAAACATTCCAAACAATTGTAATTCCAATCAAACTCAACCAAACCATTCCAATCATCTATTCTTGAAAGTGGACACTTATTCTTAATCGTTACCTTATTCAACTATCAGTAATCCATACACAAGTTCTTCTCATAACAGTCCAAATTCCATAAATTCCAACATGTCGCAACAACCAACCAAAAAGAACTCTTAAATATTACATCCACACCTAAGGGTTCTCTCAAAATTTCCCTTAATGCTCTACAATTCCAAAGACTCCAAACCTCAAATCCTTACCTTCGTCCAATTTGAGTTCACACTCTACTCTCTGAAAACAACCACTAATGATACCCAATCGTTTTCTCTCAATGACTTCCCAACTGGACCAACATATCAAAACCTCTAATCCATTTCATCCTTCGGTATTAGAATCTTCATCGATTTAACAAAAACAATCCGTAACCATTTCCTTAAATTCCAAACAATTCATTGCACACACTATCCAAGCCGGAAAGACACGCCTATTCCATCCAACATAATTTCCGTCTGCTATTAACAAGAGATTAAGGGTGATCAGTTCCTCAATTTGTCAATAGACAGCCGACAATCATGATGGGGCATAAACCATCTTTACCAAACTATAATAGCATTTCTTGCATCCTGTGCACAAAACTTCCTAAGGCACAAATCCTTAGTTGACATAAACCTTACCTCCGCATTCCCTCCAGAACCGGGAACCACAATGTCCAAAGAGCACTTACAATCTTGCAATCTACAACACACTGAGCCAACGCTCCACACCTGAAGTAACTTGGAGAAGTACCAGCTTCTCCCCCACTTATCTCATTCTCAATCCTGAAGACATAGGATTAGAAAAACCAGAAAGTACTGACAATGCTTCCACACATATCACGTACTAAGGGACAAACAACAAAGACAGTATTCCACTGTCACACCAACTGACTCAACAACTTGGTCGGATGGACTGACCTGCTCTGATACCACTTATGTAACACCCCCAATTCCCATCGCGAATAAATAATACATAAATAAAATCAGAGTAACTAAAAATTTATTTTTCCGACAGAAACAGGGATGCCACACTTAAAGAAATAAAACACAATCCCTGCTCAAAATTTGATACATAGCATAAAATAGATTACCCTCAATTGGGAAACTTTTCCATATAAAGGTAATATCAAATATATTCAACAATTATATACATTAATAACATAATCGTTCCCCGACTCCCGTGCTACGTATCAGAGCAGACACCAAGACTTAAGCAAAGACGAAGATCTAACTCTTCCACTTGCCTCCACGCCTCTAAAGCTGACAATCTGCACTATGCCATAAAAAGCATATTCCAGCAGAAGGGTGAGAAATAACAACTATAACAAGATTGCATAATAATATGCCACAACACAAATAAATTCACATATATAATATTTCTCACCGCATACATCACATACTAACACATATAGCATATATATATTATATTCACATAATCACATATTCACACATAACGCATATGTTTATACACAAAACATATCATTCATAATTCAGTGCATTTTACACGAATGCACATCAATTCACAAATGCTATCACAAGCTCAATCACATAATTACTCCATTCCCAATTGCATATTAATCATGCATACTTTCACAATTCTTATCATTCCACATAAACATACACATTTATGTTTATTCATCAATTCACAATTATAGAGATGATAAATGCAAATCATAGAGACCGACTCATGACTCTATGCAAATGCAATGTGGTATCGACTCAATCATCTCAAGTTCACTCAGGAACTTCTGCTGGAACCATCGCTCGTTACCAATGTAACTCCCCGTCGGGCCTACGATGTTCACCCATTGCTCACACCCCACATGGGCACACAATGTTTATGGATCGCTCACACCTCACCTAGGCACACAATCCGATTGCTCACACCTCACCTAGGCACACAATCGTTTGTAACCATCGCTCACACCTCACATAGGCACACGATGTTACCACGGATTCTCATTAGAATCGCTTAACACAAGAATGTACTTCATTATGCTTCACATGCAAAATGACTCAAGACATTCTTGAAATGCATACATATTCACAATATATTCATGGATTCATCTCACACAATCACATACCATCTATATACATTCACAATTCAACAATATGAATTATCTCCTCATCATTATTCATGCATTGAAAACAATTCAAACCATGCATTTCATCACATACCACATACCACAACAATCCTACAATCACAATTACTTTCACAAGAGATTCACACCAAAAAGGCTATTCACAACACATCATAACAACATCCTTAATCATGCATCGAAGTTTAACCCAAACAATGCACATATTTACCATAAGGCCACCAAATAACACACATTGAATTTCACATAAGCAATGCGTTTCACAAACCACAACAACAACATTGTCACAACCTCGCATCACAACACCTTATCACAACATCTCATTACATGTATTCACATCATATAGCAACACACAAGCTATACGTTACCTATTAAAAGCATATAGCATGATAACACATCAATCGCACACATTGTACGCGATAAAAACCCGACAACCCGACTATTTTCCAAAAACACGAATTAATTAAATCATCTTTTACCATCCAAACCATTTTTAATGGAAAGAACTTTCGTTAGCTTTCCAACGCATCCGACCGTGCCTCAATCCGATTTACGGATCAAAAGTTATGAATTTTTGAAAATAATATTTTTCTGAAACTTACAGTGGTAACCGGTTAGCAGATATGCTGTAACGATTACTGGCTAGAAAACAGCCCAGAAACGTCATTTTTCAAAGGGTAACCGGTTAGCACATATGCTGTAACCGGTTACTGCGTACCAGAACCCAGAAAATCACATTTTTCTTCATTCTAAACCATTCTAACACATACCTAAACATATTGGGACATAAAACCAATTATGAGAGGTTCAAACCACACCTAACCCGACTATACCACACGATTTATTCCGAGTTTCAACCGTGAAAACATCGATTTCTATCAATCGAACACAATTCCAACCAATTGGAAAACATATATTTTTCATCCAAACATTCAAACAAAACATACATATACATATACAATCGAGATATAATCGAAACTTCTCACCCTTACCCGATTATTCGCGCTTTAAATGGAGTTTTCCCAATTTTTCCTCTTTCTCCTCTTCTCTCTTTCTTTCTTCTCCTTCTTTCTCTTTTTCTCTTCTCTTTCTCTTTTTCTTCTTTCTCTCATTTTCTCTCTATCTCTTTCTATTTATATAAAAACATAAACTTACCCAAGCAAAAGACCAAAATACCCCTCAGCTCGAATATCTCCCAAACGCTCTCAAAATGCGATAAAACATCAACAACGATGAAAAATAATATATTGCCAAATAAAAGTCAATAATAAAATAATATAAAACCAAAACCAATTAAATCTACTCTATTAAATAAATCTAACAAAACTGGGGCGTTACAACCGTGATGAAAATCGTCATACATACAATCACCCCTTACCTCACAACGGTTGGTCAGGCGTTGTGGTATCCCTCTTTCAACCGTTGTAGTATGTCTTCTTCATAGTAGTGTTATCAAAATTATTCGATTAAAGCTAGTGTAATCAAATAATTAGATTAATTAAAATTGATTAATTAAATTAAATTATTGGAATTCGATTAATTGACTAATTAAGCCAATTAAAATCAATTATCACAATTATCTGATTAAGTCAAATAATCAAGTTAATTGAAATTGATTAGCAAAATTAAATAATTAAACCAAATTTGAATTACCTAATTAATTTAATTAAAAAGGTGATAAACAAAAAAACAAGTACAAAAATAAATCGAATCGAGTAAATTACAGTGTGATCCATAGCCAATTTGTACATATCAACCATAACCATCGTGTCGTATGTAAGGACCGAAACGCGGCGAAAATATAAAATTGATGTATCAAAAGAAATCCAACGGCATCACGACATATAAGTGTCGAATCCACGAATTTAATCTGACTTATTGCAATGAAATAAGAATAATAAAAAACACCCAACAACAACAATTTTTTGTACATACCTACAATTCATTAGAGAATAATACCACAATGGGATTTCTTAATTTAAGGGGAAAAAATGCACCACAAACCGATGAAAAAACAATGGGATTTCCTTAGTGCTTCCACATGTCTTTCATTTTCAATAATCTTGGCTTCCAAATGAGAAATGATTCTGTTGTTTGAAACTAATCTCTTGAAAGCATCTATAGCTTGTCTTTGTAGATTCTCAAAGGATTCTTGAAGTTGAGAAAAAGGTGAGTCACGAGAAGCTTGAAGTTTAGAGTGACTTACAACCATTTTCTTTCCTTTGTTTGCCATATAGAAAAGCTTGGCCGACTCCTCGCTTGAAGTAGAGCTATCATGACTTGACGAATTACTTTCGCTTTCCCAAGCGGCATAAGCTCTTCTAGATTTTCTAGACGTCTTATGAATGCCTCTTTTATTCTTGGTGACCGGGTTTACCAAAGTTGTAACACGTACTTTGTGACTTTCCCTTTTTGCTATCATCTTCTTCTTTTGAGGAACTTGATAACCTTCTTGATTTAACACGGTACTTGTTGGGATATTTGTCGTCATGTTTTAACATGTATATATTGACTCGCTTTATGAACAATATCATATCTTTTTCATCGGATTTGTTGTCATCTATAGGTTCACTATCCCTTTGGTCATCTTGAGAAGGACTTGAGCTAGAAGTATTTAAAAAAATGGAAATTTTCCCTTCTTCTTTGTCTTCCCCTTTCTCACTTTTAGATCGCTTTTCGTATACCTTTTCGTATTTTGCCAAGCAAGTAAGCTCTTGCTCACGCTCTTCCAACTTACCAGACAAAGCTGTAAGATCAAGCGACTTAAGATCATTAGCTTCTTTAATAGCAACGGCCTTTTATTTCCATTCCCTACTTAAACACCTCAAAACTTTGTTAGTAGCAAGTTCATTGAAAACGAGATTACCTAGTGCATTTAACCGACTTATAAGACGAGTGAACCATTTTCGCATAACCGCAATGGTTTCACCATTCTAGGCACAGAACAACTCAAACTCTTGATTTAAAGTGTTGATCCTAGCTTGTTTGACATCATTAGTACCCTCACAGGAAATCTCTAATGCGTCCCACATAGCTTTGGTGGTTTCACAATAAGAAACGCGATAAAACTCATCAACTCCGAAGACGGAAGTGAGGATGTTTTTCGCTTTCCAATAACGTGACCACAATTTCATATCATTATCATCCTATCGTGCTTCCGGTTTAGGTATCGTGACACCATCTTCATTGGTCATAGTTATTTAATTTGGACCATTTTGGATAGCATCACAAATACCTTTGTCAACTGAGTTAACATAAATACGCATAAGTTCTTTCCAATAGCCATAATTTTCGTTGGTGAAAATTAATGCTTTATTGTACGCACCCTTAGGTTCGGTATCCATTCTTCTAAGAATTGTATCTCACGAACGAAATGAACCAGAGCTCTTGATGCCCATTATTAGACGATGGGCTTCGATCTATAGGGGGTGAATAGATCACAAATTTTACAACAAAAAACTTTTGGCAAAAATTAGTTTTCAAAATATGGTGCAGCGGAAAAATGACCCAGATCGAATCATCTAATGGAACCTACAATCGAAAATAAATATACGTATTGCAAACCAAACAGAGTGATAACAAACATAAATTTTCAACAATGATCAAGCTACGAATCAATTAAATGCAATGCTAATCGTAACTCGTATATCCAATGAACCAAAACATAAATAAAATACACACAAACAATTTATCGAACACCTGGTGCGCAATCGATGGCGATTGGAAATATAATTTGTTTTTTTTTAATGTTTAAAATCCATTCACAATCAAAGTAATTGTGATTATATCAACAACAACACCTTTAAAAGATAGTAGAAAACAATTTCCACTCGAATTGATCAAACAACGACGAATTCGATAAATTACGTAATCAACAATAAAAGAGATAAAGCGATGAATAGATAGATAAATAGATGGACACACACACACACACACACACACACAGAGAGAGAGAGAGAGAGAGAGAGAGAGAGAAAGAAAGAGAGAGAGAGAGAGAGAGAGAGAGAGAGAGAGAGAGAGAAAGAGAGAGAGAGAGACCAAGATTTGTTTAGGCAGTTCCCTAATTGGCCTCACTATGGGTATGTTTGCCATCAATTCAAAATCGAATTGAGATAGTGCTATTAACCTTTTCTTTGCAAAAATGTTTATACAAGATGTGAGGAATGAAAACCCCAATAATCCTATTGTTTTGTATTGATTCTTCTACCTCCAAACCCTTGATCAAAGCTTGAACAAGTGACCAACAATGAGGCTACAATCCTCTGATTACCCCGAGCACGCAACTTGTTGAAACTTTGGATTCCAGAACACAATTCACCGTCTTGCACTACTCCCTTGCAAGGAAACCACCTTGTCCCAAGTTTTTCACTCGATCGAATCTATGTTGACGTGATCTTGTCCAAAATATTCAAAATATACTGATCTTGAAGGAAAACCCCAATTTGGTTTTCGTATTTGAAACACAAAATCCCCTAACCCAATATTCTCGGTTACAAAAAACCTAATTGGACGTTATCAACCTTAATCTAGATGGTCACCCAATCAAAAAGTGATTATGTGAAGTTTGATTGTGTGTATGCATAGTAGAAGGAATGAAGATGATGGGCAACTTTGTAATCTGGTTTCGTTTAAGTTTTATTCACTAGGAAACCTTGCCTAGAAGAAGATGCATGTATGAGTATATATAGGTATGTGAAGAAAATGGGCAAAAGGATGCAAGAAAAATAAGATGCAAAAAGATTTTTTCAAGTTTTAACTTGCATAGGTCGACCTATTAAGGTCATAGGTCGGCCTATGAAGGCGTTCAAACCAGACTGTGAGGTGATTGGAAATGCGACCTGTGGATAGAATCTACAGGCTTTGTTCTTCGAGCGTAGGAGTCGGCCTGAAACATAGATGTGCCAGCCTATACTAAAGCTGAGGCTTTCATAGGTCGGCCTGATCACGTATAGGTTGATCTATGTTGTTGTTTTGACACACAAACTTGATTTTTTATGTGTATGACATGCCCAAGACCTAGAAAACTTATTCAAAGACTCTTTTTATGCATCTTAATGCTAAGGGGACAAATGAGCATCTAAATATAGGTTTACACCATCCAATATACAAGAGCACTACAATAAACTACCTTATTCCTTGTTTGACATCATTCAAAACTCGGTTGAATTCTTAGTTAGCACATACATGCCTGTATATCAGAAAAATTACTTTTCCTGACATTTTAAGCATTATGCGTGATGAAAAACATGTAATTTTATACAAATGATTCGAAGTAAAAGTAAAGTCGGATAAATGAAAATTTTGAAATGCCCCGACGAAATTGCATTATGATAAATAGATAGTAAAAATAATCAAGACCTTCTCTTAAGGTGTCTTCACATTCTCACCTTCACTTAGGGTATCATCGCAGCGGAATTTCTCATCAACAAAGCATGCACTCAATAAATCATTTAATTTTAAGGATTTATAAAATAAACGAAATCATAAATGTAATCCATTCAAACGTAAGATATCAAACAATGAGAGTATAATTTAACTCTCTTCTCAACACAACAGAAGATAAATCACAAATGTTTCCCCCAATGTCACTTATCAGAGCATGTAAACTAAACGAAGAAAAAAAAGAAGAAACAACCTCATGCCATCCTCCACTCTAAGCAGCTACTCAGTTTCCTGCTTATTTGTACCCCGAATAGGAGTGTCGACCAATACAACAACAACAACAAAGGGGTGAGAAATCACAATCAATAATAATAGACATTATATTGCAAGGTAGGATATCTACACAACATATTCTACACAATGTCATTCAGAGTATATCACAATACATACTCGACAATGTCATTCTACACAACTCATCAATCAATCAAAACCCAACATTTATGCATATAACTCATTAAGCAATGCAACTCGACTATGCAACTCTAAACATATTCATGTGGTACCAAATCAACATTTGGTACTTCATATAAACCAGGTTCGAATATCTATGAACCCCATTTGGTTCATCATACGAACCGGGTTCCAAACTCTATGTGTAACACACCAAATTTTGTAAGAATATTTATTTAATTTATTTAAATATTATATTCAGAATTTTGGTGATTCGGGTTGATGTCGGTGATTTTGTGAAGTTTTGGTTATTTAATTAAATAATATTATATATATTATGAGATATAATGTATTATTATTTATTTTAAATAATATTAAAGGAATTAAGGGTAAGACGAACTTTTGATGAGGATTAGTGAGGGTATTATGGAGAAAGTCCAATTTAGAAGCCCAAGGGTTAGAGTGATTATAAAAGGAGGATTTTGAGAATAGGGTTCACTTTTGGTTAACCGTGATAAGAAGGAAAGAAGGGAGAGCTCTAAGGAAAAAGGAAAAAGGAGAGGAATTCGTGAAGATTTCATAAGGCTCATGAGAGAACACTTCGGATCGACAATCTAAGGTATGGGGAGTAATTACCTTTCATTGTTTTCATTATAAGATTCAATGTAATTGAAGTGGATGTTTTGTGTTTGAGGGTTTATGGGGTTTTTGTGACGAATTGATGATTTGAGGGTATTTTGTGAATCGATTATTAAGGGTTGAATATAATTGGATAAAAAATAAACCTTGGGGCTGATTTCCCCGTCATTGTAGTTTCAACCTTGTGGTGAAGGGATTTATGGAGTTTATAGGAAACTTGAGAGTTTTGAAGGTTTAGGGAATTTAAGGGTTCCGTAGTGTCATGAATCAACCTAATAGACTTATGGTTTACGCCTTTGAATTCCGTGATGCATTAGAACTGTTGTAGGGATGTTTTTGGGTCATTTGGGGATGTAATCGTAAGTACCTTTGAAGTTGTGGAGCCACTGATGCGTAGCAGCAATTTGCTGTAATCGCAGGTTCGCTAAGCGAACCATCGCTTCGCTAGGTGAATGTTCGCCAAGGTTCGTAAAGCGAATAGCGCAACGAATGCGCGATAACATGAGTGTAGGTACTGAGAGGATTCTGGAGTGGAAGTGAGGATTCGTTGAAGGTCTCGCTAAGCGAATGAATCAGCGAGTAGTTTCGTCTAGCGAATAAACCAGCAAGTATGACAGAGGGTGCTTTCTGGTGTCTTAGTGTGGTGTATGTGGGATTCGCTGGCCGCTTCACTAAGCGAAGGTTGTAGCGAACAGGTTCGCCTAGCGAATCCTGGAGCGAATGTCTGCTGTTCGCGAATTTCGTTGTGATTTTATGTGCTGTCTTGGGGCTTTAAGCTGGGATTACTTGATGATTTACCATGATGTTATTGATGAATTATGAGATGTTTATATACATGATGTATAGTGATTAGATGATGATATGATGTTATTAATGATTAATAGATGTTCATATGTGATGTTTGATGATAAAATGACGGTGTGGAGTACCATGAGTATATTGATGATTTTATATGACTATCTTGATGAGTGTATTGATGACTTGATGATGATGATATATGACTGTTTTGATGAAGTACTATGAGTATATTGATGATTTGAGATGATGATTCATGATGTTTTGACGATTACATGATGATATGATTAACATGTGGATTTGATGAATGATGATGTACGTGATGACTTTTGTTGATGAATGATGATACACATAATGATGTTTATTTGATGATGATGATTAGTGACGTTGTGTAACATGCATTCATGTGTATACTCTGTGATGATACTTCATTCCCATTGTGTGGATATGAGGTAATTATGACGTGCTCCGGTTCCAATGCGGAATCGATCCTATTGACGGGGATCTTTGGAGGGGTGATGGCCCAGTGTCCATCGATTATGACCATTGGTATCACATGCATGACTCTTGTTGTGCATTTGCATTTAATTGGCATTGTTGTATTTTATGATGTTGTTTGTGATTTTGATGTTTCCTGGTGATGACCCTGAAGATGTTGTATATGAAGGTAATGCCATTTTATGTATATCTTGTTTTATATTGATTATTATGAATTGTTATTACTCACCCTGCCTGTTTGAATGTTGCCTCCACGTGGGTAACGTGCAGGTGATCCGGCTTAGATGTGGATGCCCTCGAGGACTTTTGAGGTTATTGCTTTTGGTCGATGTAGAGGGTCTTGCTCTGATAGTGTAACATTGGGTTGGGTCGTCGAGTCGAACCATGTTGTTTTATTTGTTGTTATTTGATGTTATGGTTTATTATAAAATCTTTTTTGATTATTTGTGGTTATGGTGGTTTTGCTGCTACTTTTGAGGGCCTTTTTGTTAAAAACCTTTTAATTGAGAATTTTGAGTTCCGCTGCCATGTGAAAGTTTTTGATTTATTTTGAGGAAAAACCCTTTGTTTGCAGGACAAGTGCATTATTTTGATTTAAATGAGAAATGTGCACCCTTTGAGGTGATTTTGATGCTTTACTCTGATATTTGAGTTGTTTCTGCTGCAACATTATTGGGGGTAGAAAAGGGTGTTACATTAGTGGTATCAGAGCAGGTCGGTCCGTCCGGCCAGGTTGTCTAATGTTGTTTGTTTCCCTAGTGTGCGACATGTGTGTGAAAACACTGTCGATGCTTGTTTTGTTTTCCATTTGCAGGTTGGGAATGAAACAAGTGGGGGAGAAGATGATGCTTCTCCAAGGTGTTTCGCGTGTGGAGCGTTGGCTAAGTGTGGTGTTGGACGCTACAATAGTTGGTGGAGATAGTTTATACTGCCTCATGATATCAGCTGTTATTGAAAAATTAAGGAACTGATCACCCTTAATCTCTTGTTGATAATAGACGGGATCATGTTGGATGGGATAGACGTGTCTTGCGAGCTTGAGTAGTGTGCGCAGTGAATTGTTTGGGGTTAAGCCGGGTGCTTACAGATTGTTTTGATGAGTCGATGTAGACTAACAGATTTGAAGATGAGGCGAATTCGAGTTTCTTGTCTGACGGTCAAGTTGGGATATCTTGAGGAGAACGATCAGGTATTGTTGATGTCTGCTTTTTGAGGGATAGAAGACAGTGTGACGACTAGTGATATGTCGGTGGTGTGTAATTCCTGATGATCACCTGAATCTAATTTCGACGAAGGTGAAGAGTTGTTTGTTCTGTGAAGAAAGTGGGTAAGTCTGTGAAAGATGGTGCAAAGGTATTATGATGTTAAAATATTGGAAGGCATAAGGGATGCGGTGGTGTGTGATCCACCTATGATGTGTGACTATTTGGAGGTGTTCCCATGAGATATCAATGATTTACCACTATAGTGTGGAGTGTAACTTGCTATCGACCCGGTACTCGATGCAAGCTCGATGTCAGTGTTTACATACAAAATGTATGTTTATGAATAAGTGAATTGAAGGAATAGCTGGAAGAATTGCTTGAGAGGAAGTTGTTCGACCGAGTGTTTCCCTGTGAGGTGCCCCTGTGATGTCGGTGAAGAAGAAAGATGGTATTTGAGGTTATGTGTTGATTATAGACAGTTGAATAAAGTGACTATCAGGAATAAGTGTCTGCTTCTGAGGATTGATGATTTGATGGATCAGTTGGTGGGCGCTTGTGTTTTAGCAAGATTGATTTGAGGTCTGGTTATCATCAGATTCGTGTTAAGCCTGATAATATTCCGAAGACGGATTTTAGGACGAGGTATGGTGACTATGAGTATACCGTGATGCCGTTTGGTGTGTCTAATGCACATGGTATTCATGGAGTATATGAATTGGAATTTTCTTGAGTATTTGGATAAGTCTGTAGTGGATTTTATTGACGATCTTCTGATAGACTCTAAATCTGAAGAAGAGCATGCTAAGCATTTGAGGACTGTGTTGTAGGTATTGAAAGAGAAGAAGTTGTATGCTAAGCTGTCGAAGTGTGAGTTTTGGTTGAAGGAAGTGAGTTTCCTTGGCCATGTGATTTCAAGTGGTGGAATTGTTGTTGATCCTTCTAAGATTGATGTTGTGTTACAGTGGGAGACTTCGAAGTCCGCTACTGAAATGCGAAGTTTTCTGGGATTAGCAGGATACTACCACAAGTTTATTAAAGGATTTTCTAAGTTGGAATTTCCTTTGACTCAGTTGACTCGAAATGGTCAAGCTTTTGTGTGGGATGTAGCTTGCGAAGAGAGTTTTGGGGAATTGAAGAAGAGGTTGACGAGCGCTCTAGTGTTGATTTTGCCTAATCCGAGCGAATCCTTTGTGGTGTATTGTGATGCATCGAAGATGGGTCTTGGTGAAGTATTGATGCAGAATGGACAAGTCGTTGCCTATGCTTTAAGAAGATTGCGAATTCATGAGAAGAATTATCCTACACATGACTTGGAATTGGCCGTTGTGGTTTTATGTTGGAGATTTGGAGACTTATCTGTTTGGCTCTAAATTGAAGTGTTCAGCGATCATGAGAGTTTGAAGTAGTTGTTTAATCAGAAAGAATTGAATATGAGGCAGAGGAGGTGGTTAGAACTGTTGAAGGATTTCGTTTTGATTTGAGTTATCATCCGGGCAAAGAAAATGTGGTGGCCGATGCGTTGAGCAGAAAGATCATTGCATATGTCGATGCTTATGGTGAAAGATTTAGAATTAATTGAACAATTCAGAGATTTGGGTTTGGTATGTGAGAAGACTCTTGACAGTGTGAAGTTGAGAACGTTGAAGTTGACATGTGGTATTCTGGAAGAAATCGGAGTGGGAAAGCAATCTGACTTAAAGTTGGTTGACCAGTTGACTTTGATTAACCAAGATAACGGAAGTGAATTCCGAATTGATGAGAATGGTGTGATGAAGTTTTGGGATAGAGTTTGTGTTCCAAATGTTCTAGAGAGCGAGGAAAGTGTTCTATGAAGAAGGATATTGCAGAGGCCGTTGTTGTGTGTTTAACTCGTCAGAAGTCGATGATTGAGCATCATAAGCCTTAGGTATGATGCAACCGTTGAGTATTCCAGAAGGGAAATGGGATAGTATGTCCGTGGGTTTTGTGTCGGGATTGCCGAAGACTGAGAAAGGGAGTGATTCTTTTTGGGTATTTGTGGATGAATTAACTAAATCGGCTCATTTTTACAGATGAAGATTAATCGTTCCTTGCAAAAGCTAGCTGAGAGGTGTATTAAGGAATTGTGAAATGGCATAAGATACCTTCGGGTATTGTGTCAGATGGAGATTCGAGATTTTGTCGAGGTTTTGGAAGAGTTGCAAGATGCTTTGAGTACTAAGTTGAGGATGAGTTCTACCTTTCATCTGCAGACGGATGGACAAACATAGTGGGTTACTCAGTTGCCGAGGGCTTGTGTGTTGGGTCAAGGTGGATCGTGGTAAGGGTAAGACATACTTTTGATGAGGATTAGTTAGGGTATTATGGAGAAAGCCCAATTTAGAAGCCCAAGGGTTAGAGTGATTATAAAAAGAGGATTTTTAGAATAGGGTTCACTTTTGGTTAACCGTGACAAGAAGGAAAGAAGGAGAGCTCTGAGGAAAAAGGGAAAAGGTGAGGTATTCGAGAAGGTTTCCTAAGGCTCAAGAGAGAACATTTCGGATCGACAATCTAAGGTATGGGGAGTAATTACCTTTCATTGTTTTCATTATAAGATTCGATGTAATTGAAGTGGATGTTTTGTGTTTGAGGGTTTATGGGGGTTTTTGTGACGAATTGATGATTTGAGGGTATTTTGTGAATCGATTATTAAGGGTTGAATATAATCGGATAAAAAATAAACCTTGGGGTTGATTTCCCCGTCGTTGTAGTTTCAACCTTGTGGTGAAGGGATTTATGGAGTTTATAGGAAGCTTGAGAGTTTTGAAGGTTTAGGGAATTTAAGGGTTCCGTAGTGTCCTGAATCGACCTAATAGACTTATTGTTTACGCCTTTGAATTCCGTGATGCATTAGAACTGTTGTAGGGATGTTTTTGGGTTATTTGGGGATGTAATCGCAGGTACCTTTGAGGTTGTGGAGCCACTGATGCGTAGCAGCGATTTGCTGTAATCGCAGGTTCGCTAAGCGAACCATCGCTTTGCTAGGCGAATGTTCACCAAAGTTCGCAAAGCGAACAATGTAGCGAATGCGCAATAACATGAATGTAGGTACTGAGAGGATTCTGGAGTGGAAGTGGGGATTCGCTGGAGGTCTCTCTAAGCGAATGAATCAGTGAGTAGTTTCGCCCAACGAATAAACCAGCGAGTATGACAGAGGGTACTTTCTGGTGTCTTAGTGTTGTGTCTGTGGGATTCGCTGGCCACTTCGTAAGTGAAGGTTGTAGTGAACAGGTTCGCCTAGAAAATCCTGGAGCGAACGTCTGTTGTTCGCGAATTTCATTATGATATTCTGTGCTGTCTTATGGCTTTGAGCTGGGATTACTTGATGATTTACCATGATGTTATTGATGAATTATGAGATATTTATATACATGATGTATAGTGATTAGTGTAGCGGAAAAATCGTGAGTATAAGCTATTGATTAACTTAACTCGAAAAGCAAGAGTCGCCACCACACTTTTATTTTATCCAAAAAGGAAAGAAAAAAGAGCGAACAAAACCTACACAAGCTCTACAACAAGAACAAGTGAAGAGATACTGGATAAGGGGGGTTGGTTACGCAATGGGAAGGTGTTAGCACCCAAAATGTCTATAGTACTCTATAGGAGCCCTTTGAAATATCTACCGCTTTTGGTCTGAAAAAGTTTGCTTGAAAAGTGATTGAGGAGATGAGAAGATAAATTGTTTTTTAAGATTTTTTGTGTTTGGAGAGACTTGTCGTCTCATGCCTACGTACCCACGATGTGCAATGTAGGATCAAAACTCCGTAGTTCGTGGTACAAAGAACAAAATTGGTTTGTTATGGTTGTTTTTAAATGTAAAGACAAGACGTCATTTCCAAGCGAATTCCGCTTAAAGAAATGAATCATGTCTAAACTTATGAAAAAGTTAAAGGAAAAGTGCACGGGGGCACAAAAGAGAGTTTGATGAGTTTGGTGTTTTTATTAGTCTTTTGAAAAAGGTGTCAACATGCTTATGTAGTTTAGCATTTGGTTAAGAAATGAACGGAAAAGAGTAAAATCACTTGACAAAGTTAAGGTTTGATTATGAAAGAGGTGATAGTTTGAAATCAAGAAAGTTTTGAAAAAGGGAGAAAGTTTTGAAAATTGAAGAATGGGGAGGAGAAGAAGTGACTATCCTAAAGCATAAAGTAAAAGCTAAGGATAAGAAAGATCTAACGACAAATGTAAGATCCAAAGTCTTCGAACCATAATTCCAAAGCAAAGGGAGAAAGGTCCTAATTCTAAGTCCAAGGTTCCAAGAATTGCATTGGATGTCCAAGGTCTAAGTTCAAGGATTCAAGAATAGCATTGAAGTCCAAGGTCTAAGTGCAAAACTCCATGTCCATTGCAAAGGATAGTAACCATAGTCCAAGATTATAAGCACAAGTTTTTAGAGGTTTTGGCTTTTATTAATGTTTTTGGTCCAAGTGGACAAAGAGAAAAAGGCGGAAGCATAAACATGTGTCCAACGTAAAAAAGGCAAATTGCGGAAGCATAAACATGATATGAAATGATAAAAATGAAGCATAAAAGTAAAATAGATAAAGAGAGAGAAGGAATTCTAAAGAAGTTAGAAGTTAGTAATGTTAGTTGTTAGAGTAAGTGATCAATAATGATTGAATAGTGTACTTAGGTCAAGGTTAATGAAGACTTGTTAGAAGATTGATAGATTCAAAACCTCTACAACAACAAGCTTCATAAATTTTTAACCTAATGTAAAATATCAATCAACATTGAGTTATTTTTCGATGCGGGACATATGTTGTGCTATGTTAAGCAATCGCCGAGTAATTTACAGAGCAATTACCCTACAATGAGGCCGGTCAATAGCTATTTGTGCTAATGCATGGTAGATGAACGATATGCAGATCGTCATCCGAAAGCAATACCACACGAAAAGAAAAGAAAGCAATGATCTCGTCCTGATCAAAATTCAACAAAGGAATTCTATGATCCTTAAGACTTTCATCGATCAAAAGAAAAGAAAAATTGATGAAGAGAAAGCCAAATTAAACCACACAAATATGTGATCTAAAGCTAAGAACAAAGGAAGAGGGAAGAAAATGGCAAAAGAACCAAAACAGAGCCAAAATATCATTCTGGACACTGGTCAATCGGTTAACACATTGGTTAATCGGTTAACCAGTGCAGATTTTGAATTTCTGCGCAAAACAGGGTGTTAATCGGTTAACCAATTTACACTGTATCTGGTTAATCGGTTAACACTGTGCCAGAAGCAAAAAAATGTGCAAAATTCAACATGATCTTCTTTTAAAACATTTTTCAAACACCTTGTGATCATGAACTGAATTTGCACGAATTTTACAGTAAAAATAGACAAATAAACCTACAATCAAACAACAGTATATGATCCAAAGGATCAATAACAAGAAGCACCAAGGATCTACATCTTGAATGATGAATACGAAGCTCTAACAATGGTGGAAAGTGAATTACCACTCCAAATCAGAAAATCCTTCCAAATTGCAGCAAGATCCACACTCCAAAGCCTTGATCTATGAACAAAAACAAGAATGAATGAATGTTTAGCTCTAAATTAGTAAGAATCAATGTGAATTCTTACTAACTTATGAAAGAAGAAATTGAGCTTTTGGTGAATTTTGGTAGTTGGGGAGAGAAATTGCAAGAGGTTTGTTGGCTATCAAAAGCTTGAATGAAATTTTAGCAAGGTGAATTTGGCTCTCAAAAGCTTGAAGAATGAATGAAATGAAGGCTCTATTTATAGAGTTTAGGCTTGGAAAATTTGGTGGATTGGAGTTTGGTTTGGAAATGAAAATTAGGATTGGAATTTGAATTTGGAGGGAAATTCATAAAAGAGTGGTGATTAGTGAAGGTGTATGGTAGGAAATGATCAAAGTTATGTAGGGAATAAAAATGAGATGGTATGGAATATTCCAAAATGATGAAAATTGGTGCCAATTGCTGAAATTTGAATTTGCTGCCATTTTTTTCAAAATTTGCACGCGTTAACCGATTAACCAATGTGTTAATCGATTAACACAGTGAAAATTTGGCTTTTTGATGTGTTGTCTTGATTTCGGCTCGATTTTTTCGCTTGTCAAAGAAGGCATGGAAATAAACACACGAACCTTGGAATTCCTTGAATAATAATCAATTAAAACTTGGGGAATCCTTGACCTGATGATTTTTGAATTGATTGCGGATCAACTTTGACTTTGTTCAGATGAAATTCATTCGAGCTGAATGACTGTTATTTTGGCATTTTTAACCTGTTCTTCCCCTGAAAATGTCAGTAAAGAGAAAACAAAATATTTTTGGATTTTGATTAAGGTTAGTAAAATATAAACAAATAAAGCAAATAAGAAACACACAGATGCTCGGTGATCCCTGCAAGGCATAAACCCAAATAAGAGAGGGATAAAGGAACCAATGTGCGATCTTGTTTGTGGCAAAGATACAAAAATGAGATGTGAATGATATGTAGAATTTTAGGTGTCAAATATTAGGGTCTTACAGCTGCCCCTATTTAAGTCTTTTCTATCGGGAGATATGAAGATACTTAAATACAAAAAGCTATATATTTTTAGCCCTAAGATACCACAAGATGAAATGAATGCAAATGATAAAACACACTGTGGGGAAACTTGAAACAAGAGATTTACGGTAAATTGAAAGAGGCGACATGAAAAGACACGCCAGGGAACAAAAGCTATTTTTGGAGATCCGTCAAGGTGATAAGAAGTAACCATCAATAGTTGGAAAGAGAGGGACAAGACCCTGGGAAGACGAGTAGTAATATCCAAGAATAGCATCAGATGAAAACTATGAACGAGTCAAAAGGTTTGTCAAAAGATGTCCAAGAATGGCATTGGACAGCAACAAGAAAGTTTCTGGTAAAACAACAGCGTCATCCAAGAATAGAATTGGATGGAGGTGAAAAACATCTATTGGGGATAAGATATCCAAGAATGGCATTGGATAAAAGGAACCACAACATTCAAGAATTGCATTGAATGGGGCAATAACAAGCATCAGAAACATCCAGGAATAGCATTGGACATAAACAAAATTCCATTTGAAAACTTCACTAGGGACATCCAAGAATGGCATTGGATGGCAAGGTTAAACATCAGAGACATCCAAGAATAGCATTGGACTTGGCTGGGGAAAAGGTGTCCAAGAATGGCACTGGACAAAAGAAATCTCAACATCGAAGAATGGCATTGGATGAAGTGAGAAAAGATTCTGGAAAATATATCAGAAGTATCCAAGAATGGCATTGGACTCTGTTGAGGAAAAGATATCCAAGAATGGCATTGGATAAAGGAAGGACTTTCAGGAATGGCACTAAAAGTAAAGGTAAATCAATACATTCAAGAATGACATTGAATGATAGTGAGAAAGACATCCAGGAATGGCACTGACTGCAAAGGAGAAAACTCATTCAGGAATGACACTAAATGAACAGATAAAACTTTCAGGAATGGTACTGAAAGATATCCAAGCAAATCTTTTGGGGATTATAGAGGAGAGGCAAAACTTCCAGGAATAGCACTAGGAGAAACAAGAGGAACAAGGTATCCAGGAATGACACTGGAGATCAAAAGAGACAGACATCCAGGAATGGCACTGGAGTGAGAGAAAAACAAAGATCCAGGAATGGCACGGGAATGAAAAGAGACAAACATCTAACAACAACAATAAATGCACAGGGAAACGACAACATCCAGGAATGACACTAGAAAGAAAGAAGATAAGCAAGACATCCGGGAATAGCACTGGAAGACAAACAAGACATCCAGGAATAGCACTGGGTGAAAAGACAGGCAAACGACAACATTCAGGAATGGCACTGAATGAAAAGGCAGGTAAAAGTTTTGGTAGGCTCCAAGTAAGTTGGACTTTGATCACAAGGTAAGATGTTGAAAGCAACAGGACCTTGGAAAAATGCATATGAGCGCGAAGCACACTTCGAGCTATGAAAATATTTCTATGCAATGATATATGAATGATTTATGTATGCAAATGCAGATGATAGAGACAACTGAGATATACTCTTTTGTGAGGGAAGAAAGGGAACTCTGATTCCTCAACCCAGGGAACACTGCCCACTCTGCTTGGAGAGAAGATGTTGAATACATCTCTGTCATACTTATGAATTGTATCAGGCTGATGATCTTTTGAGGCAAGACATCTTGATGATTCTTGAAGAAGACTGCCCCAGATTGATTGACTGATGAAAATAAACTGATCATGGCTTCAGTTGGACTATTGTTGGGGATGAACTAATCATGGCTTCAGTTCTTGAAATGAATGTTAAGGATAAACTGATTATGGCTTCAGTTGCTGGGGATGAACTGATCATGGCTTCAGTTCTTGAAATAACTGTTGAGAAGGCTAAACTCAGTATAGGTCTTGAAAGAGATCTTCTGGTTAACCAAATCAAAAAGTAACTTGCACTGAGCAACAAATCTTGAATTGATTCACAACAGGCTCTGGAGGTAATGTGCCCCTGATAGAATCACTGACCAAGTTTCTCAATTGTTTTAAATTTTCTTAATGAGGAAAGTTTGCCTGCAAATAAGATTATTCAAACAAATATGGTAATTTTAATGCAAAGCTCATGCAATTTTTGAAATCAAAAATCATTTTTAGAATGATATTATTGATGTAAAGCAAAATGAATCAGTTGTCAAAACACGGTGGTTTAAACATGCAAAGTGAAAGAGAAAGCAAAGGTAAGACAACAAAGCAAATGATTGGCAATAAACATAGGAGTCGGTTTACGCAACCTTGCTGTAGTATGCTTTCAAAAGAAACATGGCTTCAATTAGGTCTTTTGAAGGTTGTGTCGCGGTGAAAATTAGATACCATAGTTATTAATGAACTAGGATCACATTTATTTCGACACCGACTTTGATTTATCCAAAGGAAAGGTTCAAGGTCAAAAACCTAAAGGGGGAGATCTAAGGTTCGGGGGTTGTTTACGCCTAGGAAAGGTATTAGCATCCTAAACGTCCGTAGTACTCTATGGGAGCCTCTCGTTTTATTATGTTATTTTTATTTTTTATATTTCGCTTGCTAAGGGTACTATGCTAAAGGTTGAACCATAGGGTTAGTATCTAAGTATACTCGCCAAGACATCGCATCTTGTGCCTACGTATCCTGACGGGAGTGGAATCAGAGTATTCGTAGTTCCCCTCAATGAGGGTGAGGAACTATTGACCGTGGTCAAGGTTCCAAGGGGAAGGTAAGTATCCATGGCAAGATACTTACATGGAGTGCGGCGACTCCAAAGTTAAAGTTAAGTTGAAAGGGTAGATGAGTAAGTGTCCATGGTAGGAACTTACATGGAGTGCGGCGACTCCGATCCTAAGACTAGGATAAGGGGAAAGTCCTAAGATTCTCCTATGTATGACATAGCAGTCAACAGGATGGGATCCTTTCCTTTGGAATCCAAGGATACAAACAATATGAGAAAATATGATCAAATCGCAGAGCTACCAGACACAAAATAGATTTAGGTACAGAGAAAATAATATGACGGCAAAAATGAGCACAAGATAATAATCAAGTGACATATTCAAGATAAAGCGAAACCACAAGATCGACAAAGAAATCCTAGGCTACAAAACACAAAAGTTAAAAGTCTAAGTTGATTAAAAACTAATAATTAGAAATGCTAAAGAAAGGTTCCAATGATATTGAAAATATTATTTTAAGCTAATATCACAAGCTAAAAAAAAATACCAAGTTATCAACTCTAAACCAATATTAATTCTAAAAATATTAGGACAAGATTAATTCACAATATCTAAACAAATATCATAATAAATTAAAAATGAAATCTAAATTGAAATTATTGAGTAAAAAAAAAAAAAATATAGTTCTAGACTAAACTAAAATTAAAACAATTTCAAAATCAATATTAAAAGAAAAGGAAAAAAATTGTATTATGTTTTTTCATTATCACGTTGCAGTAACAGAATAATTAACACAATGCAAATGTTATCATGATATTTGACAAGTAGTTAACATTTTAATTACAATTTGTGTCAAACAAACTAACACTATGATTAACAAGATTACCATATTCACAAACAGCCTATCAAAAAACATGTTCAGAAACAGTTTACAATTCCCATTAAAAAATGAAGTGAAGTAAAAAAGAAAAATCAATAACAACACAAGCTAATTACACTATTTGCAAGTTATATACACTAATTGTTAAACACCGAAGCATACACACATATAGACATAAAATAGTCAAAATAAAATGTCAGCTTACTTAACTAATCTCTCAATGTGCTAATAGATCCACAATTTATTTAAAATGCTAATAGCAATATAACTACTTTCACTATAAGTAACAACATCATGTCAGTATTATTCACAAAATAATATCAGTACCTTGCAGAACTTAAACCAATATGAAAACAAAACCTAAATGTAAGAATTTCACACACAATAACTCAAAGCTGTAATGTTATTCAGAGTTAACAACGCAAACAACCGCGACGCACTATAATCAACAGCCGCAACCACACTAATTACACCAATTCTTCATAATATTTAAAGCACAAAAAAGAAATAGCAGTGAACAACCAAGTCTAAATGACAAGCATGATGAAAACAGAACGAAAAAATATGATTCAAAAGTTACCGCCGCCTTGCAGTTACTGTAGTTGTTATGAATGAAGCCGTGTTGCCTGAATAAATTGAGAAAGAAGTTCAGCTGCTATGGGGACAGAACGGCACGATGCGATGTGATTGTTGAAGATCTGCTGCAAATATTGCTTCTCGAAAATCCACAGCTTACTTCTCGAATGAATCAATCACAATATTCATTGATCCAACATCCAACTTTCAAATACAAGATCGGATCCGTCAATTTTCCTGAATATGATGCAAGCAGCAAGAATCACTTGAATTACTGACGTTATCATAATGTCGAAGGGTGATGCTGTGAACGGTTTGTCGATGAGTAGTGACGCCAAGAACAGAAATTCATTGATGCAGAAACTTGTACTATCAGTAATAACAATGCATTTGTGAAATCAACATCGCATGAGTAGCCAAACAAATTACATAAATATGTACAACAAAATGTATAAAGAACAAGTTTGAAAACCAAGGTTTCTGTTAGATAAAGTGTGTAAAAATAGGTGAGTATAATTGTACGTGGGAGAGAAGTTTTTTTAAAGTGTTTATTTTGTGAATGGTAGTGTGGTTAGTGAATTGTTAGTTGATGATGTTGGTGGTTTTTCTATTGTGGTGAATTTTTCTGGTGATGTTGTGATATATTGATCTGCTGCGTGCTCTCTCCCTAGCAAAACCGAGTGTGTTTTGTTCTAATGATCCCCTTGTATCCTTTTTTTGGCTCCCTCTCGCTGTGCATGTATGCTGGTATTTATAGGTGCGAGCGATTAAATTCTGTGATCTCGAATTGATTGCGTAGAATTCTGGTTTCGGAAATAAGGGTGAGCTGTTGATGAAATTGCAATGACGTATTTCCGCTTTCAGATTTGCAATTGATTACGTTGTTATTCTCTCCCGATTTCACGAGTCGATTCAGAGATTTGGCACTATAAATGCTTGATTGCAATGATTTCTTTCCATGATTTATTTTTTAAACAACTTTCCACTTAAGTTCGATTTTGTCGTGTGAATTTGATTTGGACGTAATTGACGGCTTTTGATTGCAAAACTCCGTATCTTCAATGCAAAACTGGGCCATTCAAATAAGTGGTAAATTTCTTGGGTCTTGCGATACCGCCTTGACACTTTGTATTTTTGATGATTTTGTAATTCCGTATACTTGAATTTAAATGGATGGTAGAAAAATGAGATTTCCTTGAGTTTGCATTGTGGACTTGATTTATGAGTATCTCTGAAATGTTCATTTTGGAAGCTTTGTTTGATATGTGCATGCTGGTCCCACGTCAAGTTATGATTTGTGGCTATTTATAGTTTGTACAAACAGCTTGTTTGCCTTGAGGTAAAATCTATCATCGCTACAGCTTCATCATATTGAAATGTTGCAACGTAATGTAATCCAAATAAAACTCCTTGGTGGCGCCGTATCCATGAGACGTTAGCAACAAATGCTCTTTCAGCTAAAGATAAATTACTCATATCATCACCTTAAAATTCAACGAAATTGTCTTAGAACAACGTGCTTCATATTAATTTGTGTCACATTTAGAACTAAATCAGTCGTTGTAACACCAGATTTCTGGATAGCTTGAATCCAATAACTCCGAGCAGACCTCCAACAAGCAGGACACAAGGATCATACTCAATTTTGCAATTTTATAGAATCCAACTGAGTTCCACATGAGACTGATTGTGTTTGATTGGTCTTGTATGGTTTGATCCTAAGTGAGTTTGGCTTGTGAACTAAATGTGGTATTATACTTTGAACACTTTGAAGTTGAATGAAAATCCCTCTTGAATCTTGAATAATTAATTTAAAATTCTAAACTTGTAATCTTGAATCTTGTATTTTTCTCTTAGAAATTGAATCTAGTAATCCTTCATCTTTTGAAACTTAAAATGAGTTTGATTTGCAAGGAATTCTTGAACACTTTTAAATCTTGAATTTAAAATTTAATAGAAACCCAATGAAAGTCTCTTGTGACATGGATGACTAATTTGAATTTGCAACCTTGAACATGAATAAATTTGAGATTAAACTTGCACTTTGTTAAGGGCGCGTTCTTGAATGAACTCAAATGAGCTATTCTTGCCAAAACTCGATTCAAGATTTTATCCCAGATTTTGCCACTTCAAACATATTGGTCACAATCAATCGACATGAAAATCCAAACCCTTTCCCTCAAGATCAAAGTGGAAATAAATGATGATCTACTTTCACGAATAAATCTAAACTATGCCTTGAGAAATCCTTTGAAATTGAGGATACCACTTGTAATACAAAACACCACGAAATTCCAACCAATTTTCAAATAACCATGCCCACTAGGACATAAACCATAATCCTCCATGAATCTTTGTGAAACCTTGAGACACGGTTGACCTTGTAATGGCTAAGGGATCATAAGGATGAGGACTCATCCTTTCTTTATCTCCACAAGAGTCCAACACAATTTGCCAGAGACCAGAATCACCATGAACACGCACGCAACATCCATGACCTTTGAACCTTCTGCAGCAACTCTAAATTCACAAAGGAAAACAATCAAACACCGGTCTGGTAAATTGGTTAGCTATGCATGCATGATTGACCTAGAAATGATGTGATATGCTATGCAGACGATGCGAAATGAAAACAGAATCTTAGGGTAAAAAATTAGGGTATGACAGGTTGTAACCTGGTCTGGTTCACGGTTTTTGAAACAAAGGATATAGGCTCAAAGTTTATTTGTACCCAACCCATTCTCCATGATGATCTTCAGTCCTATGCTCAGTTAATTCAAACTATGCATTCAGGTTCCAAATGATTTTGGAATTGCAACACTGTTACGATGATGGCTCAAGGGCCAAGGGATTCTTTGAGATTGCAGTCACTCTTTCTTACAACATTTTGTTGTTTTTGATGAGGACCTCAGTTAACTTGTTTTGTCTTTGAGGATTTTGGTAACCTCTTTTTCTTTTGTTATCCCTAACTTTTGCCTGAACTGTGGCATTTGAGCTTACAGTCAGCGGGATGCCCCAATTTTTGCCTAAGTCTCCTTCATAGGTTTTGACTTAGCGGGCTTTTCATTTGATCTTGATTTTTTCATTCTTTTTTTTGAAAGATAGTGACTGTCTGGCTTAATGATTACGGCGAACCATCATTGGCTTTCGATTTGAAAGACATCTTCGACACTTCTTTGATGTGTGTGAAGGAAACTTTTGATTGCAACCTTTATTGGAAGGTGTCTTGCATGCACAGTCAAATTAACTGAGAACTACCCATCCCTAGGTTAAATTATGGGTTTTTTCGTACAAAAAGAAACTCCAACTTCTAGGCTCGAAGGGGTTGACAAAGGATTAACTTCCTTATTTCTCCAGTGTTTGGGAGTTAAAACAATGCTTGTACATCATCAGCCAAGTTTCAAATGAAAGCATACAGTTTAGCAATTTCAGGTATTTCGTTTTCATCATCCTCCCTCCAATCTTTGCATAAACAAAAGTTTGATAAAGAAAGTGAACATGAGATATATTTTTGTTTTGAAAAAGAAAGCATAAAGATGCACACAGTGGATATAAATGAATTGAATCAAAACATTGCAATGCTCATTTCGTTGAAATTACCATGAAAGTACAAATAAAGTTCGAAAGCAAACAGTCAATACAATCAAAGGAAAATGCAAATAGAAAGAAACAAGGCCCAGTGACTAATCAGCGACAAGGATGAGTTGTCCTGTCTGAAACACTGGATTTAGGAGATAACCTGTCTGAACTGACTCAAACTTCACTTGGCATGCTCTGGCAAAGGATTATTGACAACATTGGGATTCTCATCAAGAAAAGTCAGAATCTTTGAGTTCACAAATTCTTGTACTCTAGCTTTCAATGCATAGCAACCTTCCAAGTTATGGCCTGCCCCATCTCGATGGAACTCACAGTGAAGATCAACCCTATAGCCGGCTGGGAGAGGATTTGGAGGAGGAGGTAGATCCCTCGTTGTAATCAAACCTTTCTGAAAAGACATGGATACAACTCAGTGTAGGACATCGGGATAGGATCAAAGTTAAACCTATTGCGATTCTGATTTTGTCTAACAGTCTGACGAGGAGCTTGAACTGGTTGAGCATTGACAACAGGAGCAACTGTAGCTACATATTGTTGTTGTCCACGATGAGGTTTACCTTCAACTGAAACAACATGGGTATCACCATCCTTTTTCTTTTGAAAATTCCCAACATACTTTTTAGCACCAGTAAAGGCTTCAGCATTAGTAATCCTTCCTTTCTTGATACCTTATTCTAGTCTTTCTCCGATAGTGACTAGGTCAGCAAAACCAGATGATACACTGCCTATCATCTTTTCCCAAAAGAGTGGCTGAAGAGTGTCCATGAACAGACCAATCAATTCTTTTTCAGCCAAGGGTGGCTCCACTTGAGCAGCTAGCTCTCTCCAGCGCTGAGCATACTCCTTGAAGGATTATTTATCTTTCTGAGACATATTCTGCAATTGACGGCAGTCAGGTGCCATGTCCATATTGTACTTATACTGCTTTAAGAAAGCATCAGTCAAGTCCATCCAGCTTTGGATACAGTTCTTATCAAGTCCCATATACCATTTCATTGAAGCCCCACTCAAGCTGTCTTGGAAACAGTGAATGAGCAGTTTGTCATTTTTGGCATGAGCAGCCATCTTGCGGCAATGCATCACCAAGTGGGTTCTGGGACAGGTGTGCCCCTTGTATTTCTCAAAATCAGGAGTCTTGAATTTTGGAGGAATAACCAAGTCGGAAACCAAGCACATGTCCATTGCAGCAGCATTAAAGACATCACTTCATTCCACGACTCTTATCCTTTTGTCTAGAGGTTGCCATTGCTCTCTGACTTCTTCAATGTATCCAGGTTCTCCCTGACTTTCAGATTATGGACCAGTAGCATGGTACACAAAAGGATTCTCAGGAATAGCTTGAGTAATAAAATGCACAATAGGCTGAGGTTCAGTGAACAATGGAGCTGAAGATACTGGCGAGACAAACACAGGAGTAGTTGCAAAGGGTGGTGAGTAATTCGGAGGTAACCCAAATTCTGGCCAAGTAGAAGCTGGTTGTTAAGCCAGTGGAGGGTCAATAGCAGCAGGTGAAGTTTCAACAATCACAGTCCTTTGAGGTGGTTCACCTCTAGCAATCAGAACTTGCAGCATTTCTGTGAGCTTGGTCATACCGGCCTTCAACTCATCAATTTATATTATGACTTCGGCATTGTGTTGTTCTTGGTTTTCCATTCTCAATCTGACGGCATCTCTAATTCCGTAGTTGTGTTGAGGAAACAGCTTGACGGTGAACAGATAACTGAAGAAGGAGGCAGTTGAAATGAGTTTCTGAGACAACTGGGAAGAAATGCATATGTATGCTCATGGATGCAAGATTGCATGAATGCAACAACCACAAACAAGATCACTCAAAGCACACAGGTCCAAAGGTCCGAGTCACGAGCATGAAGTCAAGGTTAAGAACCAACCCACAAAGGTATGTGCTAAGGGTATAACACCTGCCGAACAAGGTTCTAAAGAAGATCCCAGAGTCTACAACCCGTCTTTCGGATATTATCAATTTCCCAACTGCTTGGTAGTCAATAATATTCTCAAGAGAGTCTCGTCTGAGTGTGGTATCACGTAACAACTGATTCAAGTTTGCACCTAAATAGCCACCGCACCACGCCCTAATAAGGCCAAGATGGGTTAAGGGTTCTAAAGTCCCCAGCTTCGGGTCCTCGGATCAAGAAGCATAACGGGTTTGCCATTTTTGGTCTGCCATTATTGCCTCTTAGGAGGAGTGCCTCTACTGAGTCCTCGGGAATGGTCACCAGAGTCGACAGCTTTCTAGATCAACACCCCAAAATGCGCAAGACACGCACGTCAGAATATCTCCCAAGAAAACCTCGTCTGGATGTGAATTTCGTGAACACCAAACGTACCAAGAAAGCGCGTAAGTCCCACTACTTTCCACCCTAGTCTTAGGTGTACACCCAAGCCTGTGTATTGGGCTTATCTCACCACACAGAAGAATTCCCAAACAAAACAAGCAAGTAACAAGCAAATCAGGCAAAAAGCAGTAAATAAATCAAAGTAGGCTAAACCTTTCAAGGGATGGACCAACAAGAGGTCAATCTCTCCCCAGCAGAGTCGCCACTTTTCTGTAGCGGCAGAATCGTGAGTATAAGCTATTGATTAACTTAACTCGAAAAGCAAGAGTTGCCACCGCACTTTTATTTTATCCAAAAAGGAAAGGAAAAAGAGCGAACAAAACCTACACAAGCTCTGCAACAAGAACAAGTGAAGAGATACTGGATAAGGGAGGTTGGTTATGCAATGGGAAGGTGTTAGCACCCAAAACGTCTATAGTACTCTATAGGAGCCCTTTGAAATATCTACCACTTTTGGTCTGAAAAAGTTTGCTTGAAAAGTGATTGAGGAGATGAGAAGAGAAATTGTTTTTTAAGATTTTTTGTGTTTGGAGAGACTTGTCGTCTCATGCCTACGTACCCACGATGTGCAATGTAGGATCAAAACGCCGTAGTTTGTGGTACAAAGAACAAAATTGGTTTGTTATGGTTGTTTTTAAATGTAAAGACAAGTCGTCATTTCCAAGCGAATAATTCCACTTAAAGAAATGAATCATGTCTAAACTTATGAAAAAGTTAAAGGTAAAGTGCACGAGGGCACAAAAGAGAGTTTGATGAGTTTGGTGTTTTTTAAAGTCTTTTGAAAAAGGTGTCAACATGCTTATGTAGTTTAGCATTTGGTTAAGAAATGAAAGGAAAAGAGTAAAATCACTTGACAAAGTCAAGGTTTAATTATGAAAGAGGTGATAGTTTAAAATCAAGAAAGTTTTGAAAAAGGGAGAAAGTTTTGAAAATTGAAGAATGGGGAGGAGAAGAAGTGATTATCCTAAAGCATAAAGTAAAAGCTAAGGATAAGAAAGATCTAACCACAAATGTAAGCTCCAAAGTCTTCGAACCATAATTCCAAAGCAAAGGGAGAAAGGTCCTAATTCTAAGTCCAAGGTTCCAAGAATTGCATTGGATGTCCAAGGTCTAAGTTCAAGGATTCAAGAATAGCATTGAAGTCCAAGGTCTAGGTGCAAAACTCCATATCCATTGCAAAGGATAGTAACCATAGTCCAAGATTAGAAGCAAAAGTTTTTAGAGGTTTTGGCCTTTATTAATGTTTTTGGTCCAAGTGGACAAAGAGAAAAAGGCGGAAGCATAAATATGTGTCCAATGGACAAAAGGCAAATTGTGGAAGCATAAACATGATATGAAATGATAAAAATGAAGCATAAAAGTAAAAGAGATAAAAAGCGAGAAGGAATTGTAAAGAAGTTAGAAGTTAGTAATGTTAGTTGTTAGAGTAAGTGATCAATAATGATTGAATAGTGTACTTAGGTCAAGGTTAATGAAGACTTGTTAGAAGATTGATAGAATCAAAGCCTCTACAACAACAAGCTTCATAGATTTTGAACCTAATATAAAATATCAATCAACATTGAGTTATATTTCGATGCGGGACATATGTTGTGCTATGTTAAGCAATCGGCGAGTAATTGACGGAGTAATTACCCTACAATGAGGTCGGTCATTAGCTCTTTGTGCTAATGCATGCTAGATGAACGATATGCAGGTCGTCATCCGAAAGCAATACCGCACGAAAAGAAAAGAAAGTAACGATATCGTCTTGATCAAAATTCAACAAAGGAATTCTATGATCCTTAAGACTTTCATCGATCAAAAGAAAAGAGAAATAGATGAACAAAAATCCAAATTAAACCACACAAATATGTGATCTAAAGCTAAGAACAAAGGAAGAGGGAAGAAAATGTCAAAAGAACCAAAAAAAGTCCCAAAACAGGGCCAAAATAGCATTCTGGTGGTTAATCGATTAACACATTGGTTAATCGGTTAACCAGTGCAGATTTTGAATTTCTGTGCAAAACAGGGTGTTAATCGGTTAACCAATTTACACAGTATCTGGTTAATCGGTTAACACTACGCCAGAAGCAAAAAAAAGTGCAAAATTCAGCATGATCTTCTTTCAAAACATTTTTCAAACACCTTGTGATCATGAACTGAATTTGCACGAATTTTACAGTAAAAATAGACAAATAAACCTGCAATCAAACAACAGTATATGATCCAAAGGATCAATAACAAGAAGCACCAAGGATCTACATCTTGAATGATGAACACGAAGCTCTAACAATGGTGGAAAGTGAATTACCACTCCAAATCAGAAAATCCTTCCAAATTGCAGCAAGATCTACACTCCAAAGCCTGGATCTATGAACAAAAACAAGAATGAATGAATGTTTAGCTCTAAATTAGTAAGAATCAATGTGAATTCTTACTAACTTATGAAAGAAAAAATTGAGCTTTTGGTGAATTTTGGTAGTTGGGGAGAGAAATTGCAAGAGGTTTGTTGGCTATCAAAAGCTTGAATGAAATTTTAGCAAGGTGAATTTGGCTCTCAAAAGCTTGAAGAATGAATGAAATGAAGGCTCTATTTATAGAGTTTAGGCTTGGAAAATTTGGTGGATTGGAGTTTGGTTTGGAAATGAAAATTAGGATTGGAATTTGAATTTGGAGGGAAATTCATAAAAGAGTGGTGATTAGTGAAGGTGTATGGTAGGAAATGATCAAAGTGATGTAGGGAATAAAAATGAGATGGTATGGAATATTCCAAAATGATGAAAATTGGTGCCAATTGCTGAAATTTGAATTTGCTGCCATTTTTTTCCAAATTTGCACGCGTTAACCGATTATCCAATGTGCTAATCGATTAACACAATGAAAATTTGGGAAATTTGGCTTTTTGATGTGCTGTCTTGATTCCGGCTCGATTTTTTTGCTTCTCAAAGAAGGCATGGAAATAAACACACGAACCTTGGAATTCCTTGAATAATAATCAATTAAAACTTGGGGAATCCTTGACCGGATGATTTTTGAATTGATTGCGGATCAACTTTGACTTTATTCAGATGAAATTCATTCGAGCTGAAGGACTGTTGTTTTGGCATTTTTAACATGTTCTTCCCCTGAAAATGTCAGTAAAGAGAAAACAAAATATTTTTGGATTTTGATTAAGGTTAGTAAAATATAAACAAATAAAGCAAATAAGAAACACATAGATGCTCGGTGATCCCTGCAAGGCATAAATCCAAAGAAGAGAGGGATAAAAGAACCAATGTGTGATCTTGTTTGTGGCAAAGATGCAAAAATGAGATGTGAATGATATGTGGAATCTTAGGGGTCAAAAATTAGGGTCTTACAATTAGGTGATGATATGATGTTATTAATGATTATTAGATTTTCATATGTGATGTTTGATGATAAAATGACGGTGTGAAGTACCATGAGTATATTGATGATTTTATATGACTATCTTGATGAGTGTATTGATGACTTGACGATGATGATACATGACTATTTTGATGAAGTACTATGAGTATATTGATGATTTAAGATGATGATTCATGATGTTTTGACGAGTACATGATGATATCATTAACATGTGGATTTGATGAATGATGATGTACGTGATGACTTTTATTAATGAATGATGATACACATAATGATGTTTATTTGATGATGATGATTATTGACATTGTGTATCATGCATTCATGTGCATACTCTGTGACGATACTTCATTCCTATTGTGCGGATATGAGGTGATTATGACGAGCTCCGGTTCCAATGCGGAAACGATCCTATTGAAGGGGATCTTTGGAGGGGTGTTGGCCTGTCCATCGATTATGACGATTGGTACCACATTCATGAGTCTTATTGTGCATTTGCATTTAATTGGCATTGTTGTATTTTATGATGTTGTTTGTGATTTTGATGTTTCCTGGTGATGACCCTGAAGATGTTGTATATGAAAATAATGTCATTTTATGTATATCTTGTTTTATATTGATTATTATGAATTGTGATTACTCACCCTGCCTGTTTGAATGTTGCCTTCACGTGGGTAACATGCAGGTGATTCGGCTTAGATGTGGATGCCCTTGAGGACTTTTGAGTTTATTGCTTTTGGTCGATGTAGAGGGTCTTGCTTTGATAGTGTAACATCGGGTTGGGTCGTCGAATCGAATCATGTTGTCTTATTTGTTGTTATTTGATGTTATGGTTTATTATAAAACCTTTTTATGATTATTTGTGGTTATGGTGGTTCTGCTGCTACTTCTAAGGGTCTTTTTGTTAAAAACCTTTTAATTGAGAATTTTAAGTTCCGCTGCCATGTGAAGGTTTTTGATTTATTTTGAGGAATAACCCTTTGTTTTCCGGGCAAGTGTATTATTTTGATTTAAATGAGAAATGTGCACCCTTTGAGGTGATTTTGATGTTTTACTCTGATATTTGAGTTGTTTCTGCTGCAACACTATTGGGGGTAGAAAAGGGTGTTACACTATGAACCCCAAGCCCCTTCTGTAAGCTCCAAGCCCCCTCAATGAGCTTAGGAAAAGCCACTAGTCCCCTCTCTAAACTAGCAGACATGCCTCTTGACTCAAATTTTATAGTGCATGGGCATATCATTAAATTAATGTGTTAAGACCCCTCTCTGATACTAACATAAATGCATTGAAAATCAATCCATGTCACGACATCCCAAAACAAAAACAACCAACAACAACTCAATAAATGTAAATTCATAGGCATTCATTCATGTTACTTCACCAAAACAAAAACACTTCATTGTATAAACACAACGATTCGCTAACCGATCATAAAATTCATCACAAACATTGTCACAGTAGGCACATTACTACCTCTCATCTATCTCACCAAACAATACCATGATGTAGCTCTGAGCCTTAGCTTTATAACGCTTCATAAAACGCGTCTGAAGCTAGTAGGGTTATACCTGAGTGAATCACACACTCGAAGATACAACAAGTCATCACTGAACTTTATTTAGTAGGGAAAATGTCGATAAAACCCAAGAGGAAGAGAAACGGGTAAGGGAGGCGGTTATGCGAGGGAAAGGTATTAGCACCCCACGCATCCGTCGTACATGACGAGAACCATTTTGCTTGTTTCTAGACTCGAATGGGTGTTCTTTCTAAAGGTTAATCACGGAGGATTGGGTCCTTGTGCCTACGTATCCTTAAAGTGCAATGAGGAATTCAGAGCTCCTTAGTTCATGGAACAAGGCAAAAGAAAGGGGAATGGTGGCTCCCCAAGATCTTGCGATCTTGTGCATACGTATCTTCATAGAGCAATGAGGAATTCAGAGCCTATGTAGTTCAGAGAATGAATACAGAAAAAGAGAGAACAGCAAGGAAGTGGTGTCAAAACCAAAAGCGAAAAACAAAGAAATGGTGTTGAAACAAAGGGAAAGTAATAAGAGGTAGGAACAAGAAAAATGACAAATAGCAAGGGCAATGGTGTTTTAACCGTGGCTCGGTAGTTAACCCAATGAAGAAGAGAGAGGTTACTCTACTGGGGAAGAAAAAAGAAACTTGACCCAGGCCGGGGAAACAAAAACGAAATTGGTCATGCTCGGGATAAAAGAAATCGGAATATTAACTGTCAGACAGTGGTTAACCAAGTCAAAGGGGTTGAACCCACTAGGGAGAAGGAAGAAAGAGATTGGTATCTTATAAGGAAGAGACTAATTGGTATTTTAATTGACAAGCAGTGGTTAACCAAGGAACATGGTGCTTTAACTAAAAGGAGGCGTTTGGACCACAAGGGATTCGATGTTTTAACTGACAGACAGTGGTTAACCAAAGCAAGGGATGAAATTGGTCTTTTAACTGACTGGCAATGATTAACCAAGGGAGAAAAGGGTGGTTAGAACAAAAAGAAGGTTGCTTACTCCGCTGGGGATTTGGTATTTTAACAGAGGGGTTGTGGTTAATTGGAGGAAAGAAAAGAAACCGACTTTGCTAGGGAAGAAGAAAATTGGTGTTTAACAGACGAGTTTTGATTAACCAAAAGAATGGATATTGATCCAAGAGAAGATTATTGGGGTAGGAATGAGTGACCAAGGATCGACTCAAGAAACATTAGGATCTGGGTATAGAGATGATTGTTCAAGGTTCAAGGACGAAACACCTATACCCAAAAAATAGTCAAAAAGAGTGTAGGAAAGATTACATCCTCATTCCTTCTTTAGCACTCAAAATGTAGTGCGGAAATTGAAATCGGAAAAGCAACGACGCAATTTGTATAGAGCTCCAATTTGTTGTGCAGATGTCTGACATAGTTGGGGATCAAGAGAGAAACTCTAAGGAGATCCTAGGAAAAGAGTGGGGCAATTAATCAGTCAAGACAAGGTTTCGATCAATCAATCAAAGGGAAGAAGAATGCCAATAATCTTTCAAGCGAGTCGAAAGATCATCAAAGCAAGTGTGGGGATTAATGTTGAACAAGATTAAATTTTCTCAAGGAAGAACAAATGTAATGCACCAAATTGAATTGCAAAGCATTAAAAAGGATAAGCTAGCATGAACTACTAAGCATAATCATGTTAACACATAAACAAGAATGTGCAAAAAATGCTTCAAACATGCGAAAGAATTCCAAAATAATCAAGGAGAATCATACAATTAATCAATAAAGGGTTATTGCAATTAGATACTAACCTAAAACAGTGCCATTGACATGAATACAGGTAAGCAAGGGAAAGTACACAAGAAAAACATGCAAAACAATCCCAAACAGCAAGATTTTTGCAAAAGTTGTCAGGTGTAATCGATTAACATCCTGCTATTAATCGATTACACTGTGCCAAAAATTAGTTCTAAAGTGCAGGCTAGGGTGCAATCGATTACACCACAGGTGTTAACCGATTACGCATGTAAAAACAGCAGAAACAGAGTTTCGAAAAACGCTTTTTGGAATCACTTATCGCATGCAATTATAGTGGATCATATAATAGAAGTAGATGCAAAATTCATGTTAATTTAGAGCAATTGAGAGCTAATAGAATCAAACATACAAAGCAATTAATCATGTAGCAAAGCATCAATTAAGAACTATATTGTAAAATTGCGAAATCGATCAAAAACGATAATTTAAGCAAGATTCACCAACCTACAAGGGTGAGATTTGCCTTGGTAATTTTTGTAATCACAATGTGATGAAGAGAAGCTTAGAAAACCAGAAAAAACAGAGATCTCTAGTAATCTGTAGCGAGAAAATCGAAGATAATGCGATAATTTCTTCGGATCCGAATTTGCACCAAAACTCCTTCAATGATAAACTTTTGAGGCTTGAATTGAAGTAAATGTTGTTATTGTTGGATTTATTAATCCAGCGTCACCCTTAGGGATTCATTGGGCTTAACATCCCAACCCATAGCGCTTAACAGGCGCAGACTCTAGAGGTCTCTATACTATAAGGAAATAAAGTTGTGCCTTCACTAACAGCAATTGCTTTTAGCGTAGTGGTAAGCACTTGATCCTATAAGTGGTATCAGAGCCAGGTCATGGGTCCGAATCCCCCCGGCTGACACTGGGGTTGAGATTGTTGGATTTATTAATCCAGCATCACCCATAGGGATTCATTGGGCTTAACATCCCAACCCATAGCGCTTAACAGGCGCAGACTCTAGAGGTCTCTATACTATAAGGAAATAAAGTTGCGCCTTCACTAACAACAATTGATTTTAGTGCAGTGGTAAGCGCTTGATCCTATAGTTATTACTGCAGAACTCGAAGATGAAATGAAGAGGAATGAAGGTCTAGCTCAAAGAATAATAAGATTCAATGGAAAGCTTGCTAGGCTTTAATGGCGATAGAGCTTTTGTGATGTTTAGGGAAGAAGGTGATGATTGAGAGAGAGAGAGAGAGGGAGAGAAAGAGAGAGAGTGATGTAGAAAATTCATAGAATGGAGAACGAAAAGTGAAAAATTCAGAATGAAAGTGAAGGTCCTTGAATCAATGTGTGGGTTTGCTTATATAGAGCATATGCTTGGGGTGAGTGGAGGTTTAGAACTTGGTTTGGAGGTAGTTAAATGAGGTTTGGAATTTGGTTTGGAGTTAGTTAGATCTAACTCGCTGAGTTGGGGTCTAACTCAGTTAGTTATTGGTTAGCTCGATTGGAGAATCCCAATGCAACTTAAAGATCAAGTGGTCTACAATGGTTGGAAATGAGGGTCCATGGTGAGCATTAATGATAGTGAGGTAGTGTAGCAAATGTAGTTCATATTTTCTGGTGTAATCACATGTCTAGAACCTTCCACAAGATACTAGAATGATGTAGGCCAAATGAGAAGAGTAGTGGCTGCTGCACTACTTAGAAACCAGTCAAAATCAACAAAACTTGCGGGTGTAATCGATTAACCTAATCCTGTTAATCGATTAACACATGAAAAAATCATGGTTTTTAGCTTGCAATAACCCCTTGCTTTGATAAATAGGCATAGAAATCCTTCTATTTTTCCTGTATTGATGTTGTGATGACTCTGCGAGGAATATGATTATAACCTCGAGATTCTGTGGGGATTTAAATATATACCTACAATGAATTCACAGATAAAAATGATGATGTGCCTGATGGGAATGCGAGTACAGATGCTTATGCGAAAAGCAAAAAGGGAGGTCAAATTTTAGGTTACGATAGTTGCCCCAATTTAATCCTCTTGGACCTGAATGTATGAATTGCGACAGGTTTTCGAGTATTCGAGGTAGAAGGGGATTAAATAAAAGAGTAGCTCAAAAATTTGGTCGTTGAATGTGGAAATGTATTGAGAGGGGTATGTATTGAGAAATTAGATTATTTGGAAGTGTGGTCAAGGCCTTTGTATAAGGTTATCTGTTGGGGAGATGCATTGGCCATGAAAGTTGCTAGATGCACATGATAAATGCAATGTATGCTTAATCTTGCATGATGTGTGAGATTAGGCTATGCAACGATGCATGCTAGGGTAGAGTATTGCGAGTGGGCAGGAAATGTATCAAAACAGACTTCGACGCGACATCCTCGGCTGGGGAGCATGTAACAAGAACTATCTTTGAACTGCCACTACTACTGCTGGGGAGGAAGGAGTAAGGGCGATCCTCGAACAACCATTATGGGCCTAGGGTTAAAGCCCACAGTTTTACCCATGCCAATCAGGTTTCAGATACTTAGCCTTTAATTAAAAAGATCCATAAACCAATAAAGGGCTAACTTATGCACCCAATCAGAATCACGATAACCCGTTTTTCACAATCTAAATAATCACAATCACAATCTCTTGGACCCAACCACAATCTCTACATACAATTTTCCACCTTTGGGAAGACAATCATAATAATGAATTAAGATAATTTCTCAAACTACAAAGAGACTTTTATAAATTAAAATGTGTGATCTCACTTTGGTGGTAATCACACACAACTATTTATAAAATTTCTTGCATATGAGTAAAATTTCTTGAAAAAAGATAATGCTCTCAATAAAGAATAAAAGAGGGAAAAATAAAAGAATGAAAAGAGAAAAAAATTTAAATAAGAAGGAAAATAATTGTCTAAGACTTTTTTCTAATAAAGTTTGAAACCTTTTTATTTTTTTTAAAATAATAATTAAAGATGATAACATATCTTAAAGACACACTGTACTATGGAATTTTGTTTTGAGAAGCAAATAAAAGAAAGGAGTGGAGGCTTATGGGTTACAATGACTCATGTTGGTGTGGTGATGTTGATGATACAAAGTCTACATATAGTTATGTATTTATGATAGGTGGTGCACCAGTTGTTTGGAGCTTAAGAAAGAAGTTAATATTGGTTTTACCATCATGTGAGGCAGAATACATTGCAGCCTCGGTTTGTGCCTGTCAAACTATATGGATGGTAAACTTGACTGATGAAATAGAAGTTAAGAACTATGAAACTGTAATTATAAAGACTGACAAAAGAACTGAACTTCTAGTTGAACCTTTCTTATTGGGCTTAGTAAATTTTCCTCTCACTACTACGGAAGACCCTTTTAACAATGGTTGTGAAAGATATATAATGATGCGGACACATGCGTTGTTATGTAGAGTGTTGTTATATATATGATACTTACAATGACGGTTCTGTGACCATTGTAATAAATTGGAAAGTGCGCGCCATATAACAACATTTAAGAGTAATAATCATTGTGATATTGTGTATGAATAAAAAACAAACGTATCATACCAGAATCAGCAATACACCATCTATGAACAGATATCAAAACCATTAATTACGAAGGAATATCAAAGGATGAAAAATGAAATTTCAAAAGACAAAGAGATATAATCATTAATTCAACACCTCGAGGTTGGCAGAAACTTATCCAACTTCCAAGAGAAGTTGAAGAATAAGAAGAAACAATATAAAAGCGTAAGAGCCAAAACATATAAACAACTTAATCCAAAAGAATCAAAATGAGTTCTACTACTCAAGCTACCAAAAATGTTGAGAATGAAGTTGTTTCTGTAGAGGGGGATGTAGTTCAAAACCTTCCTCGGAATCAACATGTTGCTGTAGACGGGGTTGTCGTTCAAAACCTTCCTCAGAATCAACAAGTTGCTGCAGTAGATGGGTCTGCTGCAGAAAGAAGGAGAGCTCTGAGGGTGAGGAGAAGAAAGAGAAGACGGAGAAGAATGTTGAGAAGGTAGATGGTTGTTGTCGATTCTGATGATGATGATGAGGCTGACTATAGTTGGTCAAACTTCCTCCCATCCATAACATTTAGATTTGATGATTAAGTTTATGTAATGAAACTTAATTTATCTAATGAAATTTTAATCTTTTTTCTTAATAGTTTAAACTAGAAGGTACATTATCTATAAACTAATATACTAACAAACAGATAACTAATTGAAAATTAAAAGTTTGCGTTGAACTTACTCGTAAGAAACCGTCTTTTATTAGTTGCATATTCCTGTCTTCATAATGTAATTCAAACATTAACAATGTAATTCACAATGCATCTGCATTTTAAACATCAACAATGTAATTCAAACCCTAATTCAACTATTACATTTCATAACAAAGTAAACATTAAACATAAAGGAGACAAGAAAGCATAACATCTTAAGATTTCCAGAAAATCTCTCTGATTTCAGTTTGTTCTTCAAATTCTTGTTCTTCTTCTTTATATCCTCATACATAACCTCCAAATAGCCCACAACTTCCAACTCTGACTTCATAATTCTCTCATCTTCATTTCCACCTTTTTCTCCCACGTCTTCATCCCATATGAACAAATTACATGTTTCATCGCTCCTCCAAATTGGACATATCCAAAAAAGCCTTCCTTTATTTTGTCCCTTCTTGCATTGGTACGAAACCATACGACCATCACAACCACAACAATTTCCAGATCGAGATTTTACAGCGGAAGAAGACATAGAAACACCTTTGGATGAGCTTGTCTTCAAATACGACATTGCAACAACTTAAAGTAGAACACTTTCTTGTTGTTGTTGTCTTTTTCCCGATGATGGTGACGGCGTTGGTGTTAGGGTTGTTTTGTCTTTTTTTTTTCCAGTGGATAAATAGATATATACTTGGTGTTTAAAATACATAAAAAGAAGCTTCAGTTTATAACAATGGTTTTAAGAAATAACCGTAAAGATATCCTTATTATATTTTAGTTAAATATAAATAAAACTTAAAAATGGCGCATTTACGTCAAAGGAATAAACTATTTGAGGGCGATGAGGTTCGAACCCATGAAAGCTTGATTGTATCTTCACAGTGTTCACAACAACCGTTATTATACCCATGAAATTTCTAATTAAAATAATGCGCGCGCATCCAGTAGGCACTATTACCACAATTGGAATTTTACGCGTCATTAAAGGAATTTTAATAAGAATTAAATCAATGCGCGCGCATCCAGTATACACTATTACCACGGTGTATAGGATGCCGTTGTAAACCTGGCGTTGTTGTTTGGGTGTTTTACAGTAGAGTCTAATACAATACAAACAAGTACCTAAATAATTGAAATATAAGGAATGTTAATTATCATCTCTAATTAACCTTTCAACTCTTTTATTAGAGATATGGCCTATACGCTTGTGCCACAATAAAGAGAATTTTTCTCTAATTTTAGACTTTTTAGCAATGAAGCTTTCAACATTCAAGGATGAGAATATCATATCACAATCCATAGATAACTTATATAAACCATCCAACAAGATAACAGTACCAACAACTTGAGAATTCAACATCAAATTTATTTTTCCATCATAAAAGGTAATTTGAAATCCAAACTCATCCAAAAAAGATACTGAAGTCAAATTCCTCCTAGAACTAAGCTAACATCTCTTACTAGCTCCACAATTACTTCAAGATCATTTCCTACCCTGAGCTTGCTTTCCCTCAAATCTGGTTTACGTTGGTTTTTGAATCCCTGTAAAGACAGATAAATATGGGTTGTAAAACCACTATCAGGCCATAAGGAATTAATGGAAGCATAAACTAAGTTAGACTCAAAACATAAAAAAGCTAAATGATTTCCTCCAGATATGTTCTTGTTGTCTAACCAAGCTTTAAAAGCATGACAATTTGTTTTCTTATGCCCCTTTTCCTTACACTAAAAGCATCAAAATGATTTCTTAAAAGCAACAGGCTTAGGACCTCCTATACTATGGTGTTGATCATTACTTGGTTTCCTAAATTCAGGATATCTATGAGAAGCACTTTGAGTGTTTTTCTTACTTTTCCAAGAATTCTTAATAGAATGATGTTTAGCATGAAAAGCTAGGAGATCACTGTGAGAACAAGATTTGGTTCTGAAATATTATCTCTAAGTTTTGATGATATCAAATGAGTATTTGTATGGACAATTTTGTACAACTAGTGTTGTTACTCATGATAACCTAGCAAACAGGTTATGCTTCCGTGAATTGGCGCAAATGCAATGCTTGAAGAAAGATACTTAGCCTATGCACTTCAAAGAGCTGAACTCAATTCAAAGATAATACATAATTCACAAAAACTCTGATATGAAAGGAAAAGAGAACGAGTCTTGAAGATCTGAAGACAAAGGTTCTGATGGAACGAAGTCCAGATGCTGAAGACTCACACTCTCTGATCAAGGTTCTGAAGACCTAACCAAAGTCTACTCTCAAGCTTTAATCAGATACTATCAGAAGCCTCTGAATATATGAAGACAACGCCTCAAGCGAAGAAAGTTCTGAAAGACCAAGTGATATAGATTCTAAAAGCGCAGAGCTGATGATTCTAAGACTTGATATTGTCAAGAACCAAGCAACGTTTTCCCTTCTTACTCACACTCAAAAAAAGCCTTTGAAGTTGAGAAGCTAAGAAGACTAGCTACACTGTACAGCTGTACCACATTACAACGGAAAATATCTTGGAAAATGTGCAATGGTACAAACGAAGATATTCTGACACAGACAGGATGTGCGGCACACAAAAAGTTTGTATCTGTCATCACGCTTCTAGCCGCCAGCCTACCTAGCTATCATGATTACTTTTCAACGACTCTTTTCACTCAGCTATAAAAGGAAGCTCAAGACTTGAAGAAAGACACACATGCGAACCGCTTCAATACTTTCTAACTCAGTTCTTTCTTAAGTCATTTATTGGTCTAAAACTTGTTTACAATTTTCAGCTTGATAAGAAGCAATTTTCTGTAAACTTATTTTATTCAAACTTAGGATTGTATTCCTTGAGAGAGTCCTTGTGGTCGGATCTCTTGAGAAGTCTATGACGTGTGTCTTAGAGGTTGTTCCTTAAGTAAGACCGTGTGTGGTTGGATTACTTGAGAAGTCTGGAACTTGTGTGTTCTAGAGGTTGTGTTAGTCACCAGCTGTGTTGGCTCGTGCATTGTACTGATTTGATTGAATAGTGGATTAAGACCTCGTTGAGAGAGGTAAAATCACCTTGGCAGGTGGACTAGATTAACTTGAGTGTTTCTCAAGTGAACTAGTATAAACATAACGTGTTTATCTCTTTGTGTTTGAACTAAGTCATCTTTGATAAAAGAGAGTGTGTTAAAGTAGGGAGTTTATTTTCTTAAAAGAAACGTTTTTAAAATTTGAAAAACCAATTCAAACCCCCCCTTTCTTGTGTTTTTCACACCTTCAATTGGCATCAGAGCTCCGGTTCTGAGGTGATAAAAAGATTGAATTTTTATCAAGCACTTAACACTGTTCAGTACCGATTCAAGTGTGAAAAACAATGACTACATCAGTTCCTGAAACAAATGTCATTGAAAGAGATTCTTATACTGCAAAACCTCCTATCTTTGATGGCGAAAAGTTTAATTATTTGAAAGATATAATTGAGAGTTATTTTTTGTCGTTTGACTTAGATCTATGGGATCTAGTAGTTGATGGTTATAGTCACCCTGTTGATTGTGTGGGTAAAAGGATTGAAAGGAGTGCATTTACGGATGTACAAAAGAAAAACTACAAAATCATCACAAAGCAAGAACTATTCTGTTAAATGTAATTTCTTATACAGAATATGAAAAAATTACAAACAAAGAAACTACAAAGTCTATCTTTGACTCTCTTCGTATGACTCACGAAGGTAACGCTCAAGTCAAAGAGACGAAGGCTCTTGCATTAATCCCGAAATATGAAGTCTTCAAAATGGAAGATGACGAGTCTGTTGAAGCCATGTTCTCAAGGTTTCAAATGCTTGTTGCAGGACTCAGAGTTATGGACAAAGGCTACTCTACTACTGATCATGTCAAGAAAATCATCAGAGGTCTGCCTGTCAAATGGAGACTAATGGTGACTGCCCTGAAACTTGCAAAGGATTTGAATAGCATTAGTCTTGAGGAACTTATTAGTTCTTTAAGAAGTCATGAAATAGAGCTTCAAGGAGATGAACCTCAGAAGAAAAATAAATCCATTGCACTCAAGGCCAAGTCTGAAAAGAAAAAGGCGTATTAGGCAGAAGAAGAAGTGGAAAAATCTGAAGAAGATTCGGAAGAAGTTGATATATCTCTCATATCAAGAAAAATAAGTCAACTCTGGAGCTACAGAAAGAATAAGTTCAGAGGACCAAGAAGAAAGTCTGAATCTACGCCTGGTCATTGGAGAAATTATGGAAAAGACATTACATGCTTTGAATGTAAAGAACCTCGACATTTCAAAAATGACTGTCCAAAAGCTAAGAAAGAAGAGAGACCTAGGAAAGCCAAAAAGGGTTTCATGGCAACCTGGGATGATTCAGAATCTGAGGATGATGCTGATGAAGATCGTATCAACATGGCATTCATGGCAGAAACCAGAGACGACTTATCAGAAGAAGAACTGTTAGACTCCGATGATGAAAGAGAGGTACTTTCTTCCTTATCTCGTTCTGAACTTGAAATAGGATTAACCGAACTTATGAAAAGATATCAAAACCTTCAAAGAAAATACAAAACTTTGAAAAAGACTTTTATAGTTCCTTCAGAAGATCTTGCTAAAAGCAAACAAACTATTTCTGAACTAAATGAGAAACTATTTGTATTATAAAACTCAAATACTGTCTTAAAATGTAAATTGTCTATGTTAGAAGAAGAAATCGATTCCAACACATCTAACACTAATGAAGTAGTCAAATATGATAGAGCTTCTCAACACTTTCTTGCCAAAAGCATTGATAGAAGCAAAATGGCTTCAATAATCTATGGAGTCAGCAAAAATGATAGTAGAGGTCTGGGATATTCAGGACCATCACAACCATATGATGAGACCAAGAGTATCAAGATAATACCTCTGTCCAAACACTTTGTGGCCTCTGGCACCAACCTTAAGTGTTCAGAACCAAAAGGTTCAAATTTTAGTATTACACAAACACACACACTAAACAAAAATCCTAAACGTAAGCACTATGCACAAATTCCACACTATTATTCTAATATATGGAAATCTAAAGGGGTCAGAACCTCTGGAAAAGCTAATGTGAAAGGACACACAAAATGGGTACCTAAGAATAAGATAATTTATGTTGCAGACATCCTTAATGGCACCATTGAAACACCAGTTATGGTGCCTGGACAGTGGATGCTCACGACACATGACGGGAGAAAGGCATATGTTCCAAGATCTGAAACTTAAGCTTGGAGGTGTCGTCGGTTTCGGAGGAAATCAGAAAGGAAGAATCATTGGCTCCGAAACTGTTGGAAATGGTAAGCTTCCTTCCATTAAGAATGTTTTGTTAGTTGAAGGTCTAATGCATAATCTATTGTCAATTAGTCAACTTAGTGATAGTGGTTATGATCTCATCTTTAATCAAACATCCTGTAAAGCTGTAAGTCAAAAGGATGGATCTATCATGTTCAACAGAAAGAGGAAAAACAATACTTACAAAATTAAATTATCAGATTTAAAACATCAAAATGTAAAATGTCTTTTTTCTGTAAACGAAGAGCAATGGGTCTGGCACATACGTCTTGGTCATGTTAGTCTGAGAAGAATTTCTCAACTAAACAAGCTTGGTCTAGTCAGAGGCTTGCCAAATATGAAGTATTCTTCATATGCTCTTTGTGAAGCATGTCAAAAAGTAAAGTTTTCAAAAACTCTTTCAAAGCTAAGAATATTGTTTCCACCTCTAGACCGTTGAAACTTCTTCACATTGATCTTTTTGGACCAGTAAAAACTGCCTCTATCAATGGTAAGAAATATAGACTAGTCATCGTCGATGATTACAGTAGATGGACATGGGTAAAATTCTTAAAACACAAGGATGAGTCACATTCTGTGTTTGCTTCCTTCTGAACTCAAATACAAAATGAGAAAAATTGTAAAATAGTCAAAGTCAGAAGTGATCATTGTGGAGAATTTGAAAACAAAAATTTTGAAGAACTTTTTGATTCACATAGAATATCTCATGATTTTTCTTGTCCTAGAACTACACAACAAAATGGAGTTGTAGAAAGAAAGAACAGAACTTTACAAGAAATGGCTCGCACCATGATTCAAGAAACTGACATGGCTAAACATTTATGGGCAGAAGCAATTAACACATCATGTTATATTCAAAATATAATCTCTATCAGACCTATATTGAATAAAGTTCCTTATGAATTGTGGAAAAACAAAATACCCAACATTTCTTACTTTCATCCATTTGGATGTGTTTGTTTGATGCTTAACACTAAAGAGAATCTTAGAAAGTTTGATTCCAAAGCACAGAAGTGTCTGTTGTTAGGATACTCTGAACGCTCAAAAGGCTACAGAGTTTATAACACAAAATCACGGATTATGGAAGAGTCAATTCATGTTAGATTCGATGACAAGCCTGACTCTGAAAAGTCAGAGCTAGTTGAGAAACTTGCAGATTTGGAAATCAGCTTCACCGAATCTAAGGAAAAGACAGAAGAAGTTAAAGACCAGCAAGATCCTACACCAGATACTACTGATGTAACTCCGAACACTCCATCTCAACGGAAAAGAAGATTGTCTACTTTTCATCCTGAGGAACTAATTCTGGGCAACAAAGATGCTCCAATTAGAACCAGATCAGCCTTTAAACCATTAGAAGAAACACTTCTAGGATTAGTATCATTAATTGAGCCAGCTACAATTGAAAAAGCTCTTAGGGATAAAGACTGGGTTCTGGCTATGGAAGAAGAGCTTAATCAGTTTTCAAAGAATGATGTTTGGGATCTATTTCCAAAACCCAAAAATGTTCATGTAATAGGAACTAAATGGGTATTTAGAAACAAGCTAAATGAGAAGGGAGAAGTTGTCAGAAATAAAGCACGACTTGTTGCTCAAGGATACAGGCAACAAGAAGGAATTGACTACAACGAAACCTTTGCTCCAGTCGCTAGACTTGAAGCAATACGATTATTAATTTCCTTCTTAGTGAATCATAACATCACGTTATATCAGATGGATGTTAAGAGTACATTCTTAAATGGTTATATATCAGAAGAAGTTTATGTCAAACAACCTCCTGGTTTTGAAAATTCAGAAAAATCAGATTTTGTTTTTAAACTTAAAAAGTCACTCTATGGTTTAAAACAAGCTCCCAGAGCTTGGTACGATAGATTGAGTTAATTTCTTTTAGAAAATAATTTCATCAGAGGAAAGGTTGACACAACTCTTTTCTGTAAAACATATAAGAGTGATATTCTTATTGTTCAAATCTATGTTGATGATATCATTTTTGGTTCGGCTAACTCCTCTTTATGTGAAGAATTTTCAAAGTTAATGCAAGCAGAATTCAAAATGAGCCTCATGGGAGAACTAAAGTTCTTTCTGGGAATTCAAATTGAATAGAAACCAGAAGCGACTTACATCCATCAAACCAAGTACATAAAAGAACTTCTGAAGAAATTCAACATGATGGACTGTAACATATCTAAGACACCAATGCATCCAACATGCGTTATGGGAAAAGAAGAAACAGGAGTTAAGGTTTGTCAAAAACTGTATCGTGGTATGATAGGTTCTCTCTTATATCTAACTACTTCTAGACCTGATATATTATTCAGTGTACATCTATGTGATGGATTCCAATCAGATCCAAGAGAATCTCATCTAACTGCTGTTAAGCGAATTTTAAAGTATCTGAAAGGAACAACTAACCTTGGCCTGATGTATAAGAAAACATCAGAGTATACTCTTTCTGGTTACTGCGATGCAGACTATGCTGGAGACAGATTAGAAAGAAAGAGCACATCTGGCAACTGTCAGTTCTTAGGAAGCAATTTAATCTCATGGTCAAGCAAGAGACAATCTACAATTGCTCTCTCAACAACAGAAGCAGAATACATATCAGCTTCCTCATGCAGCACTCAAATGTTATGGATGAAAAATCAGCTAGAAGACAATCAAATATATGAGAGTAATATTCCTATCTTTTGTGATAATACTGTTGCTATTTGTCTAAGTAAAAATCCAATTTTACATTCTAGGGCTAAACACATTGAAATAAAACATCATTTTATAAGAGAATATGTTCAGAAGGGAACTTTATGCTTAAAATTTATTGATACAGACCATCAATGGGCTGATATTTTTACAAAACCCTTGGCTGAAGATAGATTTCTGATTATTTAAAACATCTGAATATGGAATATTGTTCAGAATAAAAACATTTTTAGAACTACGTGTGTTTAGTCAAAGAAGAAGTATTTTTTAATCCATCAGAACCATCTTTGTAAAATGAGTCTCAGTTCTGATAAAAATTTGTGTTTTTATGACGTGTCATATAATTAGAAAATATTTTTGCATGTGATTTATTAACTTTAAATCACTTCATTTGTTCAAATCAAACGAACAATATTATTCTCGAGATTGACTCACAACTTTATTACATTTATTCACTTACCCTTACGTGTCTATCCTCCCAAGTACTTTTCAATCTCACTCAATGGAAACCTTAGAAATACCAGAACTTGTCACCCTATCAGAAAATGATTAATACGCGTAACCTAGATTATATCCAAAAATCATTACACTGAATCTTCGGTATAACAATGAACATAAATTTCTCTTGGGAATGATTTAAATCATAAATGCACCCATTTCTCTCCCACGGTACTTTAAGCCTTTCAAATCATCTTATAAATCACTCACACAACCTCACTTCCTCCTACCAAAACCCTCAAAACACTAAATCATTTATCACTCTCTCCTAAATCGCTCATCATCCAAAATCTTCGACATTCATCATGATGACCCCGATGCAAGAAGAAACTGTCAAGTTCTCACACGAACTGGAAGCATCATCAAGGAGATTGTCAACCGAGCCATCTTTAATAATGCCTACAACAACTGAAATAATTGCTCCATCTTCGTCACATTCTTCTCAGATAAACGATGAACACATAACCTAAAGAGAAGCCTCTAATACCTGCAATCTTGTGAATCTAACTGTACTCAAGGAACTGCATGTGGATTTCAAGAAGCTTGCTGAAAATGGATTTAATCTGGTAGAAGAAATTGAAGCTCAAGGATGGATTAATTTCTTTGATAGACTCAAAGGAGCAATTTTTGAAGCACTTGTAAAAGACTTCTAGAGACAAGCCGTTTGTGACAAAATTCATGTTGTCTCCTATATCCTGGGAAGAAAAATCGTCATCACCGAAAAATACATTGCTGAACTATACAACCTGGAATTTTTGAAGAACAAGAGAGTTTATGGGAAGAACAGTAAATCTCCATTTGTGAAAAAAGCTATCAATCCAATCATTTATGCCAACTATCAACCAAACAAAAAGGAGTACAAGAGAGAAGATCTGCATGCGCACTTGAAAATTCGGTATAAAAGCATTCTTGTCTGCATCAATCCAAGACCTTCATCATATGCTGCAGATTACTTCAATGCTAATCAGAAATACATGTTATACTACTTGATCACCAAGGAAAGGATGTGCTTACCCTCTATCTTGTTTTACTACTTGAGAGATACGGTAACTAAAACTAGAACAATAGGAGGATCTAGAAGTGATACACCAAAGTACATACCATTTGGAAGAATGCTCTCAGATAAATTCTATGAAAGTGGTATAGTGGACACTCTGATTACAGAAGTCCAATACACAGAAGATCTGACAACAACCCTTGGAGAACTAGTCAACGCCATGACTCTTAAGCACATGAGAATAATCAATGAAGTAAAAGTGAAACCTTTCTCTATCTCTAAAGACTTAAGTAAATGAAGGGTTACAGTGCCAGGTTATCCTATTTATCATATAAGCTACCACATTGAAGAGATAGCTGCATATGCAGATGCAATGAAAGCACGAGGTTATGATGTATGTGAGGTCATGAATGAAGAAGAAGAATGGGAGCAAACTAAGAAAACTGATGTATCTACTTCTGAACAACCTATAGAGTCCCTCAGAAAGAAAAGAAAACAAGCTACTTGTCATACCCCAAATTTTGACCACTAAGATTTCCCATCATTGTGAAAATCATCATCACAATATGAATGTACCTTTTTGCCTCATCAATCTCCTCAAGGAATTATTGAGTATTCACTACAATCAAAATTAGGGTTTCAAGCCCTCTCTGAGCCTTAGACAAAAGATCAATCAAGGAATGACATGATCTTCAACTTGTCTAACCTCTCAAACATCCATAATGGATCAAAAGGACTCCCACTACAAGGATTAAGCACAAGGTTGCTCCCTTCTAGGTGGATCAAGCCTCAAGATCGCTAGTGTCACCAAATTAGGGTTTTGGTCGACCAGGGCCTCCAGATGGAAAATTTCCTCTGGGCATGAGCCAAAGATCCAAAACATAACCTAATATGCTCCATGGAACATCATAAACCCAAGCATCAAGTCAATTTAACCTCAGGGGATTCATTCATCAAAAATCAGGAATTAGGGTTTCTTGACCTAATTCACCCCTGAGTTGACTTTTGGGACAAATCATGAACCAAGACCTCAAGACATGATTTGAGGGTCTCTAACATACTATATTGATCCATTTGGAATAATGGATTGATCCAAGAAGCTTGAGCAACAAGTCTCAATTTCATCTGGACCACAATTAGGGTTTCGCGAGAAAAGTCAACTGTAACTTTTACTTTTGACAAGAACATGCTCCCAAACCCTAGGACATGATTCAATACACCCTATAACACCCATGGAACATGTACATCAAGTTTGATTTAGGTCAAGGACATGATTTCCTAAAGGATTGCACAGTTTGGAATTCATCTGACAAAAAGTCAACTGTGCACAAAAGTCAACTTTGACTTTTGGAGATTTTTCACAAAAATGGATTTTTAACCCTAAAATGATGTTTATGTATGATTTGAATCATCATTCATGAATAAAAATCAAAGAAAGTGGGATAACTTGTAAAAGGGGTAACCATAAAAACTTAGAAAATTTTCTAAGTTATGGAACAAAATGGCAAGGGTACCAACTTTGGAGGATCATAACTCCTAAACCACAAAGCCATTTTTCCCCATTCAAAGCTTGATTTGTAGCCCTCATGGCCCTCTACAAAAACTTCAACTAGACCTCATTCCAATTCATTAAGGATTTTGAGTTATAGAGTGATCAAAATGACAAAAAGTGAAAATGTCACTTTTTTCCAACACTTAATGAAATTTTCACTAAGTCAGAATCTGCCTTCACTTTTTTCCAAATGTAGGGGGATTTTTTACTTGGATCCAAAAGGTATCAAAACCAAATATAATCAAACAGTTTTTGTATCATATGAGGGCTTTCCAAAATGGCCAAGAACATCACCAAATTCAATTTGAGCTAAGAGATATGGTAGTGGCAAAATGCCTTGCTGAAAACTGCTAAGGCAAGGCAGATTTTTGCATTTTTGGTCGATTTGCCAAAATCAGCCAATTCCAAGCCTTGTCATCATCTTGGACACATCTGAGGATCATATCTAAAGGGGACAATCACTGAGCCAAGCCTCCAAAGTCCTTGGAACAAGAAATAGCATGCCTAACCTAGAATTGCCTAAAATAGGGACAAGACTCCAATTTTGGATTGGAGCATTCAATGGATGCACCAAGGTGGCATGGACTGAGCCATTCTACACTGAATTCAGTCAAGACTTATCCAAGACCAAGGGAACCAGCAGCCTGTGCCCTAACCTCTAGTCAATGGCTAGAGGAGACTTGGATTCTCATTGCTCAACATTGGCCAACCCTACTCAGCAGTTGCCATTCACTATTCCTTGCAAAAAAAAACTTGTTCTACTATAAATAGAGCTCAATTGTGATCAGTTTGAGTACACCAAAGCCATCAAATAGATGCTTTCCTCAAAATCTCTTCTTTCACTCCACTTTTGCCTTCTAAGGCAAGTCACTATCAGGTTTTGAGTTTGGGAGCTTTTCCAATCAAACTAATCACACACACACACCTCACATACATCATATAGAAGTGATCCAAATACTCACATAACATCTGGAACACATATTTCACAAAATCACCAGCCAATTGCTCAAGTTCTTGACAGATTTGCATTTGGGGTACCATCTCAAGTTCCAGATTATTTCAATCAAGTCCAAGCATCCAGACACACTCCATGGAACCTAGGGAAGCTATCCACATCATTGGAACCTAGCTGTAACACCTCCAACACAAAACACGATCACCAGCTGCAAGTGGTAAGCATGAGCTCTTCAAACTCTATGATCCATGCATTTTTTGCTGCACAATAATTTTGCCATATGTTCATAATCATGTATGGAATGTTTTCCCTCAATCAATTGCATTGTTTGAATTGTGTGTGGAATTTTTGAACCTTCATGCAGAAATTAGGGTTCTTGAGGTTTCTCTTTAATTTCTTATTCCATGTTTAAAATAAATGAAATTAAAGACCATAGACATGATCGTGAGGTTGAAACGAGTAGATTGATATGTAGATTGCATGATATAATCAAGTATTCAGTGAGATTGGATAGAAAACACAAATCTGCAGAAACAGAGGAAGGGCGCGTGTTCTTGCCATGTTCTTGACGCCCTTTTTCAAAATTTGAATATTTGAATTTTTGTGATTTTATTTAATTGATTCAAAAATTAATTTCTCTCTGAGTTTTAATGATTTTGAGTTGATTCTTTTTTTAATAATTCACAAAAATGTTAAAATATTTTATTTTACCAAAAAATCCCAAAAATATTATTAATTTTATATAATTGATATTTTTACAAAGAATTAATGTTTTAATTGTTTTTGACATTTAAAATATTTTTTCCTTCTTGATTTTGCAAAGATTAATGACTTATAATTATTTTGTAGGTAAAAAATTGATTTTTGAAACATTAATCCAAGATCACAATTTATTTTCCACATGTTAAACAATTTTTGATCATTTTAATTGAATTTTTATTCAATTAAAATGCATTTTGGAAACAAATTAGGGTTTTGATTAATTCAACCCTCATCAAACATTTTAAAACTCTTTGGGCCTCTAATAGAGTGTAAGACCCAATTCATTTGTACAAAAACTTATTTGTGGGCCTCACTCATTGTATAAGTCCCTTTGTACATTTTTAAATAAACGGCGCGATCGTCACCTTTTTTAAAAAAACCATCTGGGTCTCCCCTCGAGCTATAAGACCCATTCAAAACTCTTTGAGCCTCTATTAGAGTGTAAGACCCAATCCCCTTTTAACCAAAACAATTTTGGGCCTCAGATATTGTATAAGTCCCTCTGCGTTAAAAGAAAACCTCGGCGCGATCGCCATTTCAAACGAAAAGTCATCTGGGCCTACCCTCGTGTTATAAGCCCCACTCTTTTTCTTTAAAACTTTTTTGGGGCTCTTGAGAGAGTGTAAGACCCATCCCTTTGTACAGAAAACCTATCTTGGGCTTCAGTCACTTGTATAAGTCCCTCTGTACAAATTCAACAGTGCGATCACTGATAACACCCTGGGCCTCTCCTTGAGCTGTAAGCCCCAATCTTTCTTTTTCAAAGCACTTTCTCCTTTGATTTTGAATATATTGTTGTTTTGAATCTTTCCTTGTTGAACAACTAACCAAACAGCATGGAAGCTCTACAACCGAGTAAGTATTTATATGCTTTCATTTACCGCTTTCATATACATGTAACTGTATTGTGGGGCTGTTTCGCTGTAAGTCTTCTTTCATAAACTCATATCGACTGTGTAATAATAGTATAGATATTTAGAGTTTCCCCAGCAACTACGTCTAGCACTAGGTAAAGCCGTTTCGATTACTCGTAGAAATAGACAACCTAGACCCCCAATAGGAGCACCAGATACAGTCTTCTCTTCGGTTGTCACTCTTTAGGTATTGTCAAAGAAATTCTATTCCCCAGAGATGAATTATTCTCGGTGAAACTTCTCTTGAATTTCTTCAAACCTCAGAACTGTTCACTAAATGAATTATTCTCGGTGAAACTTTTCTTGAACTTTTCTTTGGTTTAGGACCCACGGGCTTCTTAAAAGCATCAACCTTCTCTTGGGCGTTGTACAAGGACCCACAGGCTTCTTAAAAGCATCCCCGCCTCCTCTTGGGCTTAGTACAAGGACCCGTCGGCTTCTTAGAAGTATTCAGAGCCTCCTCTTAGGCTTCGTATAATGATTCTTCCTCCGGGAATGATAGCCTCCTCTTGGGCTTCGTACAAATTGTCCCTCGGTTTCTTAAAAGTTTCTAGCCTTCTCTTGGGCTTCGTACAAATTGTCCCGACGACCTCCTAGTGGTATAGGAACAGAAATTAGTCATCTTCATATAACAGTCTTTCAAAGAGTCTAGATCATACTACTGTTTCTCAAAACATAGTACAAAAGATGAAACTCTAGACTTGGACAGTCTAACTTCCTTGAGTCTCAAAGACATTCTCAAGCGCCTTTCAAAAATAGGAAGAAAACCCGTAGACTCGGATAGTCTCAATACCTTTTGGATTTCCCATTTCCTTAAAGAACAGGAAATAACCCCGATCCTCGAATCAAATCCTTGAGTGCAAACATTACTCATATAAGACTGATTTTCTATTTAAATCAGCATATTGGATCTGTCACTCAACTGAAACAATTACGATAGCCTCCTCTTGGTCTTTGTACAATTATTCTCCCCAGCGGAGCAAACAAATTGTAGCCTGTATCTCGGGCTTTGTACGAGATACAAAAGACTCTCTTGTTGAGTCAAACTATTGTAGCCTCCATCTCGGGCTTTGTACGAGATACAAAAGACTCTCTTGTTGAGTCAAACTTTTGTAGCCTCCATCTCGGGCTTTGTACGAGATACAAAAGACTCTCTTGTTGAGACAAACTTCTATAGCCTCCATCTCGGGATTTGTACGAGATATATAAGACTCCCTCATTGAGTCAAACCCTTTTAGCCTCTCTCTCGGGCTTCGTACGAGACACATAAAAATCCTCTTGTTGGGCCAATAGCCTCCTCTTAGGCTTTGTATAAGAAAACCCCGGTTGAGTCAATCAACCTTTTAGCATCAAAGTTGTGCCTCGTTCACAGTATACAAACATCAACAACTCCTTTCCCTTCATCTAATCGCTGAAGCGGCAAGCCTCTGGATCATCTACATCCATGCCAATGTCCCTCTCTTAGCATGAGAAATTCTTAAGGACAGATGACATTGCTCTACACTGAGTTAAAGTTTTCTCCTCCAGGTTGGAAAGCCCCTATAAAGGAAATTATGGCATTGCCGGATACATGTACCCCGGTTAAAGTAATTCCCCTTTATAAACAGTTGTAACATACAACCCCCTCTTTAGAGATGACAAATTCTTTCTAAAGTCGAGACCTTTCAGCTTCATATCTTGGGCTTTAAACAAGATACCGACCAACTTTAGCTTCACATCTTGGGCTTCGAACAAGATACAAATAGACCCTTCAGCTTCATATCTTGGGCTTTGAACAAGATACAAATCCCCTTTAGCTTCACGTCTTGGGCTTTGAACAAGACACCAAAATTCCATTTCCTCCCATAGAATAGGAGGAACTACGATCGCTCTAATTTCCCTGTTTCGATAAACGGGAATACGTAGGCATAAGATTAAAAGAAAAAATCTTAGCGAGCACACTAAACAAAAACCTAAAATCCCGTACCCTCATACACCAATTGAAAAACATCCGTCCTAACATCTTAACCGATAACCTTAACACCCCTTTTTAACAAAATAAACCTAGGAGAAACCCACACTTTGGATAACATCTGTAAACCAACAGTTTTGACTGTTTAACCTCAGTATGCAAGCAGGGTTAATTGGAGACATCTATTTCCCTTCCTTCATCAGCTTCAATAGGATAAAAAATGAATTGAACTGTAGTACTAGAGAGATCGTGCTTCGCAACCACATCCAAAATCACTCGCTACAGAAGAATGGCGATTCTGCTGGGGAGAATCATTGCGATGTTCTTTTCTCGTCCCCTAGGTGGAAACCTTAAAAAGGGGCCCATCTTTCTTCTTTAGGAATTTCACTAAGATAAGACTTTTTTGACTTTCACTAAGATCTTAGGTCAAAACCCCTAAATTGGAAAGAAACTGCAGAATGACGATCCCGCCGGGGAGCCATTTTCTGTCAGGAACATAGGATTCATAGCTTTTAAAAGTCTAGGACATTAGGACAAATATATATACTGTTTTTCCTAATTGATATATGTGTTTATTTTTATGCTAATGGGAATGCGTGTGATGCCGCATGTGGAAAGATTGAGTATACACCTAGGAAAAACCCCTTTAGTGGCACAGAGATTATCGGAAATAGTTGTCATGCGATGCCACCCTCTTCTGAGGACTCTTCAAAAAACACCACCTAGCACGGTTCCCGGCCCGCTGGTGTTTTCTTGACAAGAGTTGATGATGATGAGAGACAGGTACAAAAATCACTAGTAAACCTTTGGGATGGGTAGAGCCTTGTCTCCATGACAAAGACCCTTTGACCCCATGTTTTTTCTATGTTTTTGTGTGCTGCATTCATGCATTCATTTAAAAACATTAAAACAAAAAGAAAAATTTCTCTTCTAGTCTCTCTCTTTTTCAAATTAAACTAAGAATGTGATTGCAAATATCAGAGAAAAAAGATTGCGCTCATGGATTTCGGTAGAAGGAGAACTCATAAGTATACCTTCAAGGTTCCAAAACTAGAGGATTTGAGAGGTTTGGCGAGAATGGTCACAAACCAAGAGGCTTTCAAAGCCAAATACGGAGGTCTGCTATCTCTATTAAGGGTCCATGTGATTGAGGGAATCATGGAGATGCTCATTCAGTTCTACGATCCGGTTTATCATTGCTTTACATTCCCAGATTACCAGCTCGCACCAACGCTGGAGGAATATTCTCATCTAATTGATTTACATATCACTGATCGAGCTCCATTTTCTGGACTGGAATAAATTCCAAAGGATCAGACCATTGCAATAGCAATTTATTTGGATGAGTCAGAGGTCAGGGCTCACATGACTACCAAGGGTGGCATACAAGGTTTGCCAGCCCAATTCTTAACAAAGAAAGCCCTGTACTTCGCTAGTATAGGGAACGTGACTGCTTTTGAAAGCATCTTTGTTTTACTCACCTACGGGTTATTTCTATTGCCCAACATTAATAACTTCATTGATATCAACTCCATTAAGGTTTTTCTCATTGGAAACCCTGCGCCGACTCTGCTCGCAGATACGTATCATTCTGTACACTTAGGGAATTTGTACAGCAGAGGGGAGATCACATGTTTTGTACCTCTGCTATACAAATGGTTTATCTCCCACTTGCCTAAGTCTGCTGCTTTTTGGGATCACAAGAGTGTCTTACGTTGGTCGCAGAAAATCATGTCTCTCACCAACTCTGACATAGATTGGTGTAATAGGATTTATGATGGAATCAGAATCATTGACCGTTGTGGAAACTTCCCCAACGTACCCCTTATAGGAACTAAGGGAGGAATCAATTACCATCCAGTTCTCGTTCGTCGTCAATTTGGATACCCGATGAGGCATGTTCCGCGCAATGCTCATCTGGAAGGTCTTTTCTTCAAGGAAGGAGAAAATGACAGAGCACTAAAGACAGAAATAGTGCACGCTTGGAAACACGTTCATAAAAAAGGACGGGAGTCTCTTGGAAAATCGGACTGTGTCTCGGTGGAGCCTTATCTCCACTGGGTACAAACTAGGGCTCTCAAGCTAAAGATGCCTTATCCTCGTCACTGAGTTCTCCCACTAAGGGAATCTGTCATGTACTTCATGACTGAAACGGAAAAGCTCCAGGTTACTCTCAACAAAGTTCAACAGGAGAGGAGGTCTTGGAAGAACAAGTACCGCATCCTCAATGTGGAGTGTATCAAAATATAGCAATTACTGAAAGATAAGGATGCTCTGATTGAAATTTTGGAGCAACATGCTGTAAAGAATCAGGATGACCAAAGGAATTTGCTCACTCCTTTCACCTGGCAAAGGAATGACAACCCGACAACGCCCCGGTCAAAGAAAAGGAAAGTACCAGAATCAGCACCTGAATTCTCCTCAGAGAGGACTCAGGACCCATTAGCTTAGGTTTCTGTTTCCGCACCTTGTAATTTACTGTATTTTCGTTTCCGCAATCTTTGAATTTAATAAAACGGGGTTTGCAATCTAATTGTTGAAGTTTATTTTGATTAAACCAAAAAACAATTAATATAATCATTGCATTCATCATTCTCCCATCACGTATTCTTCTTACCTACGGATCTTACGTTTGTGTCTCGATTCTAGAGTCAAACTGTCTCGTTCGTACAATACTCGGGCCAATCTTCAGAAAAGGATGGATGATCTTGAGGAAGAGAACAGAGAGTTGAAAGAAGAGATCGACGCTCTGAGAGAGGATATGAGAAACCTTCGTAATGACATGCAGGCCATGATAGAAGCTCATCTACAAAGAACTGTGATCTCAGAGATCACCTTAGCACCCATAGTGGAGAAGTTTGATCATAGGTATAAAATGCCGAAAGATCGTCCCTGGGGCATGCCTGTTAACTATATCCCGGAAGGATATGTCCCGCCGATCACTGAAGATCAGGGAATCATAGCAGAAACCGCTGGGCCAGAAGGTTACAAACTTCAGGAAAGCAAAGATGCCAGAGGCATACTGAGGACCCCTGAAGGTTACAAACTTCGGGAAGCACCAAGATTCACTGCCGTAGTCATGGTCCCACCCCCTGTGGTGCACACTATCCCGGAAGGACAGATTCCATAGATACCTTCGGGTAAAAAGGAAATATGTTCAATAGAATGGACGAATTCCAGGAACAGTTCTTGGAAATGCAGAAGGAACTGCCAGCCATTTGCGTTCAGGATTTATTTGGAAAGGACGCCGCAGACCTCTGCTTGGTCCCCAATGTGAAAGTCCCGCTCAAGTTCCAAGTGCCCGACTTTGAAAAATACAAGGGCAACTCTTGCCCTCAGAGCCACTTGGTGATGTACGCTCGACGAATGTCAGCTCAGACAGAGAATCAGGACCTACTGATTCACTACTTTCAGGATAGTTTAACCAGTGCCACCTTAAAATGGTACATGGGTTTAAACTATGCTACGATTAGCACATTCAGAGATCTTGGCACTGCCTTTGTCCAACAATACAAATACAATTTGTACATGGCACCAGACAGAGATCAACTCAGATCAATGTCACAAAAGGACAAGGAAACCTTTAAGGAGTACGCCCAGAGATGGCGTGAAATCGCCGCTCAAATTTGTCCACCTCTTGAGGAAAAAGAGATGACAAAGATCTTCTTAAAGACCTTGGGCTTATTTTACTACGACAGAATGGTTGCCAATGCGCCCAATGATTTCACCGAGATGGTCGGTATGGGAGTTCGTCTTAAGGAAGCCGTCCGAGAAGGACGTTTGGTAAAAGACGCTGGATCATCAAGTAGTACAAAAAGATACAGTAGTGCTCTCCCTAAGAAAAAAGAGCAGGATATTGGGAATATCTCTCTTGGAAAGTAAAGGCGACGTTATCAACCAGTAGCAGTTGTGACTCCTGTTATTAACCCCGCGTCTATTTCTACGTATCAGCCTCAGGTTACGTAGAGCCAACCTAATCAGCAAAGGACACAACAGCCTCTTCAGCAGGCTCGTCCTTAATACAACAACAACCGTACAACGCGGCCACAAGGATTTGATCCTATACCCGTATCGTACGCAGAACTATTTCCGTTACTTCTGGCTAAGGGGCACATCCAGACTAAGTATCCTCTTATAGTACCGGAAAATCCGCCTTTTTGGTTTAAGGTGGATCAGACATGCCCTTATTATCAAGGAGGATCAGGGCATAACATAGAGAGTTGTCTTAATTTCAAATCTGACGTGCAAAAGCTTGTTAGGAGCGGGCTCTTATCTTTCAAAGATATGAATCCCAATGTTCTCACAAACCTGCTGCCTCAACACGAGAAAGCTGCAGTCAGCCTGATAGAGGGAGAGGTTAACAACTTCTATCAAACTCACGATGTACTCTTGTTGAGGACCAATCTGGTCAACATGCATTGTAGATAGAGTGGATATGGCCATGTGCCACCTCATAATTATCATCAATGTGATGTTTGCTCTAAAAGTAATCGAGGATGTTCTATAGTGCAAGCAGCTCTACAGGAACAGATGGATCTCGGATGGATCCAAGGGCACCGAGTTCGTGGAGTTAACATGGTCTATACAAATTCCAACGTCATTCAAAACCACGACATCCGTGCGATGAATGTCAATTTGGTGGCGATGCACTCAAGGCAAAGCCAATATCATAATTTGCTGCGACATGATTACAGTTCTTGTCTGACTTGCTCAGTAAACAAATAGGGATGATCTTTCGTGCAAGAGGCCCTCCAGCGTCAGATGGATCTTGGATGGATCCAAGACTACCATGATAGGAATCTTTATCAGATCAACAAGGTTTAGATCTTCGATATTCACTTAATCAATACCAACCTGGTGGAGTTACATGCTGAGCAGGTCCGACTCAGATTCCTGATATCACATAATTATCACAGCTGTAAAGCGGGTTGCGAAACCGATCAAGGATGTGCCCTTGTCCAGAAGGCACTTCAGCAGTTGTTAAATCACTAGTGGATGCCAATCTATATGGATGAAGATACACAGTAAATTAGTATCAATAACAGAAACCCGGTTCGGCGTCAAAGTCAGGATGTCCGATCTGTGGAAGCTAACCTAGTGAGGTTACATTGTATTCAAAGCGAGCGTGGCTAGGTTCTGCCACACAACTATGAACGTTGTTGATTCTATTCAGAAAGTAACCAAGGATGCTACCCTGTGAGAGCAGTTGTTCAGGGTCAGGTGGATCGCGGAGAGATTCGTCCATAACCAGGTTCTGGACCCATCAACTGGGCGCCAAATTACCTTGCGAATCAAATTGAGGACGTTATTGTAATCTCTGATCAGCAAAGAACTAGGGATGTTTTCGCCATCATTCCTCTACTTGACGAATCCAAAGTTCCCAATCGGGAACGAATTGAGATTACTTACGATGGTCAGAAAAACCAGAAGGTTCCCATAGTCGTCTATCTGCCGGGACCATTACCGTATGAATTAACTAAGGTTATCCCTTACAAATACGGTGCAACGATAATTGAAAATGGAAAGGAAATTCCATTACACTCCGTCGTGAATATTGCAGACATCAGTCGTGTAATGAGGAGTTGTAGAATCTTCAACAGAGGAGTTGGAGAATCCAACAAAGAAAAGGAACTTCAGACGGAAATTCCCGATCCACCAGTCGGTCAATCCAGTAATCCCGACCTTTCGAAAAATGATGATGAGATGCTGAAGCTCATCCAAAGGAGTGAATACAACATTGTCAATCAACTGTTGCAGACTCCTTCAAAGATCTCGGTATTATCACTGTTACTAAGTTCAGAAGTGCACAGGGAGGCTCTACAGAAAGTCTTGGAGCAAGCCTTTATGGAACAGGATGTAACAATCAGACAGTTCGATAGCATTGTCTCTAACATCACTTCCTGCAATAATTTGGGATTTAGTGATGGGGAATTACCTGAAGAAGGTTGTCGTCATAACATGGCGCTCAATATTACAGTTAACTGCCAGGAAGATGCTTTAGCCAGCGTACTGGTAGACACAGGATCAGCCCTGAATGTTATGCCAAAGTCCACTTTGATGCAATTATCATTCAAAGACCCTTCGATGAGAATCAGCGAGGTTGTCGTCAAAGCATTTGATGGATCCAGAAAAACGATTATCGGCGAAGTCGACCTTCCCATAACTATTGGTCCTCACACTTTCCAAGTCACTTTCCAGGTCATGGACATTCGGGCAACGTATAGTTGTTTATTAGGAAGACCTTGGATACATCAGGCTAGAGCGGTCACCTCAACCCTCCACCAAATGCTAAAGTTCGTCCAGAATGGTCAACTTGTCACAGTCTGTGGGGAACAGGCTTTGCTCGTAAGTAAATTATCGCCATCCACTTATGTGGAACCAGAAGGGATAATCGAAACCCAGTTCCAAACGCTTTCGCTACACAGTGGCGATCAATCCAAAGAAGGAACTTCCATTTCCTCATACAAAGATGCTATCAAAGTGGTCGAAGGTGCCGACACAATAGGATGGGGACAGCTTGTCATTCCTACTGACAATAAAACAAAGAAGGGTCTTGGTTTTTCTGCAACATGTACCCAGATAGCTGCCAACGATGAAAGTCTTCATCCCATTCAGAACTTCTTCCACAGTGGAGGTTTCCTTCACCCAGTGCCTCAGGCAGTCCATGCTATCAATGAGGAGGATTCCTCCGATGCGGAGGAAGAATGGAAGTCCTATCTCAACGAGGACGGTTACATGTCTCAGGAAGAGGTGCCTACGCCATTTTGCTATCCCACACAAAGTCTGAGATTTATACCCAGGTCGGACGTCGAAATGATATATGGAGATTGTAATCCGGAAGGATGTCGTGCTCCACCAAATTCATTAGAGGAAGATACTCCGATGAAGGACAATTTTGACTACACCTACTATGGCCCGATGGATGGTCTGCCAATGTGGCAGCCTTACCCAGGAGACTTGGGGCAAGAAAGTCAGTCGAACAATGAAAACCAGCTAAGTATCATTGAACAAAATACCTGCGTCCCCACCATGTCATGGGATCAACACACAGGTTATCCTAAAAATACCCAGCACGACGATGAATTTGCAACGTTTGCAGGACTAGAATTCATCAACTATGCTTTTCCCGAAGTCAACGTCATTGAAAGAGATGACTCCTCCAGTTCCAAAGAAGTATGGGACACCTTGGGACAACCGAGTGGAAAATTTGACTATATGGTCTAGTACACCGCTCCTGAAAGCTCTCGTATCAGGCTCAAAGATATCCAGCCAAGTGGATGGGGAGATACAGCTGAGAGTACAAATACTCTGCAAAATGCAACAAAGGAATCCTCCTACGACAACTCTGCCTGGGAGACAGATTCCAATGATCCTGCTCCACCAGAAATCAGCGTTATTTCTGAAGACAAATCAAGGAAGGTACCAGACTTTGTGATTCACCGAGGAGTTCGCCGCGAATGGGTTACTGTCGATGTTCCGAAGATCGTTCATAAGTCAAAGTAATTGCCATCTTTAACCTTTCACCCTGCCCAGGTGAAACAGGTGTTTTGATAGGGCTCGCTTTCTGTAAATTTCCCTCTTCGCTTTTCCCAAAGTGTCAGACTTTTGTTTTATAGGGCTGTAGTTTCAAGGATCGACTTGTTCATTAATAAAATAACGTCGTTCTATAATTTTCGCAGTTATTGCTGTTTTCTCTTTTTGCTTTTTTTTTCTTCAGAAAATGGTAATCTTAAAAAACAATTCAAATAATAAAAACAAGCAGTAAAAAATACACTGCACACACTTGCATTCTCTCTATCTCTTCTAAACACGAATCATCACGTCATGCAGATTGCTTGTTTTAAACCCCGTTGAAACATACGATCAGATGCCTTCTCTCAACTTTGAGTTCCCGGTATTTGGGACTGAAGAAGAAGTTGACAATGAAATTCCAGAAGAGATCTCTCGACTACTCAGACAAGAGGAAAGGTCCATTGAACCTCACAAAGAGCCGTTGGAAACGATAAACTTGGGTTCAGAAAAAGAGAGAAAAGAAATCAGGATTGGGGCACTGCTCAGTCCAACTGCCAAAGAGAGTATGATAAAGCTTCTCAGAGAGTTTCCCGATGTATTCGCTTGGTCCTATCAGGATATGCCAGGGTTGGATACCAGCATTGTGGAACATCATTTACCATTAAAATCGCAATGTCCGCCAGTAAAACAGAGGTTGAGACAGACTCACCCGGACATGGCCATCAAAATCAAAGAGGAGGTACAGAAACAAATTGACGCGGGTTTCCTCGCCACATCAGAATATCCTCAGTGGTTAGCCAACATCGTACCCGTTCCCAAAAAGGACGGAAAGGTCAGAATGTGTGTAGATTATAGAGATCTAAACAAGGCAAGTCCAAAGGACGACTTTCCTTTACCATACATAGACATGCTGGTAGACAGTACAACAAAGTTCAAAGTTTTCTCCTTCATGGATGGATTCTCGGGCTATAATCAGATCAAAATGGTGCCGAAAGACATGGAGAAAACTTCGTTCATTACCCCATAGGGTACCTTTTGTTACAAGGTAATGCTGTTCGGTTTTAAGAATGCCGGGGCAACCTATCAAAGGGCCATGACTACTCTTTTTCATGACATGATGCACAAGGAAATCGAAGTGTATGTCGATGATATGATTGCCAAATCTAAAACAGAAGAGGAGCATGTGACCCACCTGTCGAAACTATTCGAGCGGTTGAGAAAGTACAAACTCCACCTGAATCCCAACAAGTGCACCTTCGGTGTCCGTTCTGGGAAACTATTAGGGTTCATCGTCATCCAGAAAGGAATTGAGGTTGATCCGGACAAGGTCAAGGACATTCAAGAAATACCTTCTCCGAAAACTGAAAAACAAGTCAGAGGATTCCTGGGACGTTTGAACTACATCTCCAGATTCATATTCCTCATGACCGCGACATGTGCGCCGATTTTCAAATTACTGAAAAAAAAACCAGGACTGCATTTGGACAGAAGACTGTCAAACTGCCTTCAACAGTATTAAGAATACCTGTTAAATCCGCCGATTCTATCACCTCCAGTGGAAGGAAGACCACTGATCATTTACTTAATTGTCTTGGAAGACTCAATGGGATGTGTACTTGGCCAACAAGACGAAACCAAAACGAAAGAGTCTGCCATTTATTATCTGAGCAAGAAGTTCACCGACTGTGAGACTCGGTACATGGTGCTTGAGAAAACTTGTTGTGCTTTGGCTTGGGCAGCCAAACGTCTTCGTCAGTACATGATTTGTCACACTACTTGGTTGGTCTCCGAGATGGATCCAATCAAGTACGTCTTTGAAAAACCTGCTCTCACGGGAAGGATTGCCCGTTGGCAGATGTTGTTATCTGAATATGACATAGAATACCATGCTCAGAAAGCCGTTAAAGGAAGTATTTTAGCCGATCATTTGGATAATCAACCGATTGACGGTCAGGAATCAGTCGGATTTGACTTCCCAGACGAAGATGTCATGTATCTAAAAATGAAAGATTGCGATGAACCGCTACCCAGTGAAGGACCAGAACCAGGCTCCCAATGGGGACTTATCTTTGACGGAGCAGTTAATCATTATGGAAACGGAATTGGGGCAATCATTGTTACCCCTCAGGGTACCCACATTCCTTTCACCGCTAGACTTACGTTCAAATGTACAAACAACGAGGCCGAATACGAAGCTTGTATCATGGGTCTCGAGGAAGCGATCGACTTAAGGATCAAAAACTTGGACGTATATGACGACTCAGCTTTGGCTGTCAATAAGATAAAAGGAGATTGGAACACATACTAATCCGGATTGATTCCTTACAAAGACTATGAAAGAAGGTTGTTACCCTTCTTCAACAGAATCGAGTTTCATCATATCCCTCGTAAAGAGAATCACATGGCTGATGCATTAGCCACTCTCTTTTCCATGATTAGTGTAGTTCAGTGGAATGACATACCTAAGATCGACATAATGCGCCTTGAAAGGCCCGCCTACATCTTCACGATTGAAGTTGTCATAGACGACAAACCTTGGTATCATGATATCAAATGCTTCCTTCAGAAACTAGAGTACCCACCTGGGGCATTCAGGAAAGACAGAAAAACCCTCAGAAGGCTGGCCGGCAGTTTCTTCCTGAGTGGTGATACTCTCTATAAGATAAACTTCGACATGGTCTTGCTCCGATGTGTAGACAGACCAGAAGCAAACATGCTGCTGAAAGAAATTCATGAAGGATCCTTTGGCACTCCTGCCAATGGACACATAATGGCGAGAAAAATTCTGAGAACAGGGTACTACTGGTTGACAATGGAATCCGACTGCTACAAGTACATGAGGAAGTGTCATAAGTGTCAGATATACTCAGACAAAATCCATGTACCGCCATCACATCTCAAAGTTATTTCTTCCCCATGGCCTTTTTCCATATGGGGAATCGACATGATTGGCATAATTGAACCTAAGGCTTCGAACGGACATCGGTTCATCCTGGTAGCCATTGACTACTTCACCAAATGGGTCGAAGCAGCATCATACGCTAAGGTAACCCGACAAGTGGTGGTCCGATTTATCAAAAATAATATCATCTGCTGTTATGGTGTTCCGAGCCAGATCATTACTGATAATGGATCTAACTTGAACTACAAGATGATGAAAGAATTGTGCGATGAGTTCAAGATCGAACACCATAACTCATCTCCCTACCGACCCAAGATGAACGGAGCGGTAGAAGAGGCTAACAAGAACATCAAGAGGATTGTTCAGAAGAGGGTTGTAACCTACAAAGATTGGCACGAGATGCTACCCTTTGCTCTCCACGGTTATCGTACATCTGTCCGCACTTCAACAGGGGCAACCCCTTTCTCTCTAGTATATGGCGTGGAGGCAGTGCTCCCTATAGAAGTAGAGATCCCATCAATCAGGGTATTGATGGAAGCTAAGCTTACAGAAGCTGAATGGTGTCAAAATCGACACGATGAACTGAATCTGATCGAAGAGAAATGAATCACGGCTATATGCCATGGTCAGTTGTATCAGCAAAGAATAAAGAGGGCGTTTGACAAAAAGGTCCGACCTCGCGTCTTCAGAAAAGGAGACCTTGTGCTAAAAAAGATATAATCTTTTCTCACTGATTCGCGAGGTAAATGGACTCCGAATTATGACGGCCCATATGTGGTCACGAAAGCTTTCTCAGGCGGCGCCTTGAGACTTGCGACCATGGACGGAGAGGAATTTTCCTACCCCACAAATGTTGATGTAGTCAAGAAATACTTCGCCTAAACTAAAAAAAAAACGTCTTGGTGGATTGAAAACCCGAAAGGGCGGTCCAGGCAAAAATTAGAGACATGATTAAAAATCATCCCGGTGGATTGGAAATCTCAAAGTACAATCCAGGCAAAAATTAGGGATAATGGCAAGTAACTACGCTCAACAAAGAGGCAAGTCCCTCAGCAGCAGTTACATCATCCGTCAAGAAAACTCCAGTCAAGGTCATCTTCGACAGAAGCTCAAGATGCCCCGAATTCAAAGTTGGTAGAAGGATAATGGTAGTTATGTTTCAACGTAGCCATTTTCCCTTAAATTACCATTTTCTAACTTTGTATATACTCTTTGGAATCACGCGTTTGGCTGATTTCCACCCTATTAATAAAATTTGAGCCCTTGTGCTTTTGTTTGCAATTCTTATTTGTTTTAGCTTTACAAAATGACATTTTAATATGATTAACGATTCTTGAAATAAAACAAAATGAATTTACTTGTTAAACTTTTTCTGCTTTTAAAATAAAGATGGCAATTCTTTTGACTGTTTGAACATTGAAAGAACATTGATTGCGTCTCCAAGGGTGTTCGAGCCTCAAAGTGCAGAATCAAAGTATTCCTTCTAAACCAGTATGCCTGAACGAAGGATTAGCTGTATCAGATGCAGCTTTCTCATCTGATACCCTCGGAACTTAAACCAAAAAGGCAGATTTTTCGGTACTGTAAGAGGGGACGTAGTCTGGATGTGCCCCTTGGCTAGTAGTAACGGAAATAGTTCTGCGTACGATACGGGTATAGGATCAAATCCTTGTGGCCGCGTTGTACGGTTGTTGTTGTATTGAGGACGAGCCTGCTGAAAAAGCTGTTGTGTCCTTTGCTGCTGATTAGGTTGGATCTGCGCAACCTGAGGTTGATACGTAGAAACAGGTGCGGGATTGATAGCAGGAGTTACAGCTGCTACTGGTTGATAACGTTGCCTTTGCTTTCTGAGAGAGATATTCCCAATATCTTGCTCTTTTTTCTTAGGGAGAACACTACCGTATCTTTTTGTACTACTTGATGATCCAGCGTCTTTTACTAAAGAAGCACTGGGCTTCCTCAAGACGAACTCCCATGCCCACCATCTCGGTGAAATCACTGGGCGCACTGGCAACCATTCTATCATAGTAAAATGAGCTCAAGGTCTTTAAGAAGATCTTCGTAATCTCTTTTTCCTCAAGAGGTGGACAAATTTGAGCGACGATTTCACGCTATCTCTGAGCGTACTCCTTAAAGGTTTCCTTGTCCTTTTGTGACATCGATCTGAGTTGATCTCTGTCCGGTGCCATGTCCAGGTTGTATTTGTATTGTTGGACGAAGGCAGTGCCAAGATCTTTGAAAGTGCTAATCGTAGCACGGTTTAAACCCATGTACCATTTTAAGGCGACACCGATTAAACTATCCTGAAAGTAGTGAATCAGTAGGTCCTGATTCTCTGTCTACACTGACATTCGCCAAGCGTACATCACCAAGTGACTCTGAGAGCAAGAGTTACCCTTGTATTTTTCAAAGTCGGGCACTTGGAACTTGTGCAGAACTTTCACATTGGGGACCAGACAAAGGTCTGCGGTGTCCATTCCAAATAAATCCTGATCGCGAATGGCTTGCAGTTACCTCTACATTTCCAGGAACTATTCCTGGAACTTATCCATTCTGTCGAACATAGTTTCCTTTCTACCCGAAGGTATCTGTGGAATCTGTCCTTCCGGGACAGTGTGCACCACAGGAGGTGGGACTGTAACTACGGCAGTGAATCTTGGCGCCTCCCGAAGTTTGTAACCTTCAGGGGTCCTCAATATGCCTCTGGAATCTTCGCTTTCCCAAAGTTTGTAACCTTCAGGCCCAGCAGCTTCTGCTATGATTCCCTGATCTTCAGCGATCGGCGGAACATATCCTTCCGGGATATAGTTAACAGGCATGCCCCAGGGACGATCTTTTGTCATTTGATACCTAGGATCATACTTCTCCACTATGGGCATTGAGGTGATCTCTGAGATCACAGTTCTTTGTAGCTGAGCTTCTGCCATGGCTTGCATGTCGTTACGAAGCTTTCTCATATCCTCTCTCAGAGCGTCAATCTCTTCTTTCAACTCTCTGTTCTCTTACTCAAGATCATCCATCTTTTTCTGACGATTAGCCCGAGTATTGTACGAATGAGACAGTTTGACTCTAGAACCGAGACACAAACGTGAGATTCGTAGGTAAGAAGAATACATGACGCGAGAATGATGAATACAATGATTATATTAATTGTTTTTTGATTTAATCAAAATAAACTTAGACAATTAGATTTCAAATATCAAACAGTGGGGAAACCCCATTTTATTGAATTCAAAAGATTGCGGAAACAGAAATACAGCAGATTACAAGGTGCGGAAACAGAAACCTAAGCTAAAGGGTCCCGAGTCCTCTCTGAGGAGAACTCGGGTGCTTATTCTGGCACTTTCCTCTTCTTGGACCGGGGCTCTTGGGCCGTTGTCGGGTTGTCATTCCTTTGCCTGGTGAAAGGAGTGAGCAAATTCCTTTGGTCATCTTGATTCTCTACAGCATGTTGCTCTAAAATCTCAATCAGAGCATCCTTATCTTTCAGTAGTTGCTGTATTTTGATACACTCCACATTGAGAGTGCGGTACTTGTTCTTCCAAGACCTCCTCTCCCGTTGAACTTTGTTGAGAGTAACCTGGAGTTTTTCCGTTTCAGTCATGAAGTACATGACAGATTCCCTTGGCGGAAGAACTCTGTGACGAGGATAAGGCATCTTTAGCTTAAGAGCTCTAGTTTGTACCCAATGGAGATAAGGCTCCACCGAGACACAGTCTGGTTTTCCTAGAGACTCCCGTCCTTTCTTATGAACGTGTTTCCAAGCGTGCACTATTTCTGTCTTTAGTGCTCTATCATTTTCCCCTTCCTTGAAGAAAAGACCTTCCAGATAAGCGTTGCGCGGAACATGCCTCATCGGGTATCCAAATTGACGACGAACGAGAATTGGATGGTAGTTGATTCCTCCCTTAGTTCCTATTAGGGGTACGTTAGGGAACTTTCAACAACGGTCAATGATCCAGATCCCGTCATAAATCCAATTACACCAATCAATGTCAGAGTTGGTGAGAGACATGATTTTCTGCGACCAACGTAAGGCACTCTTGTGATCCCAAAAAGTAGCAGACTTAGGTAGATGCGAGATAAACCATTTGTATAGCAGAGGTACACAACATGTGATCTCCCCTCCGCTGTACAAATTCCCTAAGTGTACAGAATGATACGCATCTGCGAGCAAAGTCGGCACAGGGTTTCCAATGAGAAAAACCTTAATGGAGTTGATATCGACGAAGTTATTAATGTTGGGCAACAGAAATAACCGTAGGTGAGTAAAACAAAGATGCTTTCAAAAGCAGTCATGTTCCCTATACTAGCAAAGTACAGGGCTTTCTTTGTCAAGAACTGGGCTGGAAAACCTTGGATGCCACCCTTGGAAGTCATGTGAGTCCTGACCTCTGACTCATCCAAATAAATTACTCTTGCAATGGTCTGATCCTTTGGAATTTCTTCCAGTCCAGAAAATGGAGATCGATCAGTGATGTGTAAATCGGTCAGATGAGAATATTCCTCCAGCGTTGGTGCGAGCTGGTAATCCGGGAATGTAAAGAAATGATAAACCGGATCTTAGAACTGAATGAGCGTCTCCATGATTCCCTCAATCACATGGACCCTTAATAGAGGTAGCAGACCTCCGTATTTGGCTCTGAAAGCCTCTTGGTTTGTGATCATTCTCGTCAAACCTCTCAAATCCTCTAGTTTCGGAACCTTGAAAGCGTACTTATGATTTCTCCTTCTACCGAAATCCATGAGCGCAATCCTCTTTTCTAATATTTGCAATCACAGTCTTAGTTTAATTTAAAAAAAAAGAGAGACTAGAAGAGAAATTTTTTCTTTTGTTTTAATGTTTTTTAAATAAATGCATGAATGCAGCACACAAATACATAGAAAAAACATGGGGTCAAAGGGTTGTTGTCATGGAGTCAAGGCTCTACCCATCCCAAAGATTTATACTAGTGACTTTTGTACCTGTCTCTTATCATTATCAACTTTTGTCAAGAAAACACCAGCGGGCCGGGAACCGTGCTAGGTGGTGTTTTTTGAAGAGTCCTCAGAAGAGGGTGGCATCGTATGACAACTATTTTCGATAGCCTCTGCGCCACTAAAGGGGTTTTTCCTAGGTGTATATTCAATCTTTCCACATGCGGCATCACACGCATTCCCATTAGCAGAAAAATAAACACATATATCAATTAGGAAAAGCAGTTATATATTTGTCCTAATGTCCTCGACTTTTAAAAGCTATGAATCCTATGTTCCTGACAGAAAATGGCTCCCGGGGGGAGTCGCCATTCTGCGGTTTCTTTCCTAATTAAGGAGTTTTGACCTAAGATCCTAGTGAAATCAACAAAAAGTCCTATCCCTAGTGAGAGATTTGTCCAAGATTTTCATCTTAAACCAAAGATAAGGCCCCACGGTGGGCGCCACTTTTCTGTGGTGACCACCGCCATGAAAATGATTTGTCCAAGGTTTTCACCCTAGATTTTAAGAAAGGAATACGGGCCCCACAGTGGGCGCCACTTTTCTGTAGCGAACGATTTTGGACGTGGTTCTTAAGCACTGTCGCTCTTTGGGGTTTACTACAGGTCGATTCATTTTTTATCCTATTGAAGCTGATGAAGGAAGGGAAATAGATGTCTCCAACTAAACCTGCTCGCATACTGAGTTTAAACAGCGGTCTGTTAGATTACAGATGATATGTGGTAATGGGGCATCTCTTAGGTTATTTTGGCAGAATGACAGGTTTATTCTATCGGCAGGATGTTTTTTTGAAATGTTTTTATGAGAGTATGGGATTTAGGGTTTTGGTTTAGTGTACTCGCTAAGATTTTTTTGAAATCTTATGCCTACGTATTCCCATTTACCGAAATAGGGAAATCAGAGCGATCGTAGTTCCTCCTATTCTATGGGAGGAAATGGTGTTTTGGTGTTTTGTTCAAAGTCCAAGACGTGAAGTGAAAGGTGGTTTGTATCTTGTTCAAAGCCCAAGATGTGAAGCTGAAGGGTCTATTTGTATCTTGTTCAAAGCCCAAGATGTTAAGCTAAAGTTGGTTGGTATCTTGTTCAAAGCCCAAGATATGAAGCTGAAAGGTCTCGACTTTAGAGAGAATTTGTCATCTCTAAAGAGGGGTATGTCTGTCACAACTGTTGGGTGACTATTTACAAAGGAGAATTACTTTAACCGGGATATGTGAATCCGACAATGCCATAATTTCTTTTATAGGGGTTTTCCAACCTGAAGGAGAAGAATTTAACTCAGTGTAGAACAATGTCATCTTTCCTTAGGAATTTCTCATGCTAAAAGAGGGACAGTGGCGTGGATGTAGATGATCCAGAGCCTTGCCGCTTACAGCAATTAGATGAAGGGAAAGGAATTGTTGATGTTCGGGTACTGTGAACGAGGCACAACTTTGATACTAAAAGGTTGATTGGCTCAACGGGGGTTTCCTTATACAAAGCCTAAGAGGAGGCTACTGACCCAACAAGAGGGTGTTTTTATGTGTCTCGTACGAAGCCCGGGAGAGAGGCTAAAAGGGTTGACTCAATAAGAGAATCTTTTATACTCACCAAGAGAGTGTTTTTGGTATCTTGTACAAAGCCCAAAAGAGAGGCTAAAAGAGTTTGCTCCACTGGGGAGAATCATTGTACAAAGCCCAAGAGGAGGCTATTGTAACTGTTTCAGTTGAGTGATAGATCCAATATGCTGATTTAAAGAGAAAACCAGTTCTTATATGAGTAATGTTGCACTCAGGGATTTGATTTGAGGATCGGGGTTATTTCCTGTTCTTTAAGGAAATGGGAAGTCTAAAGGGTATTGAGACTATCCGAGTCTCCGGGTTTTCTTCCTATTTTTGAAGGGGACTTGAGAATGTCTTTGAGACTCAAGGAAATTAGACTGTCCGAGTCTAGAGTTTTATCTCTTGTACTATGCTTTCAAAAACAGTAGTATGGTCTGACTCTTGAAAGAATGTTCTATTAAGATGACTAATTTCTGTTCCTATACCTCTAGGAGGTCGTCGGGACAATTTGTACGAAGCCCAAGAGGAGGCGGAAAACTTTTAAGAAGCCGAGAGGTCCTTGTACGAAGCCCAAGAGGAGGCTATCATTCCCGGAGGAAGAATCATTATACGAAGCCTAAGAGGAGGCTGTGAATACTTCTAAGAAGCCGACGGGTCCTTGTACTAAGCCCAAGAGGAGGCAGGGATGCTTTTAGGAAGCCTGTGAGTCCTTGTACTAAGCCCAAGAGAAGGCAGATGCTTTTAAGAAGCCCGTGGGTCCCCAAACCCCGAGAAATTCAAGACAGACTATTCACAAGGAATAGATCAAGCCAGGAAAGTTTGAGAATTTGGAAGAAACTCAAGAGATGCTATTCATGGAGAATACATTCATCTCTGGGGAGGTAGAGTCTCTTGACAATTCCTAATGAGGACAACCGAAGAGAAGACTGTATCTGGTGCTCCTATTGGGGATCTAGCTTGTCTATTTCTACAAGTAATCGAAACGGCTTTACTTAGTTCTAGACGTAGTTGCCGGGGAAACTCTAAATATCTATACTATTATTACACAGTCGATATGAGTTTATGAAAGAAGACTTACAGCGAAACAACCCCGCAATACAGTTATATGTATATGAAAGCGGTAAATGAAAACATATAAACACTTACTCGGTTGTAGAGCTTCCATGCTGTTTGGTTAGTCGTTCAACAAAGAAAGATTGAAAACAACAGTATATTCAAAATCAAAGGAGAAAGTGCTTTGAAAAAGAAAGATTTGGGGCTTACAGCTCAAGGAGAGGCCCAGTGTTTTATCAGTGATTGCACTGTTGAAATTTATACAGAGGGACTTATACAAGTAACTGAGGCCCAAAAAAGGTTTTCTGTACAAAGGGATGGGTTTTACACTCTCTCAAGAGGCCCAAAAAGTTTTAAAGAAAGTGGGGCTTATAACACGAGGGTAGACCCAGATGACTTTTCGTTTGAAATGGCGATCGCGCCGAGGTTTTCTTTTAACACAGAGGGACTTATACAATATCTGAGGCCCAAAAATTGTTTTGGTTAAAAGGGGATTGGGTCTTACACTATAATAGAGGCCCAAAAGGTTTTGAATGGGTCTTATAGTGAGGCCCACAAAGTTTTTATGTACAAGGGGGTTGAGTCTTACACTCTCTCAGAGGCCCAAAAAAGGTTTTGAATGGGTCTTATATCTCTAGGAGAGGCCCAGATGGTTTATTTTAAACGGGCAATGATCGCGCTGAACTTTTGAAATACAATGGGACTTATACAATAAGTGAGGCCCAAGATAGGTTTGTATTTACAAAGGATTGGGTCTTACACTCTATTAGAGGCCCATGAGTGTTTGAAAAAGATTTGTGAGGGTGAAAATCAAAGAAACCCCAATTTCATTTTTTAAAGGGCATTTTTCAAAGAAAAATCAAGTAAAAAATGATAAAAAAATATCAAATAAAATCATTAATCATGTTATAAACAGTGATTAAGGTTTATGAAAAAGTATTTTATGCACATGAATATTTAAAATCATTTTGGTTTTAAAAATCAAGAAAAAGAAATCATTGTAAAAGCATTTAAAACAATTTAAAACAATATTTTTGAACATATTAAAAATATATCAAATAATAATATTTTTTTGTGATTTTTTGTGGATTAAAATATTATGGAGTATGAATAAGAAGTGTGTAAAATAGATTTGGAAAATGATAATTTTTGCTATGTAAAAGAATTGGTTGAGTTTTGAAGATAAACTAAGAAAAAGAGGAAAGATGTCACAACATCACATTCGACATCACTCATGAGTTTTGAAGATAAGAGAAAAAGGGAAGATGTCACAACATCACATTCAACATCAGAAAAAAACCAGAACTGCACCTTGATTTTCAACATCTTTTTTTATCAAACTTCAAACATCCATAACTCTCTCAATTTTTAACGAAATTAAAATCCGTAAAAACCTATCTTGACCAATTTTTCGCAAGGAATCCAATGGTATCACTCATGCATACTAAAACTTAATGTACATCACACACAAGGCAAAAAACCAGATCTGCACCTTAAGTTTAAAACAACATAAACTCCACATATAAACATGTTAAAGTGCAAACAGTAGGAGGATCATAACATACACATTAAGGACTACATTTTTGCTTCAAGAATTGTTCAATATGATGCATGTATGTGGACATCAAAGGAAAGCATGATTCAAAGAATTAAAGTTATGAATTTTACCTCTTTTTTGGAGATTTTGTGCAACCTACCAAGTGCTTTGTTCCAGAAATAATTTGATGCTTTGAACACCGTCAAATGACCTCTTAGAAGCTTTTAGGATGATTGGAATCAGCTGGAACCTGCAAAAACACAAACTGGCCCTTTCTTGCAAAAGGGGTTAAAGTGTCCAAAATAACAACTCTCTCAAATGGTGTTCCAGATGTGTGGCACCATTTGGGACAGTTCAAGGATGATATTTGGAGTGTGTTTGAGGTTTTATCTGGTTTGGAAAGTGACTGAATCAAAACATGGCTTGAAAAATGCGAAAAAGTCCAATTTTGAGGTTTTGAGAGGTGACTATGTGATTTTGGTGTTACAGGTCACTTGTGATAGTTTGGATCACCTACATATGATGTTTATGAGGTGTTAGGATCATGAGATGTGATGGAAATGCTCTCTAACTCAAAAACTCCGAATTGCCTTACTAAAGAAGGCATTTTGAAGTGAAAGAAGTGATTTTGAGGAAAGCATCTGTTTGATGGCTTTGGTGTACTCAAATTGAGCACAAATGAGCTCTATTTATAGTAGAGCAAGTTTGTTTTGGCAGCAATAGTGAATGGTGGCTGCAGCAGAGGTTTGTTCAATGTTAGAGCACAGAGCTTTGGTTCCCTACTTGTTGGAGGAATCTTGACTGAATTCAGTTGCAAATGTGTCAGTCCATGCCACCTATAAGCATCTATTGAATGCTCCAATCCAAAATTGGAGTCTTGTCCCTCTTTTAGAGATTTTTTAGGTTTGGCATGCTACTTGTGGAATCTTGGACTTGGGAGGCTTGGCTCAGTGATTGTCCCCTTTAGATTTGATCCTAAAATGTGTCCAAGATGATGACAAGGGTTGAAAATTCGTGTGGCACAAGAAATGTGCAAATCTGTCCTGAAACATGTCTTAATAATCAGCTGCAGCAAGCCTTGTTGTAAAATCCATAACTTCTTGCTCAAGAATGATAAATGGCTGTTCCAGGACTCTATGGAAAGCTGAGATGACATACTTCAATTTTGATGTTTGACCCTAGACTTGGTTCAACTTGGATCATGGAGAAAAACATCCTTGAAGTTGGGACATTCTTGCTGGAAAAATATTAGTGATGTCATATGCAATGTCAAAACATCCAACTTTGAACATTAATAATTCCAAACTTTAATCACTTGTATCTTTTAATCCACTATGATATTTTGAGTTGAAGTGAATTACATCTTTGATGCTTGTCTTGCATGGTGACAAAGCTTGAAAATTGTGTGGCACAAGAAAAAGTACACAAAATCTGTCCTAAAAAACAGCTGCAGCAAACCTTCTTGTAAAGTCCATAACTTCCCGCTTGAGTGTGATAAATGGACGTTCTACAACTTTATGGAAAGCTGAGATAACGTACTTCAACTTTGATGTTCAAGGTTTGTGAAGATAAGACTTGTAAAGTTGTCAAAAATGACCTTGAACTTGTGTGATCAAATCTGTCCTAAAAGCTGTCATGAAAATTCTATTTTATCAATGCCTTTTGCAGAGACCATAACTTTCTGCTTGAGAATGATAAATGAGCTTTCTAGGACTTTCTGGAAAGGTGAGATTACGTACTTCAACTTTGATGTTGAAGGTTTGGCTTGAATCAACTTGGATCATGGAGAAAAACATCCTTGAAGTTGGGACATTCTTGCTGGAAAAATATTAATGATGTCCTATGCAATGTCAGAACATCCAACATTAAGAATCCCAAACTTTGATCACTTATATCTTTCAATCCTTATGATATTTTGAGTTGATTCCTTCTACAATGTTGAAGTATCAAATACCCTCTTTAAAAGTAGCCCTTACGCAAAACCAATGGATGCCTTGATCAATAGTTACAACCTTGAAAAGTTGTGCACTTGAACATGATTTTAACTTAGAAAAAATTTCTAAGTTTCTTTCAATTTGATCAATTTTGCAATTTTGCATGATTTCTTAATTTAAATTTGATCAAATTAAATCATGCATCATATTTTCTTGAGTAATGGCTTGTGAAGCTCAAAATTGACCAAAAGTCAAACTTTGACCTTCTGCGTCAGTTGACTTTGTATTAGATGAACTTGAGGCTTGATCCACCTAAAATTTTGCACTCTTGTGCATAATTCTTGATGTGAGAGTCCTCTTGATCCTTTGTGGGTGCTTAAGAGGTTAGACAAGTTGAATATCATGTCATTCCTTGATTGATCCTTTGTCTAAAGGCTCTGAGAGGGCTTGAAACCCAAAGCTTGATTGTAGTGAATGCTTAACAATTTCTTGAGGAGATTGATGAGGCATAAAGGTACATCCATATTGTGATGATGATTTGCACAATGATGGGAATCTTAGTGGTCAAAATTTGGGGTATGACAATACCCCCTTGTATCCCTACTAATGATAATCTTTACTTATGAAAAAAAAAGCTAAGTCAGTCACTCTTTTCCCACTTAGCTAATTACATGCACTATTGGTTGAAACTCTGTAACTGCACTGGATGCAAGTGATGTATGCACTAACCAACCAAACTAGATAGCAGTAGGATTTTGATTTGAAAAAATTTAATTTTTAATTCAAACAAATGCTAATATCAATTCCAAACAATGATAATTGATTTTTTAAAGTTTAATTAATTTGAACAGTACTTAAGGAAGTTAGTACTTAAAGATGATTTTTAATGGGTAAATGACTCGTGGTTGCGCCCGTTGTGGGTATTTTTTATGATTACCTATTGGGTATGGGTATAATTATCATCCCTAGTTACAGTCACCAAAGCTAGCAAAGAATCAATTTGATTTGTCCGAAACCGGTATGTATTGAGAAATTTGATTATTTGGAAGTGTGGTCAAGGCCTTTGTATAAGGTTATCTGTTGGCGAGATGTATCAGCCATGAAAGTTGCTAGATGCGCATGATAAATGCAATGTATGCTTAATCTTACATGATGTGTGAGATTATGCTATGGAACGATGCAAGCTAGGGTAGAGTATTGCGAGTAGGCAGGAAATGTATCAAAACATACTTCGACTTGACATCCTCGGCTGGGGAGCATGTAACATGAACTATCTTCGAACTATCACTACTACTGCTGGTGAGGAAGGAGTACGGCGATCCTCGAACAACCATTATGGGCCTAGGGTTAAAGCCCACACTTGTACCCATGCCAATCAGGTTTCAGATACTTAGCCTTTAATTAAAAAGATCCATAAACCAATAAAGGGCTTACTTATGCACCCAATCAGAATCACAATTAACCTGTTTTTCACAAACTAAATAATCACAATCACAATCTCTTGGACCCAACCACAATATCTACATACAATTGTCCACTTAGTTGACATAAACCTTACCTCCGCATTCACTCCGGAACTGGGAACAACACTGTCCTAACAACACTTACAATCTTGCAATTCACAACACACTGAGCCAACGCTCCACACCTGAAGCAACTTGGAGAAGTACCAGCTTCTCCCCCACTTATCTCATTCTTAATCCTGAAAACAAAGGATTAGAAGACCAGAAAGTACTGACAGTGTTCCACACACATATCACGTACTAAGGGACAAACAACACCGACAGTATTCAACTGACTCAACAACTTGGTCGGACGGACCGACCTGCTCTGATACCACTAATGTAACACCCCTTTTCCCATCGCGAATAAATAATACATAAATAAAATCAGAGTAACTAAAGATTTATTTTTCCGACAGAAACAAGGATGTCACATTTAAATAAACAAAACATCATCCCTGCTTATAAATTTGATACATAGCATAAAATAGAGTACCCTCAAGGGGGAACTTTTTCCATAATAAAGGAAATATCAATTATGGGATAAAACGGAAAGATCCATAACCGACTTGTTTTACAAAATAAACTGTTTTATACATCAAAATATTCATACAAAATATATCCTACAATATATACATATATAACATAATCGTTCCCCGACTCCCGTGCTACGTATCAGAGCAGACACCAAGACCTAAGCAAACGAAGATCTAACTCTTCCACTTGCCTCCACGCCTCTAAAGCTGACAATCTGCACTATGCCATAAAAAGCATATTCCAGTAGAAGGGTGAGAAATAACAACTATAACAAGATTGCATAATAATATGCCACAACAAAGATAAATTCACATATATAATATTTCTCACCACATACATCACATACTAACACATATAGCATGCCACCAATACATAACATATTCCTAACAATCCAATCTCATAACATATAACGATTATACCAATATAATCACATTCCACACATAATGTGTAACGCCCCGATTTTGATTATTCCATTATTCTTGAGTCTTTTGTTTTAATTGGGTGATAAATTATTTTATTTGTTAAATTGGTGTGTTAAATGTTATTTTACCGTTTTTGAGAGTTTTCGGGGAAATTAGAATGGAGGGTATTTTAGATTTTTCTCAATTAATCATAAGTTAGAAATTTTGTGGAGTTAGAATTTTGTGAGAAAAATGAATTAATTGATTTAGTGGAAAGTGAGAGAAAAGAAATAGAAAAGAAAGAAAATAGATAGAAAAGAGAAAGAAAAGGGAAATTGAGAGAAAAAGGAGAGAAAGAAAGAAGAGGAAGAGAAAAGAAGAGAAAAGAAGAGGAAAAGAGGAAAACCAAGAAAATCAACCTCTAGGAATCTATTTAATCGGGTAAGGGTGTGAAACATTGTTATCTTATCAATGTATAGTATTATGTATGATTGTGTATGTGTGTATTGGATTGGTTGTGGTGTTTTCATAGTTTTCCATTTTAGGTCGATAATGAGAAATCGATGTTTTCGCGGTTGGAAATCGACGAAAATGTGGTAGAATGCTTGTTGCCATGATTAGATTGAGTTCTGATGGATGTATGTTGTTTTGAAAATGTTTTGGGTTGAAAAATAGGGTTTTTGGGTTTTCAACATCGCTGAAGGATTCTGAGTTTTCGCAGGTACGCCTAGCGAACCAATCAGCGAAGGGTAGCGAAGGTTCGCTACGGGTATTCGCCTAGCGAAGGCATGAGCGAAGGTTCACTAGAGTGTTCGCCTAGCGAACTTTGGGTGTTTTTGGCTCTGTTTGGTTCTGACTTGGTTCGCCAAGTGCTCGCCTAGCGAACTTTGTGTCTGTTTTTAGCTAACAGTTGGTTCGCTGGAACATTCGCCTAGCGAAGGAGCTAGCGAATGCTCGCGAGGGATGTTCGCCTAGCGAAGGAGCTAGCGAATGGTCGCGAGGGAGGTTCGCCCAGCGAACAGTGCTGTTCGTGTAATTTTGTTTTCTGCACAACTTTTGATCTGTGGTTCGGTTTGAGGCGTGGTTTGATGCGTTAGAAAGCTTATGGAATGTTCTTTCTTAATATGATGAATTGGAAATTATTAGCCGATTAAATAAGTCGGAAAAGTTAGAAATAGTGCTATTTAGCGACTTTTACCGTTTTGACGGTGTGTTTGAATGTGAATCGTACAATAGTGCATTGACGTGAATGTATGTAGATTGTATGTGATTGTATGAGATGAATGCATGTATATATTATGAATATGTATGCATTTCAAGAATGTCTTGAGTCATTATCATGTGTAGCATAATGATGTGCATTCTTGTGCTGAGGGATTCTAATGAGAATCCGCTATAACATCGTGAGCCTCTCTCGGTGGAGGTGTGAGCGATGGTTATAGACGATCGTGAGCCTCTCTTGGTGGAGGTGTGAGCGATCGGGTCGTGAGCCTTTCTTGGTGGAGGTGTGAGCGATCCAGAAACATCGTGAGCCTCTCTTGGTGGAGGTGTGAGCGGTGGGTGAACATCGTAGGCCCGACGGGGAGTTACTTTGGTAACGAGCGATGGTTCCAGCAGAAGTTCCTGAGTGAACTTGAGATGATTGATTCGGTACCGCATTGCATTTGCATAGAGTCGTGAGTCGGTCTCTATGATTTGCATTTCTCATCTTTAAATGATGCATTGGTGAATAAACAGTTGTGTATGTTTATGTGGAATGATAAGAATTGTGAAAGTATGCCTGATGTGTATGCTTGGTTTTATATATATATGGATACATTGCGATGTATATGAGTGACTTGTGATGAATTGTGGTGAGAAGGTGAATTATGTGTAATTTTATGCTATTATATATAATTATATGCATTGTTATTATGATAATATTTCTCACCCTTCTGCTATTTTATAATGCTCTATGAGGCATTGCAAAGTAGGTATGCTGGAGGTCTTTTTGTGAAGCGTGTCTTCATTCTTTTGGTCGGTTGGCTCTGATATGTAGCACCGGGTAGCTAGGAGGGCTATGATTCTTTTGTGATACATTATATATGTATCTTGTTGATAAATGTTTATGTAAACATGAATTATGTTGGTGGATAATACTTGGCGATGTATATATGTGTATATATATATATGAATTGGTTGTTATTCAATGTTTAGATCTTCCGCTTTTATTCTAAATATTGACATGTGGGTGTAAGGACTAAGTTCCTCTGTTGCAAGTTACCCTACTGTTGCATATCAATTGTTGAGCAGGTGTTGTATGTTTAAATTTCATAATTGATGTGACATGCCTCTTTTATACCATGTTTGTAATTATACCCTGACGAAATCTTTATTATGTGCCTAAATGATTATTTGGGGGTATAGAAAGGGGGTGTTACATTAAGTGGTATCAGAGCCAGAGTTGAGTCAGTTGTGTCTGTCTTGTTGTTGTGTTGGTTGAACTGTTGTTTAACCTTGTTGTAATTTTTGGGAATGATCAGAATATGGCTGGTAGAAATGATAATGCGATGGCTGCTGCTTTGGAAGCAATGGCTAGGGCGGTGCAAGGTGCGCCGAATGTGAATGCTAATGATGAGTTCAGGAAGAATCAACCACCGGTTTTCAAAGGAAGATTTGATCCCGATGGTGCTCAACTTTGGTTAAAAGAGATTGAACGGATCTTCAGGGTCATGGACTGTGCGGAAGAGAATAAGGTGAGGCTTGGGTCTCACATGTTGAAGGAAGAAGCCGACGATTGGTGGGTCGGTATGCGTGAAGTTCTTGAGGTGGATGATGAAGAAGTAACTTGGGATTTATTCCGTACTGAATTCTTGAGGAAGTATTACCCTGAGAGTGTGAAGGGAAAGAAGGAGATGGAGTTTCTTGAACTAAAATAAGGTAGTATGTCGGTGGTGGACTATACTGCTAAGTTTGTGGAGTTGGTTCAATTCCATCCTCATTATGCTGCGATTACTGCTGAGTTCTCGAAGTGTATTAAATATGAGAATGGTTTGCGTCCTGAGATTAAGCAAGCTGTGGGGTATCAAAGGATAAGAAGATTTTCGGATTTGACGGAATGTTGTAGAATCTTCGAGGAAGATAGCAAGGCTTGTTCTACACATTATAAAAGTTTGAATAAGAGGAAGGGAAAGCAACAAGCTAGAAGTGGACCTTATGTGACACCCGCTGATAAGGGCAAGCATAGGGGAAACTTCGAGAGGAGATCTGGAGGAGGAGGTTCTGGTCCCATTAAGTGCTACAAGTGTGGTGAAATGGGTCATAAATCATTTGAGTGTGGGAAGACAGTGGCGAAATGTTCTAACTGTGGAGGCCTTGGGCATGCTACTACAGATTGTAGAAGGAATGTGGTGAAGTGCTATAACTGTGGGGAAATTGGTCACATTAGCCCAAAGTGTCCGAATCCGAAGAAAGCTCCATCCGGTGGGAAGGTATTTTCTCTGGCAGGAACTCAGACTTCGAGTGCAGATCGTCTGATTCGAGGTACTTGCTTTATTAATAGTACACCTTTAGTTGCCATTATTGATACTGGAGTGACTCATTCGTTTATTTCGTCTGAGTGCGCGAAGCGTTTAAATCTTGTGTTGTCTCTGATGGATGGTAAGATGGTTATTGATACTCCAGCAATAGGGTCAGTAACTACGTCTTTGGTTTGTTTGATGTGTCCTTTGACCATTTATGGTAAAGACTTCGAAATGGATCTAGTGTGTTTGCCGTTGGAAGGATTGGATGTGGTCTTGGGTATGAATTGGTTGCAATTTAACCGAGTTCATATAGATTGCTATCACAAGTTAGTAAGGTTTCCTTCTTTGGAAGATGATGAATTTGAGAGTTTCCTATCCACTAAAGAGTTGAAGAAACTTTTAGCGGACGAAGCTCAATGGTTTGGTTTGTTTGCATCATTGTCGGTGGAGAGTCAAGTTAAGCTTGATGTGTTCCCAGTGGTGTGTGAATTTCCAGAAGTGTTTCCGGAAGATATTACGGATGTACCGCCAGAAAGAGAAGTTGAATTTTCTATTGATCTAGTTCCGGGTACTAGACCGATTTCGATGGCACCGTATCGTATGTCGGCATAGGAATTGGTAGAATTGAAAAAGCAATTGAATGACTTCTTGGACAAGAAATTTGTAAGACCAAATGTTTCTCCTTGGGGTACTCCGGTATTGTTGGTAAAGAAGAAGGACGGGAGTATGCGGTTATGCATTGATTATCGACAGTTGAACAAAGTGACAATTAAGAACAAGTATCCGCTTCCAAGGATCGATGATTTGATGGACCAATTGGTTGGTGCGAATGTTTTTAGCAAGATTGATTTGAGATCAGGATACCACCAGATTCGTGTGAAAGGAGAAGATATTCAAAAGACGGCATTTAGGACACGGTATGGTCATTACGAATATTCTGTGATGCCATTCGGGGTTTCTAACGCGCCGGGTGTGTTTATGGAATACATGAATCGTATTTTTCATGAACAGTTGGATCGTTTTGTGGTTGTGTTCATCGATGATATTTTGATTTACTCTAAGTCTCAAGAGGAGCATGAAGAGCATTTGAGGATTGTGTTGCAAATTTTGAAAGAGAAACAATTGTATGCTAAGTTGTCGAAATGTGAATTTTGGTTGTCGGAAGTAAGCTTCCTTGGACATGTTATTTCCGGTAGTGGTATTAGTGTTGATCCATCCAAGATAGATGCGGTGATACAATGGGAGGTTCCTAGGTCGGTTACGGAGATTCGAAGCTTTTTAGGCTTGGCGGGTTATTATCGGAGGTTTATTGAGGGTTTTTCGAAGTTGGCACTTCCTTTAACGCAATTGACTTGTAAAGGAAATGCTTTCATTTGGGATATTCATTGTGAAGAGAGTTTCAATGAGCTAAAGAGAAGGCTGACAACGACTCCGATCTTGATTTTGCCTAATCCTAATGAACCATTTGTAGTGTATTGTGATGCTTCATTGGTGGGTTTAGGTGGTGTTTTGATGCAAGATGGAAAAGTTGTGGCATATGCTTCTAGACAATTGAGAGTGCATGAAAAGAATTATCCTACGCATGACTTGGAGTTAGCGGCCGTGGTGTTTGTTTTGAAAATATGGAGGCATTACCTTTATGGTGCGAGATTTGAAGTTTTTAGTGATCACAAAAGCTTAAGATATTTATTTGATCAAAAAGAATTGAACATGAGACAAAGAAGGTGGTTAGAGCTTTTGAAGGATTATGATTTTGGTTTGAATTACCATCCGGGTAAGGCAAACGTGGTGGCCGATGCTTTGAGTCGGAAATCGTTACATATGTCCGCATTGATGATGAGAGAATGGGAACTTTTGGAGGATTTTAGAGACTTGAGTTTGGTTTGCGAAATGACGCCGCAAAGTGTGCGACTTGGTATGCTACATGTTACGAATGATTTTCTTGCAACGGTTAGTGAAAAGCAAAAGTTGGATTTTGAAGTTCGTTGATTTGATGATGAATGAGAACGAGGATTTTAAGGTTGATAATTTTGGAGTTTTGAGATTCCGTGGTCGTATTTGTATTCCCGACGATGTGGAGTTGAAAAAGATGATTTTGGAGGAAGGACTCCGAAGTAATTTAAGTATTCATCCGGGTGCAAATAAGATGTATCAAGATTTGAAGAAGATCTTTTGGTGGTCCGGTTTAAAGAGAGATGTTGCTCAATTTGTGTATGCGTGCTTAACTTCTCAAAAGTCTAAGGTGGAACATCAAAAGCCTAGTGGATTGATGCAACCGTTGGATATTCCGGAATGGAAATGGGATAGTATATCGATGGATTTCGTTACGGGATTGCCGAATACGCAAAGAGGTCATAATGCTATTTGGGTAATTGTTGATAGGCTTACTAAATCTGCTTACTTTATTCCAATTGATATTAGTTATCCTTTGGAGAAGTTAGCCGAGATTTATGCTGGAGGTCTTTTTGTGAAGCGTGTCTTCATTCTTTTGGTCGGTTGGCTATGATATGTAGCACCGGGTAGCTAGGAGGGCTATGATTCTTTTGTGATACATTATATATGTATCTTGTTGATAAATGTTTATGTAAACATGAATTATGTTGGTGGATAATACTTGGCGATGTATATATGTGTATATATATATATGAATTGGTTGTTATTCAATGTTTAGATCTTCCGCTTTTATTCTAAATATTGACATGTGGGTGTAAGGACTAAGTTCCTCTGTTGCAAGTTACCCTACTGTTGCATATCAATTGTTGAGCAGGTGTTGTATGTTTAAATTTCGTAATTGATGTGACATGCCTCTTTTATACCATGTTTGTAATTATACTCTGACGAAATCTTTATTATGTGCCTAAATGATTATTTGGGGGTATAGAAAGGGGGTGTTACATAATGCACACCACAGTTATGACCTATGAAAACACACCACCACATCACATATCATATGTTTATACACAAAACATATCACTCACAACCAATGCATTTATCACTTATGCATAATAATTCACCAAAGCTATCACAAGCTCACACATAATCAATCCATTCATGATTTTCCACATATAACCAATGCAATCATAATTCATGCAGATGCAAAGAGACCGACACAATGACTCTCTATGCAAATGCATATGCGGTACCGACTCCGAGATTTCATATCTCATCACTAGTTCACTCAGGAACTCTACTGGAACCATCGCTCGTTACATCACTGTAACTCCCCGTCGGGCATACGATGTTCACCCACCGCTCACACCTCCACCAAGAGAGGCTCACGATGTTTATGGATCGCTCACACCTCCACCAAGAGAGGCTCACGACCCGATCGCTCACACCTCCACCAAGAGAGGCTCACAATCGTCTATAACCATCGCTCACACCTCTACCAAGAGAGGCTCACGACCCGATCGCTCACACCTCCACCAAGAGAGGCTCACGATGTTATAGCGGATTCTCATTAGAATCCCTCAGCACAAGAATGCACATCATTATGCTACACATGATAATGACCCAAGACATTCTTGAAATGCATACATATTCACAATATATACATGCATTCTTCTCATACAATCACATACAATCTATATACATTCACATCAATGCACCATTGTACGATTCGCATTCAAACACACCGTCAAAACGGTAAAAGTCGCTAAATAGCACTATTCCCGACTTTCCGACATAATTAAATCGGCTAATAATTCTCAAAATCGTCATCACCAACACTTATCATATATATTCACATCATATACCAGCACACAAGCCATACGATACATATTAAAAGCATATAGCACGGTAAAACACCGACCGCACGCGTTTAACGCGATAAAAACCCGACAACCTAACACTTTTCCAAAACCACCACCTACATAAATCATCTACTGCCCTCCAACCCAATTTGATAAGAAAGAACATTTCATAAGCTTTCTAACGCTTTGAACGGGGACCAAAACGGACTTACGGTTCAAAAGTTATGACCAAAATACGAAAATGCTGTTTTTGCTGTCCCAGGCAAATTCGCCTGGCGAATGCCTGGCGAAACGAACTCGCCAGCAACTCGCCTGGCGAATCTGGACGAACCAGAATTTCTCCAAAATGGGTTTGGGACCCGAAAATGATCCAAATCTTCCACCCACATGATAGTATTACACCCAAAGACCCAAAAATACATGTTAGAACACATTTAGGCATGTATTTCATCAATTCATCCGTGAAAACATCGATTTCTATCAATTGCTCCTAATTTTAATCGATAAGAAAAAGTCAAGAAATAACCAAAACAATCACAACAAACAACACATATACATACACAAGCAAGATATAATTGAAACTTCTCACCCTTACCCGATTATTCGCGCTTGAAACAGAGATTTCCTCGATTTTCCTCTTCTCTCTTTTTCCTTCTCTTCTCTTTCTCTTCTTCCCATTTTCTTTCTTTTCTTTTCCTTTCTCTCTCTTTTCTCTCTATTTCTCTTTTTATATAAAATATCTAACTTTTCTAAAATATCTAACCTCTCAAAATGACCATTTTACCCCTCAGCTCAAATATCTTCCAAACGCTCTCAAAATGCGATAAAACATCAACAACGATGAAAAATAATATATTGCCAAATAAAAGTCAATAATACAATAATATAAAACCAAAACCAATTAAATCTACTCTATTAAATAAATCTAACAAAACTGGGGCGTTACAAGATGCAAGTGATGTATGCACTCACCAACCAAACTAGATAGCAGTTGGATTTTGACGTGAAAAAAATTAATTTTTAATTCAAACAAATGCTAATATCAATTCCAAACAATGATAATTGATTTTTAAAACTTTAATTAATTTGAACAGTACTTAAAGAAGTTAGTACTTAAAGATGATTTTTAATGGGTAAATGACTCGTGGTCGCGCCCGTTGTGGGTATTTTTTATGATTACCTATTGGGTATGGGTACAATTATCATCCCTAGTTACAATCACCAAAACTAGCAAAGAATCAATTTTATTTGTTTGAAAACGGTATACGACGGTCGAAAATAGGAGATGAATAGAAAAGAAAAACAACTATATTATCTTTGTATAGATTGGATGGAGTGTACCGAAAAAGAAAAAAAGATTGAAATATGATAGTGCTCTCTATAGAGAAGAAAAGAGGAAAAAATAAAAGAATGAAAAGAGAAAAAAAAATTCGAATAAGAAAGAAAATATTTGTCTAAGATTTTTTTCTAATATAGTTTGAAATCTTTTTATTTTTTTTAAATAATAATTAAAGATGATAACATATCTTAAAGGTACATTGGACTATGGAATTTTCACAACTTTCAACGGAGCAAATTGTAGAATCGTCAGTTATGTTTTTGATTCTTGTGATTATAGAGATGAGCCATGTAATATATATAACCCTAGTTGGTACCCATTATCAGTCCAGGGTTAAGACCCATTCTTTTACCCATGTCAATTAGGTTTCAGATACTTAGCGTTTAATTAAAAAGATCCATAAGCCAATAAAGGACTTACTTATGCACCCAATCAGAATCACGATTAACCCGTTTTTCACAAACTAAATAATCACAATATCAATTCCTTGGACCCAACCACAATCTCTACATACAATTCTCCACCTTTGAGAAGACAATCATAGTAATGACTTAAAACCATTTCTCAAACTACAATGACTCATGTTGGTGTGGTGATGTTGATGATACAAAGTCTAAATATAGTTATGTATTTATGATAGGTAGTGCACCAGTTGTTTGGAGCTAAAAAAAAGAATTAATATTAGTTTTATCATCATATGAGACAGAGACTATATAAAGAATACAAAGGGATTGACATGTTGGAGTGGCACACAAAAACTAAAGAGACTATTTTAACATCATACGCATATGGGATGTAAATGACTTCACAAGTCAGACAGAAGCAGCTCTCTCTACAAAGTTTTATGGAGCCAGTACAACCAGCTTTTTATTCTGTCATATGTAAAATTGAATTTTGAAATCTATAATATGCTTTGTCTTCAGTACAACCAGCTTCAATTATTACAATACTACTCAACTAACAATTCAGAATTACAGATTATTTGCATACATTTTCAAAACAAACTATCTTGCACAAGAGGCCTTGCTTTCACTTCATACTCATTTAGCCCTTCTTCACTACAACAAAAAGGACTTATAACATCTCACCTTAGACAGCGCTTTATTACAAAAGCGCTGCTATAGGTCAAAAACACGGAATCTATTAATTTAATAAAGGAAAAGCGCAAAAAAATATAAGACCTTAGACAGCGCTTTAGTGAAAAGCGCTGTCTAAGGCCTTTTAAATTTTTAAAAAAATTTAATGGAAAATATTAGACAGCGCTTTCCTTAAAAGCGCTGTCTAAGGCCTTTTAAATTTAAAAAAAATATAAGACCTTAGACAGCGCTTTTAAGGAAAGCGCTGTCTAAGGTCTTAAATATTTAAAAAAATAAAAACAAAAGCGCTGTCTAAGGCCAATCTTAGAAAGCGCTTTTAAAGCGCTGTCTAAGGGCCACCTTAGAAAGCGCTTTGTTGAAAAGCGCTGACTAAGGTCTAATAAAATTAAAATATATGAATATACTCAGTTTTCATTTTTAGTTTTGCGCTCTTTCTTCTCCCTCCCCTGTTGCGAACGGATACTTGCGAACCTGAGCTAAACCCTTGCCGTCGTCCATCGCGCCGTCGTCCACCGTTCCTCCCTCATTTCGCGACTCCGACGACCTTTACTCCACCGTGACCGTCTGTTCCTCTCTCATTTCGCGTTTTCGTCACTCAGTTGGAAGTTTAAGAGTTTCAGATTATTACACATTTTATAAGGTATGCTGATAATGTTGCTGTTGATAATGTTGTTGTTGATGTTGATAATAATGTTGTTGTTGATGTATTACACATTTTACACGTTTCAGAGTATTACACATTTTACACGTTTCAGAGTTTCAGTTTGGAAGTTTCAGAGTTTCAGAGTTTCAGTTGATAATGTTGCTGATAATGTTGATAATGTTGTTGTTGATGTTGATAATAATGTTGTTGTTGATGTTGATAATAATGTTGTTTATGTTGTTGCTAATGTTGGACTGTTGCTAATGTTGATAATGTTGCTAATGTTGTTAATGTTGTTGCTAATGTTGGACTGTTGTTGGATATAAGAATAAAATATGTGCTAACTTCATTTTTGGTGATATAGGAATAGAATCAATATAATGTGTTAGTTTAGTTTGTTCTTGTTAACATTTTTCTACATTGTTAACTATTGCTATATAATGTGTTTGTTTAGTTTAGTTTAGGTTAGTGTTAGTGTTAGTGTTAGGTTAGTGTTAGTGTTAGTGTTAGTGTTAGTTTAGAACATAATAATTGCAATGACATAATAATTGTCCATCATGAGTTATATTTGATCATATTATTTGGCTTTATATGTAGTTACAAAAGGCGGGTAGCTCTGAAACATCTCTTCCTGCACATGTCTTGTGGAAGGAAGCCCGTGTGGGCAAGTCTGGATCTGTTCCAGAAGAGGTTCTACAAGTATATGAGAAATGTGTAAGTATAACAATATTTCTTTAATTAAGTCAAAACTTTATTAACAAATATTTGACAAATATTCGATATTCATCTGATTTTCAGGAGGCGTTATCTCAGTCTGTACCTGCAGATGATACCAGGAGCATACTTAGTCGGGCATTAGATGTCCCTGAGTATCCTGGTCGGGTGAGGGGTAAGGCATTTGGGATCACCCCGACCTCCCTGAATATTAAAAAGGGAAAGGCTGCTAGTTATTCAGTACTTGAAGCTAAATTGGAAGCACTAGAAGCCGAGGTGCGGGAATTAAGAAAGGAAAAAGAAAGGGATAACGCTTCTGGTGTTAGAGATGGATCAGAGAAGGATAGTATCAACTGCAGCTTTCATCCGATTATTCCAGAGGTAATTATATATATATATATATATATATCTATGAAATTATATTAGTAGCTTAAATTATTTAATTACATATATACACATTAACAATGACATATGTATTTTTGGTTTTAGGGCATTCACCAATGTCAACTATTCTTATCTTCACCAATTCATCGGATGGTTGCCAAGGGAAAAGTGTTTAACAATGGGGTCACAGTACTTCATAATGAATCCCTCCCTACTGGAAGTTTGAAAGTATCAGTTGATATTGCTATGGAGAATGAAGCACTATTACCCTATCCTAACGATGATTCGGAGGTAAGAGTGGTGGGACAAGCTATAGGGTCGTTTGTTGCATGGCCGTCAAATCTCATACTCGTAGGATATGAGGTATATATGCTTAAAACCGTTATAAACCTTTGTTAATCTTAATGTGTAAATTCAAAGATTTTACGAGCATTTTATTTTCATTTTTTACATGGCAATGTTATTTAGACTCCAACAAAATCCAAAACAAAGGATAAGCGGATTCCGGAGCATACCGAGTCCGTTGTCTCAAAAAAAGAGGTACATCACAATTATATGCATAGAAAATGATAAATTGGATATCTTATACTTCATCTAACAAATTATATGATTTATAGCTGCCTGGTAAAGTGATTAGCAACGTTTCAACGCAAAAAACTGTTGGTGCTAAGAATACCAGGGTTAGAAAACAACCTATCGGCAAGGTTAGGACGTGCCTTCAGACCTTTCTACAATTAATGACGGATATTCTGACTGGAGGTGTTCGTCTGATAACTATGGAGAAAGATTTGTATGGCTTTGAATTTGACCAGAATGTTGGTAATGAAGACTTCGAGCAAGTTTTCCAACATACAGAATTGGGCGTCACTGTTGTCAATATATACTTGAGGTATATCCGATCTACTTTGGTAATTGAACAACTTATTTACTTTATTTTTCAAATGAATATTCTAATGTTAATGATGTTTTTATTTCAGGTTTCTGTATGACAATTTTATGCGCCCCCGGGGATTGGAGCAAAGATTTGCATTCTTATGCCCCAGCGCTGTCAACTTAACCGAAATATTGACGAAACCAAATGAGGTCCATGCGTATATACGCAACGTCTTTATGGACAACCAAGAAACGGAAAAGTTGTACTTTTTACCGTTTAATACTGGGTTAGATTTTCATTCTAAATTCATCTATTATATTTTTTTTTGTATTTTGACTTCGTGTAGAAAGTTTCTATCTAACACTTGTTTAATCTTACAGTGGACATTGGTTGTTGGTTGCAATCAATCCTATCCGCGGAGTAGTGTATTATCTGGATTCCGTAGGAAATGATTGGACCACATACCCGGATATGAAGGACTGTATTTACACGTAAGTGAAATTGTTCTAAATAGAAATGTGTATATTTATTTATTTATGTGAATTGTTCTAAATATTCATTTATATTTTATTAGCACTATACAAGCATTCCTAGAACATCGGGGAATCGACCACACCATTACATGGAATTATGTGAAGGTATATTAATTATCACATGTTTTATTATATTAGTGATGCTTACTTGATAAAACTTAGAATTTATCCATATTTTATTTTCATTTGTAGTGTCCTCGGCAACGCAATCAAATAGATTGCGGCTATTTCATGTTGAGATTTATGAGAGACACTATTTCGTTGGATCGAATGGAGATTCCACCCGATGTATGTATTTCTAACTTATGAGTTATTTTAACACATATCTCTCATATTGTCTAATGAAATAGTTAAAACTAAATCAAACTATATGTTATATTATTATGTAGTATTTTGAAGAATTCAGGAGTGCTACTTACACAAAGGCTCTATTGGATGAAATCAAAGAGGAGTGGTGTCAATACATTATGGAGCTCGGAATTTTACAAACTTAAGGTATAATATTATACTCTTACTTTAATTGATGAGAATTTTAATATGTGTAACTTTGGTTGGAGTAATGCTTTGGTTGGATGCAATTTTGGTGTATATACTTTGAATTGCAATTTTGGTGTATATACTTTGAATTACAAACTTTGAATTACAATTTTGGATGCAATTTTGGTGTATATACTTTGAATTACAATTTTGGTGTATATACTTTGAATTGCAATTTTGGTGTATATACTTTGAATTACAAACTTTGAATTACAATTTTGGTGTATATACTTTGAATTACAATTTTTGGTGTATATACTTTGAATTTTAATACTTTGAATTACAATCTTTGTGTTTTCAGGACCTATAATGTAGATTGAAGCAATGTTTTGGTTGGATGCAATTTTGGTGTATATACAATTTTGGTGTATAAGTAATATGTGCATTGTAGAAAAAATGCTTTGGTTGGAAGCAATAACTTTGGTTGGAAGCAATGCTTTGGTTGGATGCAATTTTGGTGAATAAGTAAAATGTGCATTTGTAGAAAAATGTAATGATTTGTAATTATAAATAGGTGTATATACAATTTTGGTTTGTAATTTTAAATATATATATTGGTATGAAATGCCAATTTTGGATATATAATTTTGGTGTAGAAAGGCCAATGGTTTGAATTGCCAATTCTGAAAAAAATTGCTGGTTGAAAATTACAGGTCAAATTCTGGTTGAAAAAACCTGGTAAAATTGTGGTTAAAAAAAAAATTATATAAAATTTTTCGTACACCTTAGACAGCGCTTTTGGTGAAAGCGCTGTCTCAGGTCCACTTTAGACAGCGCTTATGGTGAAAGCGCTGTCTAAGGTGTACTAAAAAAGTCAAAAAAAGGTAGGGCTTAGACAGCGCTTTTTACGAAAGCGCTGTCTAAAGTAATCCATATAATGTGAAAAAGCGCTGTCTAAAGGTACCATAGACAGCGCTTTTCATTAAATACACGCCCCTTTAGACAGCGCTTTTGGTAATACCAAAAGCGCTGTCTAAACCTATAGCGTCGCTGGTTTATACAGCGCTTTAAAGCGCTGTCTAAAACCGTTTTTGCGCTAGTGCTTCCATTCCATTCTTTCACTTCATACTCATTTAGCCCTTCTTCCATTTCTTCTGAACACCAACACCAGCGTTCTTCTTTCTCTTATTTTTACGATTTCTATATAACAAACAAAAAATAAATAAAACAATGATTATCAAGTAAACTAACAATATTAAACAATCAAATTATTTCAATCAAATTACCTAGCCACATCTTCCTCATCCTCAAATATCAACCACTTTCGACCGTCTTTACTGAAAGATCAAACAAGAAAATTCAAACTTTGCAAACAACTAATAATAATAATAATAATAATAATAATAATGATGATGATGTATGATCTTACTGTTTTTCTTTTTCTATCCTACTCCATTCATCGGCTTCTTCTATCATCTTTTCCTCAAACCTTTGTTTTTTGTTTTTCATCCTTCTTTGTTTCTTCCTGAAAAATCAAAAGCAACCAACAAACTTCTCAAACCTATAATGTTATAATATCAACCAAAGAAGTAATAATCATATTATCAATATAATTACCTTCTGTTTCTTTCTTGCCTCCTCAAATCTTTTTCACTTTTTCCTCCATTCATTTCACCACATTTCTTTGACTTCATCTTGCTGTGGAAATTACAAAATATAAAAAATCTTTTTCTTGCTAAAAAAAATATATGAAAAGAAACAAATTTAATCTTACCTCGATTCTCCTACTTGATCTTCTTTTCTGAATTTATCCTCCATTGCATTTTTCTTGTTTCTTCCACTCTTCTCAAGAGGGGACTCTTCATTTTTCTTACTTCTTCCACTCTTCTCACGAGGGAACTCTTCATTTTTCTTGCTTCTTCCACTCTTCTCATGAGGGAACTCTTCATTCTTGGTACCGCATTCTTCCATCGATCGTTTGCATGCATTCTTCTTTGAATTTTTTGCCATCTGTGATGATGAGTGTGTGACTGAAAGAGAGAGAAAAGAGAGAGATGTGTGTGTTCTTGAGAGAGTTGGTTATGATGAGAGTGTTTGAGAAGGTGGAGAGAGAGAGAGAGTGTGTGTTCTTGAGAGAGTAGAGTTAGTTATAATGAGAGTGTTTGAGAAGGTGTTCTAGGAATTTGTGCAACCAACTAACTAATTCATCATTTGTTTGTTAGTTACAAACTCCACTGAATTGCAACTCATATTGCATCAGTAATAGTTTTTCTCTTCGCTATCACGTGCTTGCTGTATTTGAAAACAAAAATGTATTATTATTAATTTAAAATGGTGTGGTTGTATACTATGTATTATTTATTAGAGAAGATTAATTTATGATAAAATATCATGTTTCATATAATTTATTATAAAATTTTATATTTAATTTAAGGAAATCATAATTTATGTTTTAACGTAACATCATGCAAGCTACAAACTCAGTATCGCAACATTCACGACATGCAAATAACGGCGTACAATAATTGAAATTAAGCAACTTTTATCAATCCTAACAAATTGGAATGCATTGCTAGTCATTATGACAGATAATTTTAATTACAAGGGAATGAACTTCTCGTTCTAACGCCCTAGTGTTTTAATCAAATAAATTATTTGTGTTAATGTTGTTTTCAGTTTTAAAATAATTGCCACAAAGAAAATTATTGAGACGAGTCGCGTACTAGGTCACTTTCTTTAAAACGTTTCGCCGTACTGTCAAAAATTATTCAACGGAGTTGAGTTTCAACGACGTCTTCAGGATAAAACAACCCATTCAAATTTACGATTATCACTTGCACCGTAATAAATCGTTGGAAGAGATACACCTTCAAATGGTGCTTTAAACCACTCGTATCTGAAAATAATTCAGTCATTGATGGCGCGATAAGCCAGACAAAAATTAAAACCGAAAAGATAATTTGAGATGACGAGAATGAGAGGGAGAAGAGAGATTCCATAAAATATTCTATCAATTAATCAAGCATATCCTAGTGTTGCGGTGAAAATCGGATAACAAACTATTGAATAACTTGCATCATTTTCTTTTACAACCGACTTTGATTTATCCAAAGGAAAGGTTCAAGATCGTTAGAAAAACCTAAAGGGGGGAGATCTAAGGTTCGGGGGTTGGTTATACAAAGGGAAGGTATTAGCACCCTAAGTATCTGTAGTACTCTACAGGAACCTCTTGTTAAGTTTGTGTTATGTTATGTTTGCTTGCTAAGATATCTATGCTAAGGTAAAAACCTAAGGGTATGTACACTAAGTTTGCTCGCCAAAACGTCGCATCTTGTGCCTACGTATCTGACTAAAGAATCAGAGCAACCGTAGTTCACCTAACTAAGGGTGAAAGAAAAGGAAATATTGTCTATGGCCAACGTTCCAAAGGGAATGAGCATAAGCTCGCGTAGAGTCCACGCTAACTCTCTAAGTCTACGTTATGAAGGGAGGAAGTGAATTCTCATGATAGTGAGAACCACACAGAGTTCACGATAACTCTGTAAGTCTGAGTAAAAGGTAAAGTGAGTTCTCATGATAGTGAGAATCACATGGAGTTCATGATAACTCCATCCTATTACTAAACTATGTGGGAAACGACTCTTATGAGGCCAAGGGTGAAACGGGAATGGATTATGGACTTAGGAGTCAAAGTAGGAACTTTCCTTTAGAAGGAGGGTCAAGTATGAACAATCATGAATATGATATAAACAGTATGAATATGAACAAAGTATAATCAAGATAGTATGAACAAAGTAATATGAACATGGTAATAATCAAAACATCAAAATCAAATGATAATAAATCAAAGAATGATGGTAACCACATAGTATCATGCTTAACATGCTAGAAAACAATGTCAGGCAAACATATATATACATGCAGACATAAAGAAAATGCATCAATATAAATGAGCAAGATATAGAAAGATCTAACCCAAATAGAGTGCATGCTGGTGAGCCATTGACAAACCAAGATCAAAACCTCCACTCCAAGAGCATAGGGTAAAGAGTCCTAAATCTAGGTCCTCAGTCCAAAACACAATAGTAACCACAGTCCGGTCAATTAATTTTTTAGGGTTTCGATATTTATTAGTGTATTTTAAATGAACAAATAAAATGAATAATATACACAAGATATAAATATGAAGAATGATAATATTAACAAGGATAATAATCGACATAAAGAATAAATCAAGATATATATATATATATATATATATATATATATATTGACTGAAAGTAAATTTAGTGATTGTTGATTAATTTATTGGATCGATGAATCGGGTCCAATGTAGTGCTGATCCGTCGTAGTACGGTCTATGAGGAAGACCATACTATAGGAGGATGCACAATTTGATCTTTGTGTTAAGACACAAAAGAGAAATGATATAGAAGATCATTCTCCGATGAAATCGTGCCACACGAAAAGAAAAGGTGAAGACCTCGTCGTAGGTCACAAACTCTCGTTGATTAGTCGAAGGTAACCTATCACGATCTCAAAGTATAGAAAGAGATCTCGATGATCACTCACTACAGATTTGAAATAATGAAGGTTCGTCGCTTCGCTAACAACGTTCATGAATGGAAAGACTTCATCAGTCAAAAATGAAAATGAACATAAATGTGACGGGAAGTGAAAATAAAGTCGATCTCGTCTTAATCATGATTTAATCGTGAAAACGATAATCTATGATATTTGACTTTCATTGACCGGTAAAAATAAAAGAAGTTGCCTCATATATATCACGACTTAGTGATTTGAAATAAATCGACAAAAAGTCGTGATTTTGCAATATCATCGGTCCAAAAATAAAGAAAATGGGCTCAAAGTGAAAATAAAATCGGTCTCGTCTAAATAGAGATTTAGATCTTCATTGACCAACAAAAATAAAATAAAATGAGATTGAAATGAAACATAAAGTTGGCCTAGTCTAAATTAAGATTTTAAATCGATAAAATCGATAAATCTTTAATTAAACTCTCATTGACCAACAAAATAGAAAATAGGCCTCATATTCATCACAATTTATTGATTCAAGTAAATCAACAAAAATTAAGATTTTGATATATCATAGGCCCAAAAATAAAAGAAAATAGAATCGAAAAACCAACATCAAAACAAAACTCAAATCAATTAAATGATAAAACTTGTTAAAATGATTTACTAAGAAAATAAGTTTTTTTTTTTATAAAAACAAAAAGAGGATACAAATTAAAAAAGAAATAAAAAAAAACGTGAGATGGGGGGGCTGCAAACAATAGGGGTACAACTTAGCAGTCAAATGGGCTTGAAGAGCCCAATTCACGGTTGCAAAACAAAACCATGTTTCTCTTTTTCTTTGTGAAAAAATAAACTTCAGAAAAAAATTTTAATAAGCGTTAACATATAGCTTTGAACGAGTCAGAAGAAAAAATTGGAAATGCATCATCATTTTTTCAACCACTCATTATACAGAACGAACCCAGCGAAGGTAAAAACACTCAACACGGAAATGACGATCCATTTGGGAAAGACGCCATCATCGCACCACAGTCGGGAGGAAAATCAAATCGAAAAGCCAAAAACGCTCAACGACCGCCATCTTTAACCCTATTCGATTATTTCTCGTTTTCTGAATCAGGTTTGTATCACTCGGGGTTTCGCTCACTACTCATTCTCAGTTTCATCTCTTTTCTTCTCAATCTTTCTGTTTCGATTTCAAATTTTAGGTTCGGAAGTGATTTGGATTTTGAATTGATTTGGGATTTGGGGATTGAAACAGATGAGTTGCATTTCAGTTGAAGACATGGGAAGGTTTTCGGTTGGGTTTCTTGAAGTTTGTTTGAGGTTTTTGAGAATGACAGACAGGATTTCTGGGGTTATGGGTATTAAAGAGGTTGAAGGATAAAGGACGCGATTTGACGGTTGAGTGACGGAAAAAAAGAGGGTGAAGGTTTGCGAAGCTGAAGGAAGGTGAGGCGTGTTTGATTTAAGTGGGTTTTGTGAAAACAGAGGTATGATTTCGATTTTTTTTGGAGATTGATTTGGTTTGTGGTTGTTTGTGAGGTTGAGAATTTTTGATGATTGACTCTGTGTGAGATTTCGGAGGGAGCAGATTTGTCTTAGCTTTGGAGGTTTTGAGGTAAGGTTTGATGAATGGTTGTTTGATTTGAAGGTGAAAAGGGTGGTCGCGTATGGTTGTGTTTATTATAGCAGTGGAGTGGTTTTGGGCGGAAAGGAGGTGTGGATTTGATGGGGCTTTCGAATGGTGTTGTTGAAAATGAAATGAAAAGTGATTTCTCTGTATACGTTATTGAGAGAAAAAAAAATTATCCCAGGATTTTTCCTTCTCCTCTTTTTAACTAACTCAAACCTTGCTTGTTAAGTTTAGAAGTACAAGAATTTGTTTGTTTCTACTCGACATATCATTTTCAATTCCAGGTCTTTGTTGTTGGCAGGTTCTGCAGTGAGGCTGTTGTTGTGTGGCGCAGGGGATAAGCTTTATGGTTGCAGGTTGTGTGAAGCAGAGCAGGGCCTTCTTGTGAAAACTTTGGCATGTTGTGTGCAGAGTTGAAGCAAGAAGTTTGGCGTGGCAAGGAGTGTAGGAATTGGAAGTCAAAGCTGTTGAATAGCCTCTTCCTCTTTTAATATGATTTTTCTAAAACAAAACAAAAAAATAAGACAAAACTAATTGAAGATTGGACTTAAATTAAAATTAAAACAGACGAAACCAAATTAAACTAATTGAATTAAAATTAAAATAAATTAAATTGAAAATTAAAATTGTATTAAAAAGATATAACTAAACTAAACTCAAAATTAAACTAGATTAAAAAAATAAAAGGAATTGACATTAATATGGATAAAATTAAACTAATTGACTTAGATTAAATTGGTTTAAAATATAAACTTAATTAAAATATAAACTACAATAAAAAATAAACTTAACTGAAATATAAATTATATTAAGAGTAATTATATTAAAATAAAAAATGAAAAATTAAACTCAAACAATTCTAAATAAAATCTTAAAAATAGATAAAATCTAAAATGGAATGATAAAATGACTAAAAGTGCAAAAATTGCTGACTTAGAATGATATGCAAAGGATCTGAGGGTAAAATTTGGGGTGCAACAGTTGCCCCTATTTAAATATCTTCACCGGATGACAAGGGATATGGAAAGATGGTGAAAGATATTTAAATATAGATAACCGAAAATTTTGCCCTTAGATATGCTGATATGCAATGATATGAACCAAACTAGTTTAGGATGCGGACGTGCCGTGAACTTCTAGTATGATGGTATGATACCATGATGGCATGATAGATGCAAAAAGAATGCAGACAACAACGAAAGCAAACCACAGGTGAGCAACACCGGGGAAGGAATGAATGCTAGTATCCGTGAGGTAAACTCACTAGGGATACCAGTTAACAGACAAAAGAGACTTACTGGGGAGACTCCAAGGAAACACTGGGGATAGAAATACTGAGGGGAAACCCTACAAGTTCTTACTGGAGATAGGACACCAAAGAGGTGTTTTCCATTGGGGAAAGATCCAGGGAGATGGATGGCACGTTCACATGTGACAGGACGACACTGGGGAAAAATATATATTCTTACTGGGCATGAAACCAGAAAGAAGACATGATCACCACAGGGGATCAGTTTGAAATAAAAGGATAGACATCCTACAAAGAATTTTCGGGGATTTCCTATACTGAAGAGTTCAAACGGGATCTTCAAGAAAAGCCAGAAAAGACAGAGGTAAACTCTGCGTCAGATGATGAAAGGTGACTGGACCTTTAGCTGAGGATAAGGTTAATGAACCAATAGGCACCAAAGTTGGTTGAGAGAACAAATATAATTCCGCTTATGGAGGATGCCAGCGATGACTGGACTTTAGGTTCAAGCTTGACACGATTCAAGCAGGAATAAACTGAAATAAAAGTCTAACGTGACTCGATTCAAACCAAAGACGGTGCCAACGATAATTGGACTTTGGGTTCAAGTTTGACACGGTTTAAACAGGAACGAGATCTTAAAACAAGAGACAATGTCCGACACGATTCGAACAAGGACTCGGTTCAGGTTTGACATGATTCAAACAAGAACAAACTGAAATAAAAGTCTAAGGTGACTCGATTCAAACCAAAGATGGTGCCAACGATAATTGGACTTTGGGTTCAAGTTTGACACGATTCGAACAGGAACGAGATCTTAAAACAAGAGACAATGTCCGACACGATTCGAACAAGGACTCGGTTCAGGTTTGACACGATTCAATCAAGAACAAGATCTTAAAACAAGAGACAATGTCCGACACGATTCGAACAAGGACTCGGTTCAGGTTTGACATGATTCAAACAAGAACAAACTGAAATAAAAGTCTAAGGTGACTCGATTCAAACCAAAGACGGTGCCAACGATAATTGGACTTTGGGTTCAAGTTTGACACGATTCAAACAGGAACGAGTTCTTAAAACAAGAGACAATGTCCGACACGATTCGAACAAGGACTCGGTTCAGGTTTTACACGATTCAAACAAGAACAAGATCTTAAAACAAGAGACAATGTCCGATACGATTCGAACAAGGACTCGGTTCAGGTTTGACATGATTCAAACAAGAACAAACTGAAATAAAAGTCTAAGGTGACTCGATTCAAACCAAAGACGGTGCCAACGATAATTGGACTTTGGGTTCACGTTTGACACAATTCAAACAGGAACGAGATCTTAAAACAAGAGACAATGTCCGACACGATTCGAACAAGGACTCGGTTCAGGTTTGACACGATTCAAACAAGAACAAGATCTTAAAACAAGAGACAATGTCCGACACGATTCGAACAAGGACTCGGTTCAGGTTTGACATGATTCAAACAAGAACAAACTGAAATAAAAGTCTAAGGTGACTCGATTCAAACCAAAGACGGTACCAACGATAATTGGACTTTGGGTTCAAGTTTGACACGATTCAAACAGGAACGAGATCTTAAAACAAGAGACAATGTCCGACACGATTCGAACAAGGACTCGGTTCAGGTTTGACACGATTCAAACAAGAACAAGATCTTAAAACAAGAGACAATGTCCGACACGATTCGAACAAGGACTCGGTTCAGGTTTGACACGATTCAAACAAGAACAAACTGAAATAAAAAGATGAACAACGAGCTCACGATAACTCGAGGTTCAGGTTCATGTTTGACGCGATTCAAACAAGAACAAACTGAAATAAAAAGATGAACAACGAGCTCACGATAACTCGAGGTTCAGGTTCAGGTTTGACTCGATTCAAACAAGAACGGTTTTAGACAACAGACTCACGATAATCTGAAGCTAACAATGTTTGACTCGATTCAAACAAAGGTGGTTTTGGCAACAGACTCACGATAATCTGAAGCATACAAAGGATAAACAACGAGCTCACGATAACTCGAAGTTTAGGTTCAGGTTTGACTTGATTCAAACAAGAACGGTGCCAATGATGATTGGATTTTAGGTTCAAAATGAGATGATTAAGTACCGGCTAGAATGGGCACCGGGGTTGCATCAATGAAGATTAGACTTCTTGGGGAATACCCATTATGGTTGCGATGAGGTTGAACAAAACTAGATATAAATAAGTTTCTCATAAGAGACTGTCACTTATTGCCATGAAAGAACAAGCTTCTCCAAGAGAATGATACTTATTGTTGGGTATAAATTCCAAAGAGATGTTGATATTACAACACTACCGGAGGAATAATTGTCTCCAATGAGGATCTGTAAAAGATTCTTCCTGTGAGACACAATGCAAAATAAGTGCACTTGAAAGTGGGTTCAGAAACCACACCTGCCAAGGACCAAGGTTCAGTCTAGGAGCAAGCTAGAAAGAAATGGTCAAGCAAGACTCCAATTGAGGAATGAACTCAACTGGGGATTTATCCTATCCGAATGTGGAAAAAGATAACTGAAGCAACCATCATCCACAAGGATAAAACTCTGTGGGGAATTCAGAAGGAATGAGCACTTTATGCTTAGGGCTGACAACTCTAATGGAGAGAAAAGACAAACCCAGTCACTTGGGGAGATAAACGCCAAAGTGAACAACACAGGTAAACACCAGAAACATGTAGCAAAAATGATAATATGCTATGCATATGAGTGCTTATGCCATGCTTAAGCTTATGCTGACAAAACAGACAAGAAGCGAAACTGGAGATGAAATAAACATCTCGACGAGGATACCCATCCAAACTCAAAAGGTTGGACCATCACTGGGGGTGAAGTAGCTTTACTTCAAGGTTATGTCCTTTCTCTAGGGGAAAAAGTACTTTACTTGATATAGCATCTTAACTTCACTAGGAATACCATCATGAGTTTAGTTTTTCATTGGAGAGAAGAGATCCATTGGGAAGCGCCAAGTTAGCTGAAGAGACAACTTATTGGGAGCTGGCAGAGACGCCGCAAAAGATGAGTAGTTTTGCATAACTCATCTACCCCAGGGTACATGGTCTATCAGAAGAATACATCAAGAGGATTTTACAGAAGAATTAGCATACAAAGTGTTTCAATATCTTCAAACTCTTGGAGAGATTTACCGAATCTCGACATAACTGCCCCTGATTGACTAGTTATATGTCTTGATCGAAACCCCAGGTTGAAACTGAGAGATTGATTGGGTTCCGCTAGGGAAAATCATTATACAAAGCCTAAGAGGAGGCTGGATTCCACTTGGGGAAATCATTATACAAAGCCTAAGAGGAGGCTAGATTCCACTTGGGGAAGAATCATTATACAAAGCCTAAGAGGAGGCTAGATTCCACTTGGGGAAGAATCATTATACAAAGCCTAAGAGGAGGCTAGATTCCACTTGGGGAAGAATCATTATACAAAGCCTAAAAGGAGGCTATCTGTTGACTGACTGATTCCGCATGGGAGAATCCTTATACAAAGCCTAAGAGGAGGCTGTCTGATAGTTTATACTCATCACGGAGTGCAAGATTAACAGCGTCTGCACAATAAAGTCCTTGAACTTGTGCTTTGGACTGGTTGTTGACAACTGGGGAACAAGCTTGCCCCTGTCAAGTTGATCTATGAAGGAGATGCCCCAGACTAATTAACTTTTGAGAGATTTACTGAATCTCGACCTGACTGCTTCTGATTAACTGATCTGTGAGAATAAGTCATCAAGAGGATTTTACAGAAGAATTGACATGCCAAATGTTTCAATGTCTTCAAACTCTTGAAGAGACCCATGAGTCTTGACATAATTGCCCTAGTTTAACTGTATTCGCAATACAAAGTCCTTTAAACTATGGTAGAAACAACTGGGGAACACACTTGCCCATGTTGATGGGTCATCGGAGTCCAAACTTGTCATGAAATGACCTTAAGAAGGCTTGCCCCAATATTCCAAACTTTGAAGAGTTCTTCCCCTAATTCAACAATTCTTGAAATGACGGATCGGCAGAACCTTCCGCTTAGTTGCCCCTTGACTGAGCTTCCTTTATCAAATCAAATTCCCTAGCTGACTGCATTTGTCGGGATTCCTTTGATGTTGAATCATTTCACAAACAAGTATTGTTCATTTAAAATTGGCAATTTCAGTGCAAAAATTCATGCAAGCTTTTGAAATCAAGTTTTATTGATGAAACACACACAGTGGAATGATTAAGTAATCAAAAACAAAGTGGATCTGGCCATTTACAGAATGACAGATGAACTGATCAACACACACAACTAGCAAAGATCATTAGGAGTCAGGTTAATCAACCTTGTTGTAGTATGCTTTCAAAACAACCTTACCTCAATTAGGTCTTTTAAGGGTTGTAACGTGGCTTGGTTCACGGTTTAAGAAACAAAGGATAAAGGCTCAAAGTTTATTTGTGACCCACCCAATCTTCGCGATGAACTCCAGTCCTAAGCTCAGTTAACTCAAGTTATACATTCAGGTTCCTACAGACTAGGAACGAGCTGATGATCATTGATGATGATTTGGACACCTTTGTAGCCAGTATTCCCTCGCAGAATTTAGTTAATCTTTGAGACTTTGAGACTTCTTCTTGTTTTTGCTGGTTGAGGTTGTAGCGAGCGATTTTGGACGCGGTTCTTAAGCGCTGGTCGCTCTCTGCGGTTGAGCTTAAAACTACAGGTCGATTCATTTTTTATCCTATTGTGAGCTGAATAAGGAAGGGAAATAGATGTCTCCAATTAACCCTGCTTGCATACTGAGTTTAAACAGCGGTCTGTTAGGTTACGGATGCTATCAATGTGGGGGGGCCTTCGTACTGGTTATTCGTATTTCGCCAATACAGGTTTCTTTCTTTCTAGGGCTTAATGTTTCTGGCGGGGAACAAGGGTTAGGATGTTAGGACTGATGCTTTTGAATTACTGCTTTTTGATTGATGGAGATATGGGATTTGGGTTTTTTGTTGATTGTGCTCGCTAAGATCTTTTCTTTCGATCTTATGCCTACGTATTCCCGTTTACCGAAACAGGGAAATCAGAGCGTTCGTAGTTCCTCCTATTCTATGGGAGGAAATGGGTGTTTTGGTGTCTTGTTCAAAGCCCAAGACGTGAAGCGAAAGGTAGTTTGTATCTTGTTCAAAGCCCAAGATGTGAAGCTGAAAGGTCTATTTGTGTCTTGTTCAAAGCCCAAGACGTGAAGCTGAAAGACCTCGACTTTAGAGAGAATTTGTCATCTCTAAAGAGGGGGAAGGAGAATTACTTTAACTGGGATACGCGGATTCGAGCAATGCCATAATTTTCGAAGAAAGGGTTTTAACTTGAAGGAGAAGACTTTAACTCAGTGTAGAGCAGTGCCATCTTTCCTTAGGAATTTCTCATACTAAAAGAGGGACAGTGGCATGGATATAGATGATCCAGAGGTTTGCCGCTTACAGCGATTAGATGAAAGGAAATGAGTTGTTGATGTTTGTGTACTGTGAACGAGGCACAGCTTTGATGCTAAAAGGTTGATTGGATCAACCAGTGGTTTTCTTATACAAAGCCTAAGAGGAGGCTAATTTCCGCTAGGAAAATCATTATACAAAGCCTAAGAGGAGGCTAATTCGTGTCCCGTACAAAGCCCGAGAGAGAGGCTAAAAGGGTTGACTCAACAAGAGAATCTTTTATACTCAACAAGAGAGTGATTTTGTATCTCGTATGAAGCCCGAGATGGAGGCGAAAAGGGTAATTGACTCAACGGGGGAGTCTCTGATGTGTCTCGTACGAAGCCCGAGAGAGAGGTGAAAAGGTTGTTTGACTCCACTGGGGAGAATTTTGGTATCTCGTACGAAGCCCGAGATGGAGGCTATTGTAACTGTTTCAGTTGAGTGACAGATCCAATATACTGATTTTAAAAGAGAAAATCAGTTCTTATATGAGCGTCACTGTACTCAGGGATTTGATTTGAGGATCAGGGATATTTCCTTCTCTTTGAGGAAACGGGAAATCCAAAGGGTATTGAGACTGTCCGAGTCTGCAGGTTTCCTTCCTATTTAACGAAGGGTGCTTGAGAATGTCTTTGAGACTCAAGGAAGTTAGACTGTCCAAGCCTAGAGTTTTTTCCTTTTGTACTATGCTTTGAGAAACAGTAGTAGACTCTATGAAAGGACTGTTCTATGAGGATGACTAGGTTCTGTTCCTATACCTCTAGGAGGTCGTCGGGACAATTTGTACGAAGCCTAAGAGGAGGCTGGAAACTTTTAAGAAGCCGACGGGTCCTTGTACTAAGCCCAAGAGGAGGCTATCATTCCCGGAGGAAGAGATCATTATATGAAGCCTAAGAGGAGGCTGTGAATACTTCTAAGAAGTCGACGGGTCCTTGTACAATGCCCAAGAGGAGGCCGATGCTTTTAAGAAGCCCGTGGGTCTTATCATCTCCTTTCCATTAGGAGAGATAACTCTTTTAAAGATAAAACCCTCTGGTAAACGTGCGAGGTTTACTATCCAGCGACTTATAGCTTTTAAAGAGGGTTCCTTAGTTAAGGTCCAAGATTATGACCGTAGTGGGTACCCAAACCCCGAGACATTCAAGGCAAGCTATCCACAAGGAATATATCAAGTCAGGAAAGTTCGAGAATTTGGAAGAAACTCAAAGATGCTATTCATGGAGAATACATTCATCTTGGGGAGTATAGCTTCTTGATGATTCCTAAGGAGGACAACCGAAGAGAAGACTGTATCTGGTGCTCCTATTGGGGATCTAGGCGTCTATTTCTACGAATAAATGAAACGGCGTCACCTAGTTCTAGACGTAGTTGTCGGGGAAACTCGAAATATCTATACTATTATTACACAGTAGATATGAGTTTATGAAAGGAGACTTACAGTGAGCAGCCCCATAATACAGTTTATAATATGAAAGCAGTAAATGAAAGCGATAACCACTTACTCGGTTGTAGTGCTTCCATGCTGTTTGGTTAGTTGTTCAACAAAGAAAGATTGAAAACAACATTATATTCAAAATCAAAGGAGAAAGTGCTTTGAAAAAGAAAGATTTGGGGCTTACAGCTCAAGGAGAGGCCCAGGGTTTATCAGTGAGCGCACTGTTTGACTTTGTACAGCGGGACTTATACAAGTGACTAGGGCCCAAAAAGGTTTTCTGTACAAAGGGATGGGTCTTACACTCTCTCAAGAGGCCCAAAAAAGGTTTAAAGAAAAGAGAGGGGCTTATAACACGAGGGTAGGCCCAAATGATTTTTCGTTTAAAAATGGCGATCGCGCCGAGGTTTTCTTTTAACGCAGAGGGACTTATACAATAAGTGAGGCCCAAAATGTTTTGGTTAAAAGGGGGATTGGGTCTTACACTCTAATAGAGGCCCAAAGTGTTTTGAATGGGTCTTATAGCTCAAGGAGAGGCCCAGATGATTTTTATTATTTTTTTTAAACGGGCGACGATCGTGCCGTTTACTTGTACAAAGGGACTTATACAATGAGTGAGGCCCAAAAAGTTTTTCTACAAGGGGGGATGGGTCTTACACTCTCTCAAGAGGCCCAAAAAAGTTTTGAAAATGATTTATGAGGGTTGAATTAATCCAAAACCCTAATTTGTTTTCAAAATGTATTTAATTGAATAAAAATTCAATTAAAATGATCAAAAATTGTTTAACACATGGAAAACAAATTGTGATATTGGATTAATGCTTCAAAAATTAAGTATTGACCTACAAAATAATTAGAAAGCATTAAAAGTTGCAAAATCAATGTAGAAAAAATATTTAAAATGTCAAAAACAATTAAAATATTAATTCTTTGCAAAAATATCAATTATATGAAATAAATAATATTTTTGGGTTTTTTTGTGAAAATAAAATATTTTAACATTTTTGTGAATTATTAAAACAAGAATCAACTCAAAATCATTAAAACTCAGAGAGAAATTAATTTTTGAATCAATTAAACAAATTCACAAAATTCAAATATTTGAATTTCTAAAAATGGCGCCAAGAACAGCTGAAGAACACGCGCGTGTTCTTGGTTTCTCAGATTTGCGTTTTCTATCCAATCTCCATGAATACGTAATCATATCATGCAATCCACATATCATTATGCTCGCCTCAACCTCACGATCATGTCTATGTACTTTAATTTCATTTAAATTAAACATACAACAAGAAATCACGAAGAGACCTCAAGAACCCTAATTTCTGCATGAAGGCTAGGATTTTTGATACACGATTCAAACAATGCAATTAATTGAGGGAAAACATTCCATGCATGATTATGAACATATGGCCAAATTATTGTGCGAGGAAATATGCATAGATTGAGAGATGACCAAGTTTAGGCTTACCTCCAAGTCGTGACAGCAAGAGCAGATGTGATTTTGAGTTGGAGGTGTTACAGACAAGTTGTGATGATCTGGACAACTTCCCTACACCATATGGAGTGTGTTTGAACACTTGGATTGAATTGAAATGGACTGGATCAGTTTATGGCATCTCAGCTGCAACTTCACTTCAAACTTGTGTGGATGGCAAGTGATTTTGAGATTTTGATGTTCCAGATGTTATGTGAGTGTTTGATCAGCCCATATGTGATGTATGTGAGGTGTGTGAGTGATTGGTTTGATTGGAATTGCTCTCAAACTCAAAACCCGATAGCTACCTTGCTAAGAAAGGCATTTTTGCCAAGAGAAAGAGATTTTGAGGAAAGCATCTGTTAGATGGCTTTGGTGTACTCAAACTGACCACAATTGAGCTCTATTTATAGTAGAGCAAGTTTGTTTTGCAAGGAATAGTGCATGGCAGCTGGTAAGTAGGTTTGGCCAATGTTGTCCAATGGGATCTCAAGTCTCCTCTAGCCATTGACTAGAGGTTAGGGCTCAGAGCTTTGGTCCCCTTGGTATTGGATAAGTCTTGACTGATTTCAGATGAGAATGGCTCAGTCCATGCCACCTTGATGGTTCCATTGAATGCCTCATTCCAAATTTGAAGTCTTGTCCCTATTTTGGCCATTCTAGGTTCAACATGCTATTTCTTGTTCCTTGGACCTTGGAGGCTTGGCTCAGTGATTGCCCCCTTTAGATTCAATCCTCTGAGGTGTCCAAGTGGATAGGAGCAATTGAATTTGGCTGATTTTGGCAAATCGACCAAAGTTGCAAATTCTGCCTTGCCTTTGACAGATTTCAGCAAGGCAACTTGGCAATGTTGTATCTCATGGTGTAGGTCGAATTTGGCAATGTTCTTGGACATTTTGGAAAGCTCTTACATGATACAACAACTGTTTAACCAAGTTTGGTTTTGACCTCTTTTGATTCCAAGTGAAAAATCCCCCTACATTTGGCAAAAAGTGAGGCAGAATCTGACTTAGTGAAAATTTCACTAAGTGTTGGAAAAAGTGACATTTTCACTTTTCAGCCACTTTGATCACTCCATAACTCAAAATCCTTAATGAATTGGAATGACTTGTAGTTGAAGTTTTTGCAGGTGATAATGAGGGCTACAAATCCATCTTTGGATGAGAAAAAATGGCCTTGTGGTTTAGGAGTTATGGTCCTCCAAAGTTGGTACCTTTGCCACTTTATTTTTAACTTAGAAAAATTTCTAAGTTTTATGGTTACCCCTTTTACAAGTTATCTCACTTTTCTTGATTTTTCTTGATGAATGATGATTCAAATAATACATTAACATCATTTTAGGGTTAAAAATCCATTTTGGTGAAAAATCTCAAAAAGTCAAAGTTGACTTTTGTGCACAGTTGACTTTTTATCAGATGAATTCCAAACTGTGCAATTCTTCAGGAAATCATGTCCTTGACCTAAATCAAAATTGATGGACATGTTCCATGGGTGTCATAGGGTATATTCAATCATGTATTAGGGTTTGGGAGCATGTCCTGGTCAAAAGTCAAAGTTACAGTTGACTTTTCCCTTAAAACCCTAATTGTGGTGCAGATGAAATTGAGACTTGTTGCTCAAGCTTCTTGGATCAATCCATTGTTCCAAATGGATCAATATGGTATATTAGAGACCCTCAAATCATGTCTTGAGGTCTTGGCTCATGGTTTGTCCCAAAAGTCAACTTAGGGGTGAATTAGGTCAAGAAATCCTAATTCCTGATTTTTGATGAATGCATCCCCTGAGGAAAAATTGACTTGATGCATGGGTTCATGAGGTTCCATGAAGTATATTAGGTCATGTTTTGGATCATTGCCTTGTGCCCAGATGAAAATTTTCCATCTGGAGGCCCTGGTCGACCAAAACCCTAATTTGGTGATACTGGCGATCTTGAGGCTTGATCCACCTAGAAGGGAGGATCCTTGTGCTTAATCCTTGAAGTGGGAGTCCTTTTGATCCTTTGTGGATATTTAAGAGATTAGACAAGTTGAAGATCATGTCATTTCTTGATTGATCCTTTGTCTAAGCACTCAGAGAGGGCTTGAAACCCTAATTTTGATTGTATTGAATGCTCACCCATCTTTGGGGAGACTGATGAAGCATGATGGTTCATCCATATTGTGATGATGATTTTCACAATGATGGGAAATCTAAGTGGTCAAAATTTGGGGTATTACAGATGCCCCTATTTAATCTTCTTGGACCCGAAGGTGTGAATGACGAAGGGATTCGGGCATTCGGGGTGCAAGAGGATTAAATATCGGAATACCCGAAATTTTGATGGTGGTTATGAATGGTAGCTTACGCATTCATCTTCTTTAGCTAAGCAATGATGCTTAGAAAAGGTAAACTTCCCCTCGATCCTGGTTTCTTACCAAGGAACTGGTCTTGGTTTCATTTGAATTAAACTTCCCCTCGATCCTGGTTTCCTACCAAGGAACTGGTCTTAGTTTCTTTTGAAATAAACTTCCCCTCGATCCTGGTTTCCCACCAAGGAACTGGTCTTAGTTTCTTTTGAAATAAACTTCCCCTCGATCCTGGTTTCCCACCAAGGAACTGGACTTAGTTTCTTTTATCAATAAACTTTATTGACAAGGGACGCTATGTGATGCGGTTTTCCTTCAAACTTCTCGCCGAATTTTCCTGGGGAGATGTCATTTGTCGATTCTACTGGGGAAAGCGAGTCTCTTGAGAGACTGTTTTTGTTTGGGGTTACATCATACTTTTCTCGGGATCTTCCCGGAGAAATGCCATATGATGGGATCCAATTTTGAGGTGCCAATGACCTTTTCATCAGTGGTTTTTCGGAGCAAAACTGGCGTGCTGCCAAATCTCTGATCACGAGGCTTTCTCTGTGGATTTTCCTTAATCCGGGAAAGCAAGGATATCATCTTCAATGGCGAAGAGTGATGCTTATTGAAAGTTTTCTTTGGCTTTTTAGAGGTTCAAGTTATCAAAGTGGTCAAGGACCAACTTCTTTCCAGAATTAACTGGAAGCGAGGTTGTTCAGACACAGTATTTCCTGACGAGGCAAGAACTGACAACTCGATTAAGAGGACTTCTACCACTAGGGGACAGGACCGACTAGAGTGATAGTGATGCAATATGAAATGTAAATGCAAATAAAAAATGCATGATGTATGTATGTATGTGCTGACAAAACAGACGCGACTTACAGACTAAGAGATGAACACAATTGGATACTCGGCCATCGCGGGGCAAAGAAGTACCGTTGATTCAAAATAGCAATTCCACCTTGCTTAGGAGAGATAGTCCCGTTGGGAGCTATGTTGATCGGGCTTAGGAGATGAGAACTCGGCCGAAGATGTCAGACGAAACATGGTCTCTGACATTGCTGATCCTTCATTCAGGCGTACTGGTCTAGAAGGAGTACTTTGATTCTGCACTTTGAAGTTTGCTTACTTCGGGAGAAGCGATCGATGTTCTTCTGATGTCCAACAGTCAAAAGAAATGCCATCTTTAATAAAGAGCAGAAAAAGTTTTAACAAGTAAATTCATTTTTGTTTTATTTCAAGAATCGCTGATTAAGTTTAAACAACGTCGTTTTGTAAAGCTAAAACAAGTAAAGAATTACAAAAAAAAGCACAAGGGCTCAAATTTTATTGATAAGATGGAGATCAGCCAAACGCGTGATTCCAAAGAGTATATACAAAGTTAGAAAATGGTAATTTACAGGGAAAAGGGCTACGTTGAAACATAACGACCACTATCCTTCTACCAACATTGAGTTCGGGACATCCTGAGCTTCCGTCGAAGATGACCTTGACTGGAGATTTCCTCCGATAGATGATGTTGTAACTGCTGCTGAGGGACTTGCCTCTGTTGAACATAGTTACTTGCCATTATCCCTAACTTTTGCCTGGATTGTTCTATGAGATTTCCAATCCATCGGGATGATTTTTTTTTCATGTCTCTAACTTTTTCCTGGACTGCCCTTTCGGGTTTTCAATCTATCGAGACGTTTTTTTTTAGTTTAGGCGAAGTATTTCTTGACTACATCAACATTCGTGGGGTAGGCAAATTCCTCTCCGTCCATGGTTGCAAGTCTCAAGGCGCCGCCTGAGAAAGCTTTCGTGACCACATAAGGGCCATCATAATTCGGAGTCCATTTGCCCCGAGAGTCAGTGAGAAATGATTGTATCTTCTTGAGCACGAAGTCTCCTTTTCTGAAAATACGAGGTCGGACCTTTTTGTCGAACGCCCTTTTCATTCTCTGTTGATACAACTGACCGTGGCATAGTGCCGTGATTCTCTTTTCTTCGATCAGGTTCAGTTCATCGTGTCGACTTTGACACCACTCAGCTTCGGTGAGCTGAGCTTCCATCAATACCCGGATTGATGGGATCTCTACTTCTATGGGGAGAACTGCCTCCATGCCATATACTAGAGAGAAAGGGGTTGCCCCTGTTGAAGTGCGGACAGATGTTCGATAACCGTGAAGAGTAAAGGGTAGCATTTCGTGCCAATCTTTATAGGTTACAACCATCTTTTGAACGATCTTCTTGATGTTCTTATTAACCGCTTCTACCGCTCCGTTCATCTTGGGTCGGTAGGGAGATGAGTTATGGTGTTCGATCTTGAACTCTGCACACAACTCTTTCATCATCTTATTGTTCAAGTTAGATCCATTGTCAGTAATGATCTCGCTTGGAACACCATAACGGTAGATGATATTGTTTTTGATAAATCGGACCACCACTTGTCGGGTCACATTGGCGAATGACGCTGCTTCGACCCACTTGGTGAAATAATCAATGGCTACCAGGATGAACCGATGTCCGTTTGAAGCCTTGGGCTCAATCATACCAATCATGTCGATTCCCCATATGGAAAAAGGCCACGGGGAAGAAAGAACTTTGAGATGTGATGGCGGTACATGAATTTTGTCGGAGTATATCTGACACTTGTGACACCTCCTCATGTACTTGTAGCAGTCGGATTCCATGGTCAACCAATAGTACCTGGCCCTAAGAATTTTTCTCGCCATTGTGTGTCCGTTGGCATGAGTGCCGAAGGATCCTTCATGAATTTCTTTCATGAGCATGTCTGCTTCTGGTCTGTCGACGCATCGGAGCAAGACCATGTCAAAATTTCTCTTATAAAGAGTGTCACCGCTCAGGAAGAAGTTTCCAGCCAATCTTCTGAGGGTTTTCCTGTCTTTTTTGAGTGCCCCAGATGGGTACTCTTGTTTCTGAAGGAAGCATTTGATATCGTGATACCAAGGTCTGTCGTCTATGACTGCTTCAATCGCGAAGATGTAAGCGGGCCGTTCAAGGCGCATGATGTCGATCTTAGGTATGTCATTCCATCGACCTACACTAATCATGGAAGAGAGAGTGGCTAATGCATCGGCCATGTGATTCTCATCACGAGGGATGTGATGAAAGTCGACTCTGTTGAAGAAGGGTAACAACCTTCTTGCATAGTCTTTGTAAGGAATCAATCCTGATTGGTATGTGTTCCAATCTCCTGTGATCTGGTTGATAACCAAGGCTGAGTCGCCGTATACGTCCAAGTTTTTTATCCTTAAATCAATCGCTTCTTCGAGACCCATGATACATGCTTCGTATTCGGCCTCGTTGTTCGTACATTTGAACGTAAGTCTGGCAGTGAAAGGAATGTGGGAACCCTGAGGGATAACAATGATTGCCCCAATTCCGTTTCCATAATGATTGACTGCTCCGTCAAAGATAAGTCCCCATTGGGAACCTGGTTCTGGCCCTTCACTGGGTAGCGGTTCATCGCAATCTTTCATCTTTAGATACATGACATCTTCGTCTGGGAAGTCAAACCCGATTGATTCTTGATCGTAAATCGGTTGATGAGCCAAATGATCGGCTAAAATACTTCCTTTAACGGCTTTCTGAGCATGGTACTCTATGTCATATTCTGATAGTAACATCTGCCAACGGGCAATCCTTCCCGTGAGAGCAGGTTTTTCGAAAACGTACTTGATTGGATCCATTTCGGAGACCAACCAAGTAGTATGACGAATCATGTATTGGCGAAGACGTTTGGCTGCCCAAGCCAAAGCGTAACAAGATTTCTCAAGCATTGTGTACCGAGTCTCGCAGTCGGTGAATTTCTTGCTCAGATAGTAAATGGCAGACTCTTTCCTTTTAGTTTCGTCTTGTTGGCCAAGTACACATCCCATCGAGTCCTCTAGGACTGTGAGGTAAATGATCAGTGGTCTTCCTTCCACTGGAGCTGATAGAATCGAAGGATTCAACAATATTCCTTGATACTGTCGAAAGCGGTTTGGCAATCTTCTGACCAAACACAATCCTGGTTCTTTTTTAGTAATTTGAAAATCGGCGCACATGTCGCGGTCATAAGGAATATGAATCTGGAGATGTAGTTCAAACGTCCCAGGAATCCTCTGACTTGTTTTACAGTTTTCGGAGAAGGCATTTCTTGAATGGCCTTGACCTTGTCAGGATCAACTTCAATTCCTTTCTGGCTGACGATGAACCCTAGTAATTTCCCCGAACGGACACCGAAGGTGCACTTGTTAGGATTCAAGCGGAGCTTGAATTTTCTTAGACGTTCGAACAATTTTGACAGATGTTCAACGTGCTCATCCTCTGTTCTTGATTTTGCAATCAAATCATCGACATATACCTCGATTTCTTTATGTATCATGTCATGAAACAGAGTAGTCATGGCCCTTTGATAGGTTGCCCCGGCATTCTTCAAACCGAACGGCATTACCTTGTAACAAAAGGTACCCCATGGGGTAATGAACGAAGTTTTCTCCATGTCTTTCGGCGCCATTTTGATCTGGTTATAGCCCGAGAATCCATCCATGAAGGAGAATACTTTGAACTTTGCTGTGCTGTCAACCAGCATGTCAATGTGTGGTAAAGGAAAGTCGTCCTTTGGACTTGCCTTATTTAGATCTCTGTAATCAACACACATTCTGACCTTTCCATCCTTTTTGGGAACGGGTACGATGTTGGCTAACCATTGAGGATATTCAGATGTAGCGAGGAAACCCGCGTCGATCTGTTTCTGTACCTCCTCTTTGATTTTGATGGCCATATCCAGGTGAGTCCGTCTCAACCTTTGCTTTACTGGCGGACATTCCGATCTTAGCGGTAAGTGATGCTCCACGATGCTGGTATCCAACCCTGGCATATCCTGATAGGACCAAGCGAATACATCGGGGAATTCTTTGAGAAGCTTTATCAAACCCTCTCTGGCAGTTGGACTGAGCAGTGCTCCGATCCTGATTTCTTTTCTCTCTTTTTCTGAACCCAAGTTTACCGTTTCCAACGGCTCTTTGTGAGGTTCAATGGACCTTGCCTCTTGTCTGAGTAGTCGGGAGATCTCTTCTGGGATTTCGTTGTCATTTTCTTCTTTAGCCTCGAATACCGGGAACTCAAAGTTGGAAGAAGGCATTGGATCGTATGTTTCAACGGGGTTTAAAACAAGCAATCTGCATGACGTGATGATTCGTGTTTAGAAGAGATAGAGAAAATGTAAGTGTGTGCAGTGTATTTATCTTACTGCTTGTTTTTATTTGAATGTTTTTTAGGATTACCATTTTCTGAAAAAGCAAAAAGAGAAAACAGCAATTAATGCGGAAATTACAGAAAGACGTTATTTTATTAATGAACAAGTCGAATCTTGAAACCACAGCCCTATAAAACAAAACTCTGTCGCTTTGGGCGAAGCGAAGAGGGAAATTTACAAAAAGCGAGCCCTATCAAAACATCCGTTTCACCTGGGCAGGGTGAAAGGTTTAAAGATGGCGATTACTTTGACTGACGAACGACCTTTGGAACCTTGACTGCAACCCATTGGCGGCGAACTCCTCGGTGAATCACAAAGTCTGGCACCTTCCTTGATTTGTCTTCAGAAATGACGCTGATTTCTGGTGGAGCAGGATCATTGGAATCTGTCTCCCAGGCAGAATTGTCGTAGGAGGATTCCTCTGTTGCATTTTGCATAGCATTTGTGCTCTCAGCTGTATCTCCCCATCCAGTTGACTAGATATCTTCGAGCCTGATACGAGAGCTTTCGGGAGCAGTGTACTTGACCATAAAGTCGTATTTTCCACTTGGTTGTCCCAGAGTGTCCCAAACTTCTTTGGAACTGGAGAAGTCATCCCTCTCGATGACGTTGACCTCGGGAAAAGCATAGTTGATGAATTCTAGTCCTGCAAACGCAGCGAATTCATCTTCATGTTGAGTAGTTTCTGAATGACCTGAGTGTTGATCCCATGACATGGTGGGGACACAGGTATTCTGTTCAATGATGCTCAGCTGAGTTTCATTACTCGGCTGACTTTCTTGCCCCAAGTTTCCTGGGTAAGGTTGCCACATTGGCAGACCATCCATCGGGCCATAGTAGGTGTAGTCAAAATTTTCTTTCATCAGAGTGTCTTCCTCTAATGAATTTGGCGGAGCACGACATCCTTCCGGATCACAATCTCCATAGATCATTTCGACGTCTGATCTTGGTATAAATCTCGGACTTTCTGTAGGAAAGTAAAAAGGCATAGGCACCTCTTCCTGAGACATATAGTCGTCCTTGTTAAGGTAGGACTTCCATTCTTCATCCGTGTCAGAGGAATCTTCCTCATTGATAGCATGAACTGTCTGAGACACTGGGTGAAGAAAACCTCCACTGTGGAAGAAGTTTTGAAGGGGATGAAGACTTTCATCGTTGGCGGCTGTCTGGGTACAGGTTGCAAAAAAACCAAGACCCTTCTTTGTTTTATTGTCAATAGGAATGACAAGCCGTCCCCATCCTGTCGTATCGGTACTCTCGACCGCTTTGATAGCATCTTTGTATGAAGAAATTGAAGCTCCTTCTTAGGATTGATCGTTCTTGCTCACCGATAGTGCTTGGAACTGAGTTCCAATAACCTCCTCAGGTTCTACACAAGCAGATGATGATAGGTTACTCACAAGCAAGGCTTGTTCCCCACAAACTGTGACAAGTTGATCATTCTTGACGAACTTTAGCTTTTGGTGGAGGGTTGAAGTAACCACTCCAGCCTGATGTATCCAAGGTCTTCCTAATAAACAAATGTATGTTGCCCAGATGTCCATGACCTGGAAAGTGATTTGGAAAGTGTGAGGACCAATAGTTATGGGAAGATCAACTTCGCCGATAACTGTTTTTCTGGATCCGTCGAATGCTTTGACGACGACCTCGCTGACTCTCATCGGAGGGCCCTTAAATGATAATTGCATCAAAGTGGACTTCGGCATAACATTCAGGGCTGACCTTGTGTCTACCAGTACGTTGGCTAAAGCATCGCCCTGGCAGTTAACTGTAATGTTGAGCGCCATGTTATGACAGCGTCCCTCTTCCGGTAATTCCTCATCACTAAATCCTAAATTATTGCAGGAAGTGATGTTAGAGACAATGCTATCGAATTGTCTGATTGTTACATCCTGTTCCACAAAGGCTTGCTCCAAGACTTTCTGTAGAGCCTCTCTGTGTGCTTCTGAACTGAGTAACAGTGATAATACTAAGATATTTGAAGGAGTCTGTAACAGTTGATCAACAATGTTGTATTCACTCCTTTGGATGAGCTTCAGCATCTCATCTTTATTTTTCGAAAGGTCGGGATTACTGGATTGACCGACTGGTGGATCAGGAATTTCTGCCGGAAGTTCCTTTTCTTTGTTGGATTCTCCAACCCCTCGGTTGAAGATTCAACCGCTCCGTGTTACACGACTGATGTCTGCAATGTTCACAACGGAGGGTAATGGAATTTCCTTTCCATTCTCAATTATTGTTGCACCGTATTTGTAAGGGATTTCCTTAGTTGATTCATACGGTAGTGGTCCCGGCAGATAGATGACTATGGGAACCTTCTGATTTTTCTGACCATCATAGGTAACCTTGATCCGTTCCCGGTTGGGAACTCTAGATTTGTCAAGTAGAGGGATGATGGCAAAAACATCCCTGGTCCTGTGATGACCAGAGATCGTGACAACATCCTCAACTTGCTCGGCAAGGTAGTTCGGCGACCAAATGATGGGTCCTGAACCTGGATATGGATGAATTTCTCCATGATCGATCTGACCCTGAAGAGCTGCTCTCACAAAGTAACACCCTTGGTTACTTTCTGCACAGACGCTACAACTGTCATAGTTGTGTGGTGGCACCTGGCCACGCCCACTTTGAATACAATGTAACCTCACTAGGTTACCTTCCATTGATCGGACATCCTGACTTTGACGACGAGTAGGATTCCTGTGATTGATACTAATCTGCTGAGTATCTTCGTCCATATAGATTGGCATCCACCAGTGATTTAACAAGTGCTGAAGTGCCTCCTGGACAAGGGTACAACCTCGATCGTTTTCGCAACCCGCTTTACAATTTTGATAATCATGTGATATTAAGAATTCAAGTCGGACCTGCTCAGCATGTAACTCTACCAGGTTGGTATTCATCACGCGAATGTCAAAGATTTGAACCATGTTGATTTGATAGGAGTTCCTATCATGGTAGTCTTGGATCCATCCCAGATCCATCTGACGCTGGAGGGCCTCTTGTATGAAAGAGCATCCCTGTTTGTTTACCGAGCAAATCAGACAGGAACTGTAATCGTGCCGCGGCAGATTATGATACTGGCTTTCCCTTGAGTGCATCGCCGCCAAGTTGACATTCATCGCACGGATGTCGTGGTTTTGAATGACGTTGGAATTCGTGTAAACCATGTTAACTCCACGAACTCGGTGCTCTTGGATCCATCCAAGATCCATTTGTTCCTGTAGAGTTGCTTGCACTACAGAACACCCCTGGTTGTCTTTAGAGCATATATCACATTGGTGATAATTATGAGGTGGCACATGGCCATATCCACTCTGTCTACAATGCATCTTGACCAGATTGGTCTTTAACAAGAGTACATCGTGAATTTGATAGACATTGTTAGTCTCTTTCTCAATCAGATTGACTGCAGCTTTCTCGTGTTGAGGTAGCGGGTTCGTAAGAACATTAGGATTCGTATCTTTGAAAGATAAGAGCCCGCTCCTAACAAGCTTTTGCACGTCGGATTTGAAATTGAGACAAGTCTCAATGTTATGCCCTGAACCTCCTTGATGATAAGGGCATGTCTGATCCGCTTTAAACCAAAAAGGCAGATTTTCCGGTACTGTAAGAGGAGACTTAGTCTGGATGTGCCCCTTAGCCAGTAGTAACGGAAATAGTTCTGCGTACGTTACGGGTATAGGATCAAATCCTGGTGGCCGTGTTGTACGGTTGTTGTTATATGGAGGACGAGACTGCTGAAGAGGCTGTTGTGTCCTTTGTTGGTCAGGTTGGCTCTGCGCAACCTGAGGTTGATACATAGGAACAGGCGCGGGGCCGATAGCAGGAGTAACAGCTGCTACTGGCTGATAACGACGCCTTTGCTTTCCGAGAGAGATATTCCCAATATCTTGCTCTTTTTTCTTAGGGAGAGCACTACCGTATTTTTTTACCAAACGTCCTTCTCGGACGGCTTCCTCAAGACGTACACCCATGCCGACCATTTCGGTGAAACCACTGGGTGCACTGGCAACCATTCGGTCATAGTAAAATGAGCTTAAGGTGTTTAAGAAGATTTTTGTCATCTCTTTTTCCTCAAGAGGTGGACAAATTTGAGCGGAAATTTCACGCCACTTTTGAGCATACTCCTTAAAGGTTTCCTTTTCCTTTTGCGACATTGATCTGAGTTGATCTCTGTCGGGTGCCATGTCCAAATTGTACTTGTATTGTTAGACGAAGGCAGTACCAAGATCTCTGAATGTACTGATCGTAGTACGGTTTAAACCCATGTACCATTTGAGTGCGGCACCGGTTAAACTATCCTGGAAGTAGTGAATCAGCAGGTCCTGATTCTCCATCTGAGCTGACATCCGCCGAGCGTACATCACCAGATGGCTCTGAGGGCAAGAGTTACCCTTGTATTTTTCAAAGTCGGGCACTTGGAACTTGTGCGGGACTTTCACATTTGGGACCAAGCAGAGGTCTGCGATGTCCTTTCCAAATAGATCCTGACCGCGAATGGCTTGCAGCTCTTTCTGCATTTCCAAGAATTGCTCCTGGAATTCATCCATTCTATCGAACATAGTTTCCTTCTTACCAGAAGGTGTCTGTGGAATCTGTCCTTCCGGGACAGTGTGCACCACAGGGGGTGGTACCGTGACTACGGCAGTAAGTCTTGGCGCCTCCCGAAGTTTGTAACCTTCAGGAGTCTTCAGTATGCCCCTGGCATCTTCGCTTTCCCGAAGTTTGTAACCTTCAGGCCCAGCGGCTTCTGTTGCGATTCCCTGATCTTTAGTGATCGGCGGAACATATCCTTCCGGGATATAGTTAACAGGCATGCCCCAAGGACGATCTTTCGGCATCTGATACCTAGGATCATACTTTTCTATGATGGGCGTTGAGGTGATCTCTGAGATCACAGTTCTTTGTAGCTGAGCTTCTGCCATGGCTTGCATGTCGTTACGAAGCTTTCTCATATCCTCTCTCAGAGCGTCGATCTCTTCTTTCAACTCTCTATTTTCTTCCTCAAGATCATCCATCTTTTTCTGACGATTGGCCCGAGTATTATACGAATGAGACAGTTTGACTCTAGAATCGAGACACAAACGTGAGATTCGTAGGGAAGAAGAATACGCGATGTGAGAATGATGAATGCAATGATTATATTAATTGTTGTTTTTTTGGTTTAATCAAAATAAACTTCGACAGTTAGATTGCAAATATCAAACAGTGGGGAAACCCCTTTTTATTGAATTCCAAAGTATTACAGAAATGGAAATACAGTAGATTACAAAGTACAGAAATAGAAACCTAAACTAATGGGTCCCGAGTCCTCTTCTTTGACCGGGGCGCTTGGGCCGTTGTTGGGTTGTCATTCCTTTGCCAAGTGAAAGGAGTGAGCAAATTCCTTTGGTCATCTTGATTCTCTACAGCATGCTGCTCCAAAATTTCAATCAGAGCATCTTTTTCTTTTAGTAGTTGCTGTATTTGGATACACTCTACGTCGAGGGTGCGGTACTTGTTCTTCCAAGATCTTCTTTCCTTTTGAACCTTGTTGAGAGTAACCTGAAGCTTTTCAGTTTCCGTCATGAAGTACATGACAGATTCCCTCGGCGGAAGAATTCCGTAACGAGGATAAGGCATTTTTAGCTTGAGAGCTCTGGTTTGTACCCAATGGAGATAAGGCTCCACCGAGACACAGTCCGGTTTTCCCAGAGACTCTCGTCCTTTCTTATGAATCCGTTTCCAAGCTTGCACTATTTCCGTCTTTAGTGCTCTGTCATTTTCTCCTTCTTTGAAGAAAAGACCTTCCAGATGAACACCCAGTGGGATGTGTCTCATCGGGTATCCAAATTGACGAAGAACTAATATTGGATGATAGTTGATTCCTCCTTTAGTTCCTATGAGGGGTACGCTGGGGAAGTTTCCACAACGGTCAATGATCCTGATTCCCTCCTAAATCCTATTGCACCAATCTATATCAGAGTTGGTAAGAGACATGATCTTCTGCGACCAACGTAAGACACTCTTGCAATCCTAAAAAGCAGCAGACTTGGGCAAGTGAGAGATAAACCATTTGTAAAGCAAAGGTACACAGCATGTGATCTCCCCTCCGCTGTACAAATTTCCCAAGTGTACAGAATGATACGCATCTGCGAGCAAAGTCGGCACAGGGTTTCCAATGAGAAAAACCTTAATAGCGTTGATATCGACGAAGTTATTGATGTTGGGAAACAAAAATAACCCGTAGGTGAGCAAGACAAAGATGCTTTCAAAAGCAGTCCCGTTCCCTATACTAGCGAAGTATAGAGCCTTCTTCGTCAAGAACTGGGCTGGCAAACCTTGGATGCCACCCTTAGTGGTCATGTAAGTCCTGACCTCAGACTCGTCCAAATGAATTGCTATCGCAATAGTCTGATTCTTTGGAATTTCTTCCAGTCCAGTAAATGGAGCTCGATCAGTGATATGTAAATCAGCCAGATGAGAATACTCCTCCAGCGTTGGTGATAGCTGGTAATCCGGGAATGTGAAACAATTATAAACCGGATCATAGAACTGAATGAGCGCGTCCATGATCCCCTTAATCACATGGACTCTTAACAGTGGTAGCAAACCACCGTGCTTGGCTCTGAAAACCTCTGGGTTAACGATCATCCTTGCTAACCTTCTCAAATCTCCTAACTTTGGAACCTTGAAGGTATACTGGCGAGTTCTCCTTCTACCGAAATCCATTAATGCAATCTTTTTCTCTGATATTTGTAATCACAGTCTTAGTTTAATTTGAAAAACAGAGAGACTAGAAGAGAAAGTTTTTTGAATGTTTTAATGTTTTATTAAATGAATGCATGAATGCATCACACAAAAACATAGAAAAAACATGGGGTCAGAGGGTCGTTGTCATGAAGTCAAGGCTCTACCCATCCCCAAAGGTTTATACTAGGGTGATTTTTGTACCTGTACTCATTATCATCAGCTCCTCCCAGGAAGGAAGACAACAAGCAGATCGCCAGCGAGTTGTGTGCAATCTTAGAGTAAGTGTCATTCACCGAGAATAGATCACCAGCCTCAAATGAGGGTAGTATCGCGTAACAGCTATTTCCGATAGCTTCCGCACTACGAAAGGGTTGGCTTTTCTAGGTGTATACTCAATCTTTCCACATACGGCATCACCCGCATTCCCATTAGCAGAAAAATAAACATGTATAGCAATTAGGAAAAGCAGTATATATATTTGTCCTAAACATCCTAGACCTTTAAAGTTATGAATCCTAAGTTCCTGACAGAAAATGGGTTCCCCGGCGGAAGCCCCAATCTGTGGTTCTCTGCCTAAGAGATGGACCAGCATAGGTCAATCTTTCTCTTCGGTAGAGTTCCCATTTTCCGTAGAAAACGGGGATGATGCCCTAAGGAAGAAAATGAGACTCCACAGCAGAGTCACCATTTACAAGGAAAACAGAAAGAAAGAAAGATCGGCCCCACGGTGGGCGTCACTTTTCTGTAGCGACCGATTTTGGACGCGGTTCTTAAGCGCTGGTCGCTATCTGCGGTTGAGCTTAAAACTACAGGTCGATTCATTTTTTATCCTATTGTGAGCTGAATAAGGAAGGGAAATAGATGTCTCCAATTAACCCTGCTTGCATACTGAGTTTAAACAGCGGTCTGTTAGGTTACGAATGCTATCAATGTGGGGGGGCCTTCGTACTGGTTATTCGTATTTTGCCAATACAGGTTTCTTTCTTTCTAGGGCTTAATGTTTCTGGCGAGGAACAAGGGTTAGGATGTTAGGACTGATGCTTTTGAATTACTGCTTTTTGATTGATGGAGATATGGGATTTGGGTTTTTTGTTGATTGTGCTCGCTAAGATCTTTTCTTTCGATCTTATGCCTATGTATTCCCGTTTACCGAAACAGGGAAATCAGAGCGTTCGTAGTTCCTCCTATTCTATGGGAGGAAATGGGTGTTTTGGTGTCTTGTTCAAAGCCCAAGACGTGAAGCGAAAGGTAGTTTGTATCTTGTTCAAAGCCCAAGACGTGAAGCTGAAAGACCTCGACTTTAGAGAGAATTTGTCATCTCTAAAGAGGGGGAAGGAGAATTACTTTAACTGGGATACGCGGATCCGAGCAATGCCATAATTTCTGAAGAAAGGGTTTTAACCTGAAGGAGAAGACTTTAACTCAGTGTAGAGCAATGCCATCTTTCCTTAGGAATTTCTCATACTAAAAGAGGGACAGTGGCATGGATATAGATGATCCAGAGGCTTGCCGCTTACAACAATTAGATGAAAGGAAAGGAGTTGTTGATGTTTGTGTACTGTGAACGAGGCACAACTTTGATGCTAAAAGGTTGATTGGATCAACCAGTGGTTTTCTTATACAAAGCCTAAGAGGAGGCTAATTTCCGCTAGGAAAATCATTATACAAAGCCTAAGAGGAGGCTAATTTGTGTCCCGTACAAAGCCCGAGAGAGAGGCTAAAAGGGTTGACTCAACAGGAGAATCTTTTATACTCAACAAGAGAGTGATTTTGTATCTCGTATGAAGCCCGAGATGGAGGCGAAAAGGGTAATTGACTCAACGGGGGAGTCTCTGATGTGTCTCATACGAAGCCCGAGAGAGAGGCGAAAAGGTTGTTTGACTCCACTGGGGAGAATTTTGGTATCTCGTACGAAGCCCGAGATGGAGGCTATTGTAACTGTTTCAGTTGAGTGACAGATCCAATATACTGATTTTAAATGAGAAAATCAGTTCTTATATGAGCGTCACTGTACTCAGGGATTTGATTTGAGGATCAGGGATATTTCCTTCTCTTTGAGGAAACGAGAAATCCAAAGGGTATTGAGACTGTCCGAGTCTGCGGGTTTCCTTCCTATTTAACGAAGGGTGCTTGAGAATGTCTTTGAGACTCAAGGAAGTTAGACTGTCCAAGCCTAGAGTTTTTTCCTTTTGTACTATGCTTTGAGAAACAGTAGTAGACTCTATGAAAGGACTGTTCTATGAGGATGACTAGGTTCTGTTCCTATACCTCTAGGAGGTCGTCGGGACAATTTGTACGAAGCCCAAGAGGAGGCTGGAAACTTTTAAGAAGCCGACGGGTCCTTGTACTAAGCCCAAGATGAGGCTATCATTCCCGGAGGAAGAGATCATTATATGAAGCCTAAGAGGAGGTTGTGAATACTTCTAAGAAGCCGACGGGTCCTTGTACAATGCCCAAGAGGAGGCCGATGCATTTAAGAAGCCCGTGGGTCTTATCATCTCCTTTCCATTAGGAGAGATAACTCTTTTAAAGATAAAACCCACTGGTAAACGTGCGAGGTTTACTATCCAGCGACTTTTAGCTTTTAAAGAGGGTTCCTTAGTTAAGGTCCAAGATTATGACCGTAGTGGGTACCCAAACCCCGAGACATTCAAGGCAAGCTATCCACAAGGAATAGATCAAGTCAGGAAAGTTCGAGAATTTGGAAGAAACTCAAAGATGCTATTCACGGAGAATACATTCATCTTGGGGAGTAGAGCTTCTTGATGATTCCTAAGGAGGACAGCCGAGGAGAAGACTGTATCTGGTGCTCCTATTGGGGATCTAGGCGTCTATTTCTATGAATAAATGAAACGGCGTCACCTAGTTCTAGACGTAGTTGTCGGGGAAACTCGAAATATCTATACTATTATTACACAGTAGATATGAGTTTATGAAAGGAGACTTACATTGAGCAGCCCCACAATACAGTTTATAATATGAAAGCAGTAAATGAAAGCGATAACCACTTACTCGGTTGTAGTGCTTCCATGCTGTTTGGTTAGTTGTTCAACAAAGAAAGATTGAAAACAACAGTATATTCAAAATCAAAGGAGAAAGTGCTTTGAAAAAGAAAGATTTGGGGCTTACAGCTCAAGGAGAGGCCCAGGGTTTATTAGTGAGCGCACTGTTTGACTTTGTACAGCGGGACTTATACAAGTGACTGGGGCCCAAAAAGGTTTTCTGTACAAAGGGATGGGTCTTACACTCTCTCAAGAGGCCCAAAAAAGGTTTAAAGAAAATAGAGGGGCTTATAACACGAGGGTAGGCCCAAATGAGTTTTCGTTTAAAAATGGCGATCGCGCCGAGGTTTTCTTTTAATGCAGAGGGACTTATACAATAAGTGAGGCCCAAAATGTTTTGGTTAAAAGAGGGATTGGGTCTTACACTCTAATAGAGGCCCAAAGTGTTTTGAATGGGTCTTGTAGCTCAAGGAGAGGCCTAGATGATTTTTATTATTTTTTTTAAACGGGCGACGATCGTGCCGTTTACTTGTACAGAGGGACTTATACAATGAGTGAGGCCCAAAAAGTTTTTGTACAAGGGGGGATGGGTCTTACACTCTCTCAAGAGGCCCAAAAAAGTTTTGAAAATGATTTATGAGGGTTGAATTAATCCAAAACCCTAATTTGTTTTCAAAATGTATTTAATTGAATAAAAATTCAATTAAAATGATCAAAAATTGTTTAACACATGGAAAACAAATTGTGATCTTGGATTAATGCTTCAAAAATTAAGTATTGACCTACAAAATAATTAGAAAGCATTAAAAGTTGCAAAATCAATGTAGAAAAAATATTTAAAATGTCAAAAACAATTAAAATATTAATTCTTTGCAAAAATATCAATTATATGAAATAAATAATATTTTTGGGATTTTTTGTGAAAATAAAATATTTTAACATTTTTGTGAATTATTAAAAAAAGAATCAACTCAAAATCATTAAAACTCAGAGAGAAGTTAATTTTTGAATCAATTAAACAAAATCACAAAATTCAAATATTTGAATTTCTAAAAATGGCGCCAAGAACAGCTGAAGAACACGCGTGTTTCTTGGTTTCTCAGATTTGCGTTTTCTATCCAATCTCCATGAATACGTAATCATATCATGCAATCCACATATCATTGTGCTCGCCTCAACCTCACGATCATGTCTATGTACTTTAATTTAATTTAAATTAAACATACAACAAGAAATCACGAAGAGACCTCAAGAACCCTAATTTCTGCATGAAGGCTAGGATATTTTATACACGATTCAAACAATGCAATTAATTGAGGGAAAACATTCCATGCATGATTATGAACATATGGCCAAATTATTGTGCGAGGAAATATGCATAGATTGAGAGATGACCAAGTTTAGGCTTACCTCCAAGTCGTGACAGCAATAGCAGATGTGATTTTGAGTTGGAGGTGTTACAGACAAGTTGTGATGATCTGGACAACTTCCCTACACCATATGGAGTGTGTTTGAACACTTGGATTGAATTGAAATGGACTGGATCAGTTTATGGCATCTCAGCTGCAACTTCACTTCAAACTTGTGTGGATGGCAAGTGATTTTGAGATTTTGATGTTCCAGATGTTATGTGAGTGTTTGATCAGCCCATATGTGATGTATGTGAGGTGTGTGAGTGATTGGTTTGATTGGAATTGCTCTCAAACTCAAAACCCGATAGCTACCTTGCTAAGAAAGGCATTTTTGCCAAGAGAAAGAGATTTTGAGGAAAGCATCTGTTAGATGGCTTTGGTGTACTCAAACTGACCACAATTGAGCTCTATTTATAGTAGAGCAAGTTTGTTTTGCAAGGAATAGTGCATGGCAGCTGGTAAGTAGGTTTGGCCAATGTTGTCCAATGGGATCTCAAGTCTCCTCTTGCCATTGACTAGAGGTTAGGGCTCAGAGCTTTGGTCCCCTTGGTCTTGGATAAGTCTTGACTGATTTCAGATGAGAATGGCTCAGTCCATGCCACCTTGATGGTTCCATTGAATGCCTCATTCCAAATTTGAAGTCTTGTCCCTATTTTGGCCATTCTAGGTTCAACATGCTATTTCTTGTTCCTTGGACCTTGGAGGCTTGGCTCAGTGATTGCCCCCTTTAGATTCAATCCTCTGAGGTGTCCAAGTGGATAGGAGCAATTGAATTTGGCTGATTTTGGCAAATCGACCAAAGTTGCAAATTCTGCCTTGCCTTTGACAGATTTCAGCAAGGCAACTTGGCAATGTTGTATCTCATGGTGTAGGTCGAATTTGGCAATGTTCTTGGACATTTTGGAAAGCTCTTACATGATACAACAACTGTTTAACCAAGTTTGGTTTTGACCTCTTTTGATTCCAAGTGAAAAATCCCCCTACATTTGGCAAAAAGTGAGGCAGAATCTGACTTAGTGAAAATTTCACTAAGTGTTGGAAAAAGTGACATTTTCACTTTTCAGCCACTTTGATCACTCCATAACTCAAAATCCTTAATGAATTGGAATGACTTGTAGTTGAAGTTTTTGCAGGTGATAATGAGGGCTACAAATCCATCTTTGGATGAGAAAAAATGGCCTTGTGGTTTAGGAGTTATGGTCCTCCAAAGTTGGTACCTTTGCCACTTTATTTTTAACTTAGAAAAATTTCTAAGTTTTATGGTTACCCCTTTTACAAGTTATCTCACTTTTCTTGATTTTTCTTGATGAATGATGATTCAAATCATACATTAACATCATTTTAGGGTTAAAAATCCATTTTGGTGAAAAATCTCAAAAAGTCAAAGTTGACTTTTGTGCACAGTTGACTTTTTATCAGATGAATTCCAAACTGTGCAATTCTTCAGGAAATCATGTCCTTGACCTAAATCAAACTTGATGGACATGTTCCATGGGTGTCATAGGGTATATTCAATCATGTATTAGGGTTTGGGAGCATGTCCTGGTCAAAAGTCAAAGTTACAGTTGACTTTTCCCTTAAAACCCTAATTGTGGTGCAGATGAAATTGAGACTTGTTGCTCAAGCTTCTTGGATCAATCCATTGTTCCAAATGGATCAATATGGTATATTAGAGACCCTCAAATCAATTCTTGAGGTCTTGGTTCATGGTTTGTCCCAAAAGTCAACTTAGGGGTGAATTAGGTCAAGAAATCCTAATTCCTGATTTTTGATGAATGCATCCCCTGAGGCAAAATTGACTTGATGCATGGGTTCATGAGGTTCCATGAAGTATATTAGGTCATGTTTTGGATCATTGCCTTGTGCCCAGATGAAAATTTTCCATCTGGAGGCCCTGGTCGACCAAAACCCTAATTTGGTGATACTGGCGATCTTGAGGCTTGATCCACCTTGAAGGGAGCATCCTTGTGCTTAATCCTTGAAGTGGGAGTCCTTTTGATCCTTTGTGGATATTTAAGAGATTAGACAAGTTGAAGATCATGTCATTTCTTGATTGATCCTTTGTCTAAGCACTCAGAGAGGGCTTGAAACCCTAATTTTGATTGTATTGAATGCTCACCCATCTTTGGGGAGACTGATGAAGCATGATGGTTCATCCATATTTTGATGATGATTTTCACAATGATGGGAAATTTAAGTGGTCAAAATTTGGGGTATTACAGAGGTCACGATACCTCTTCTTTTGATTTGATTGAGGTCACGATACCTCTTCTTGTATTTGATTGGTTGAGGTCACGATACCTCTTCTTTTGATTTGGTTGAGGTCACGATACCTCTCTTTGTTTGCGGTTAGGACCTCCTTTTTGTTTGATTGTTGCTTTGAAACTCCTCTTTTGGCTGTTGTACAAGTTCTTCGTGTAAGGCAAAGTTCTGAGCTTCCCATCTTTCTTGGCTTTTGCCTTGAAAGGGACTCGGCTCATCCTTTGATTAAGGATTTTTTTCAGCTATCCTTCCTTATTGCTGCTTGGAGGAACAACTTGTACAATGCTAACTCATTTAATTTGAGAGAGCTGACTGGTGTCTTGCATGAAGCGCTTGCGTTCGAATGCGTAACCAAGTTAAACTGAGAACTACCCTACCCCAAGGTTGAGATTTTAAGGGTTTTTTGTATAAAGAAAGAAAACTCCTACTTCTAGGCTCAAAGGGTTAACGAGGGATTATCTTCCTTATTTCTCCAGTGTTTGTGAATTGAAACAATGCCTTACATCCTCGGCGAGGTTTAATCGAAAGCATACCGCAACAATTATGGATAATATTTTCATCATCCTCCCCAATCTTTGCTTGAACAAAAGGATTGATATGGGAAAAAATTTGTCTGTTTTTTTTTTGTTTTTTTGTCTTTATAAACACAAAAGCAAATGAGTGAAACGAATGGACTTAATCAAAAGATGCACAAACATTTCATTAATCTTGCCAATTTGAAAGTACAACAATGCTTATAAGCAAATATAATTCAAACATGCAAAGAAAATACAACAAGAATGCTAAACAGCCAAATGATTGCCAGCTTTAGGGAATTGAAATTTCCTTCTTAATCTGCCAAGCTGAGATAGTCATCTTCAGAGTTGATTGTCGAGATCTGCTTGAGAATCATCTTCACACATACTCTCAGAAAATTCTTCCACCTCAGAGTCTGATGAACCTGCCTGATTAGGCGAAGGTTTGCTGATTTGGACGCCTTGAGGTGTGAATGAGAACATATCAGAGTCAAGCAAAGTCTGAACCTGGCTTCTGAGTACCCTAAGTCTTCAGCTGAATGCCTCTGTGCCCCAGTATGGTAGTCACAACGAACGAGTCTGAAAAAGACAACTTCAAAAGCTACTTCAAGTCTAATGATGGCTTCAGGAAGCCGCCTGGGTTACAGACAAAGGACGGACAAGACTCAAGGCTGAGAAATGCAAATGCAATGCAAATGACATGCAATGAGAATGCAATGCTAATGCAAGCCAAATGGTTTCAAGGAACTCAAAGGCTAGCTGCAAGCATTTTGGAAACTGAAGAGTTTTGTTTTAAAATCCGTGATCGCTAAGGATCTTTGCAAAGAAAAGAACGTATGAGTTCCTTGAAACCATCAATGGATGCAAGATGTATACAATGCACAAACACGGGCACACAAAACATAGATATATGCACACGCAAAAGCACACAAGCACAAACATATGTACACTGGTATTCACAGATATGCACAGATATGCACACACAAACAAGAAAGGACCTAAGTTTGAAGATCACAAGCATGGAGCCATGGTCTACCCATCCCAAAGGTATGTACTATGGGTTTTCATCTGCAGAACTGGGTTCGAAAAAGCTCCCAGAGTCGACAATCCATCTTTCGGATATTATCGACTTCCCAAATGACTTGGTAATCAATAATATTCTCAAGAGAATCTCGTCTGAGTGTAGTATCGCGTGACAACCAATTCAGAAATAGACTCCATCATGGTCACCGCACTACATCCTAAAAAGCCAGGTGGGGTTTGGTAACTACGGTCCTCAGAATCACGGGCGCCTAGGTCGAGAGTAGTAACGTTTTCACGAATAGAATCGTTCAACGTGACTAAACTCTCAAGAGGGCCTCAACCGAGTGATGGTGTCTCAAGTCAACTTTTTCAGGAATCGACTTCCTCAAAGCCTCCTTGAATATCCATCGTCCTATAATAAGTGCACTCAAGTCCGGGTTAGGACTTATCTCACCACTCAATAGTAGTACCCTGCACACAGAAAATCTAGTACAGACAGAGATATATACAAATATATACAGATATACAGATATCACAGATGTATACAAGTAAACAAGCAAGACATAAATAACACAAGCAAAAAACAAGGTAGGCTTAACCCTCAAAAATAAGTCTCCCCAGTGAAGTCGCCATTTCTGTTGCGGTGAAAATCGGATAACAAGCTATTGAATAACTTGCATCATTTTCTTTTACAACCGACTTTGATTTATCCAAAGGAAAGGTTCAAGATCGTTAGAAAAACCTAAAGGGGGGAGATCTAAGGTTCGGGGGTTGGTTATACAAAGGGAAGGTATTAGCACCCTAAGTATCTGTAGTACTCTACAGGAACCTCTTGTTAAGTTTGTGTTATGTTATGTTTGCTTGCTAAGATATCTATGCTAAGGTAAAAACCTAAGGGTATGTACACTAAGTTTGCTCGCCAAAACGTCGCATCTTGTGCCTACGTATCTGACTAAAGAATCAGAGCAACCGTAGTTCACCTAACTGAGGGTGAAAGAAAAGGAAATATTGACTATGGCCAACGTTCCAAAGGGAATGGACATAAGCTCGCGTAGAGTCCACGATAACTCTCTAGGTCTACGTTATGAAGGGAGGAAGTGAATTCTCATGATAGTGAGAACCACACAGAGTTCACGATAACTCTGTAAGTCTGAGTAAAAGGTAAAGTGAGTTCTCATGATAGTGAGAATCACATGGAGTTCATGATAACTCCATCCCATTACTAAACTATGTGGGAAAAGGCTTTTATGAGGCCAAGGGTGAAACGGGAATGGATTATGGACTTAGGAGTCAAAGTAGGAACTTTCCCTTGGAAGGAGGGTCAAGTATGAAAAATCATGAATATGATATAAACAGTATGAATATGAACAAAGTATAATCAAGATAGTATGAACAAAGTAATATGAACATGGTAATAATCAAAACATCAAAATCAAATGATAATAAATCAAAGAATGATGGTAACCACATAGTATCATGCTTAACATGCTAGAAAACAATGTCAGGCAAACATATATATACATGCAGACATAAAGAAAATGCATCAATATAAATGAGCAAGAGATAGAAAGATCTAACCCAAATAGAGTGCATGCTGGTGAGCCATTGAAAAACCAAGATCAAAACCTCCACTCCAAGAGCATAGGGTACAGAGTCCTAAATCTAGGTCCTCAGTCCAAAACATAATAGTAACCACAGTCCGGTCAATTAAGTTTTTTAGGGTTTCGATATTTATTAGTGTATTTTAAATGAACAAATAAAATGAATAATATACACAAGATATAAATATGAACAATGATAATATTAACAAGGATAATAATCGACATAAAGAATAAATCAAGATATATATATATATATATATATATATATATATATATATATATATATATATATATTGACTGAAAGTAAATTTAGTGATTGTTGATTAATTTATTGGATCGATGAATCGGGTCCAATGTAGTGTTGATCCGTCGTAGTACGGTCTATGAGGAAGACCATACTATAGGAGGATGCACAATTTGATCTTTGTGTTAAGACACGAAAGAGAAATGATATAGAAGATCATTCTCCGATGAAATCGTGCCACACGAAAAGAAAAGGTGAAGACGTCGTCGTAGGTCACAAACTCTCGTTGATTAGTCGAAGGTAACCTATCACGATCTCAAAGTATTGAAAGAGATCTCGATGATCACTCACTACAGATTTGAAATAATGAAGGTTCGTCGCTTCGCTAACAACGTTCATGAATCGAAAGACTTCATCGGTCAAAAATGAAAATGAACATAAATGTGACGGGAAGTGAAAATAAAGTCGATCTCGTCTTAATCATGATTTAATCGTGAAAACGATAATCTATGATATTTGACTTTCATTGGCCGGTAAAAATAAAAGAAGTTGCCTCATATATATCACGACTTAGTGATTTGAAATAAATCGACAAAAAGTCGTGATTTTGCAATATCATCGGTCCAAAAATAAAGAAAATGGGCTCAAAGTGAAAATAAAATCGGTCTCGTCTAAATAGAGATTTAGATCTTCATTGACCAACAAAAATAAAATAAAATGAGATTGAAATGAAACATAAAGTTGGCCTAGTCTAAATTAAGATTTTAAATCGATAAAATCGATAAATCTTTAATTAAACTCTCATTGACCAACAAAATAGAAAATAGGCCTCATATTCATCACAATTTATTGATTCAAGTAAATCAACAAAAATTATGATTTTGATATATCATAGGCCCAAAAATAAAAGAAAATAGAATCGAAAAACCAACATCAAAACAAAACTCAAATCAATTAAATGATAAAACTTGTTAAAATGATTTACTAAGAAAATAAGTTTTTTTTTTTATAAAAACAAAAAGAGGATACAAATTAAAAAAGAAATAAAAAAAAACGTGAGATGGGGGGGCTGCAAACAATAGGGGTACAACTTAGCAGTCAAATGGGCTTGAAGAGCCCAACTCACGGTTGCAAAACAAAACCACGTTTCTCTTTTTCTTTGTGAAAAAAAAAACTTCAGAAAAAAAATTTAATAAGCGTTAACATATAGCTTTGAACGAGTCAGAAGAAAAAATTGGAAATGCACATCATTTTATCAACCACTCATTATACAGAACGAACCCAGCGAAGGTAAAAACACTCAACACGGAAATGACGATCCATTTGGGAAAGACGCCATCATCGCACCACAATCGGGAGGAAAATCAAATCGAAAAGCCAAAAACGCTCAACGACCGCCATCTTTAACCCTCCTCGATTATTTCTCGTTTTCTAAATCAGGTTTGTATCACTCGGGGTTTCGCTCACTACTCATTCTCAGTTTCATCTCTTTCCTTCTCAATCTTTCTGTTTCGATTTCAAATTTTAGGTTCGGAAGTGATTTGGATTTTGAATTGATTTGGGATTTGGGGATTGAAACAGATGAGTTGCATTTCAGTTGAAGACAGGGGAAGGTTTTCGGTTGGGTTTGTTGAAGTTTGTTTGAGGTTTTTGAGAATGACAGACAGGATTTCTGGGTATGAGGATAAAGGACGCGAAAAGGACACGATAAAGGATAAAGGATTTTTGTTAGAGGTTGAAGGATAAAGGACGCGATTCGAAGGTTGAGTGACGGAAAAAAAGAGGGTGAAGGTTTGCGAAGCTGAAGGAAGGTGAGGCGTGTTTGATTTAAGTGGGTTTTGTGAAAACAGAGGTATGATTTCGGTTTTTTTTTTAGATTGATTTGGTTTGTGGTTGTTTGTGAGGTTGAGAATTTTTTATGATTGAATCTATGTGAGATTTCGGAGGGAGCAGATTTGTCTTAGCTTTGGAGGTTTTGAGGTAAGGTTTGATGAATGGTTGTTTGATTTGAAGGTGAAAAGGGTGGTCGCGTATGGTTGTGTTTATTATAGCAGTGGAGTGGTTTTGGGCAGAAAGGAGGTGTGGATTTGATGGGGCTTTCGAATGGTGTTGTTGAAAGTGAAATGAAAAGTGATTTCTTTGTATACGTTATTGAGAGAAAAAAAAATTATCCCAGGATTTTTCCTTCTTCTCTTTTTAACCAACTCAAACCTTGCTTGTTAAGTTTAGAAGTACAAGAATTTGTTTGTTTCTACTTGACATATCATTTTCAATTCCAGGTCTTTGTTGTTGGCAGGTTCTGCAGTGAGGCTGTTGTTGTGTGGCGCAGGGGATAAGATTTATGGTTGCAGGTTGTGTGAAGCAGAGCAGGGCCTTCTTGTGAAAACTTTGGCATGTTGTGTGCAGAGTTGAAGCAAGAAGTTTGGCGTGGCAAGGAGTGTAGGAATTGGAAGTCAAAGTTGTTGAATAGCCTCTTCCTCTTTTAATATGATTTTTCTAAAACAAAACAAAAAAATAAGAGAAAACTAATTGAAGATTGGACTTAAATAAAAATTAAAACAGACGAAACCAAATTAAACTAATTGAATTAAAATAAAAATAAATTAAATTGAAAATTAAAATAGAATTAAAAAGATATAACTAAACTAAACTCAAAATTAAACTAGATTAAAAAAATAAAAGGAATTGACATTAATATGGATAAAATTAAACTAATTGACTTAGATTAAATTGGTTTAAAATATAAACTTAATTAAAATATAAACTACAATAAAAAATAAACTTAACTGAAATATAAATTATATTAAGAGTAATTATATTAAAATAAAAAATGAAAAATTAAACTCAAACAATTCTAAATAAAATCTTAAAAATAGATAAAATCTAAAATGGAATGATAAAATGACTAAAAGTGCAAAAATTGCTGACTTAGAATGATATGCAAAGGATCAAAGGATCTGAGGGTAAAATTTGAGGTGCAACACCTAGCAACTATTAATTTATCACCATAAAATATCATAACTAATCATACAAATTTGAATTTAATAATATAATCAAAACCAAATTTGTGATACCACATAAGGAATTTTTAGAGTGATTTCTCAAAATTTTATCATCTTAATTGAACAATTTCGATGAACGGATCTTGATTAAATCATTAATCACAAATCAAACATCAAATAATTAGGATTATCAAAATACCTCTTAAGCGTTATTTACCTTAACTTTGATCATGAATGTGGAATATACCATCATCTCTACAAAGTCCACACAAGTACAAATGAGAATGCAGTGCTAGCTATTTTTCTAAGAATAACCACTACAAAAAACAGTTATTAGCGACGTGATTTTCACGTCACAAAGGTGAAAACCACGTCACAAGCGTTAATTAGAGACGTGGGGAAAGCTGAGGCAGGAGCACTTGTGGAAACTTTTTTGCCGCGTGAATATCATGCCATAACTTTGCCAGGTGATTTTCACATCGCAACTCTTTTTCACGTGAAAATCATCACACAAAATTATGATGTATAGCAGATCTGCGGTGCTACAATTCAGAAGAGCAGTTTAGGTTGACAGGTTTGCCACTTGATTTTCATGACACAAAATTGAGTTTTGTGTCGTGTTTTCCCCGCCACTAAATATATAAATAATACAAATGCAAAATGATTAAATTCAAAATAATTTGAAATATAATTATTTTTACAATTAAAAATATTAATTTCAATTATTAATAAAAAACACCAATATTTACAAATTCTTATTCGAAATATGAATTTCAATTTAAAATAATTAAATTCAAAATAATTAGGAATATTCTACAAAACTTAATATCTAAAATTAAAATAACAATAACAAGAATCAATCAACTACATCTACAACAATTCATTTGCTGAGTTGAGGAAATGATGCCAGCATCCAGATACGCATGTCTGCTGTTGTACCCCAAATTTTACCCCTTAGATGTCATAATATCTTGCATTTAGGCTTCAATCTTTTATGCATTAATAACTATCCCACATCTTGCATGTTTGTTTCTTTTGTGTTGAAAACTAGGGTTTACACAGAAAGAGGGCAAGGTCTCCTAAATCAAGCTCTCACGTGATTCAAGGCCTCCTAAAGCATTCTCTGACTCCATACAATCATCACAAAGATTCACCAGTTGATTGGAGCCAGGGTCTCAGGACATTGGATCAAATCAAGTCAACAGGAGACCATCAGACCAAATTGTGGAATTAGGGTTTTAACCTGAAGAATCACCAAGGAAGTTTGTCATGATCAGTCAAGGTTTGATTGGTTCATCAACCAATTGAACTTACCTACATTCAATATGTCTTGTTCAACAAGAAATCAAGATTACCTGGCTTTCATCACTAGTGCAAAGAGTCACAAGTTCAACCTGCCTCCAATTAGGGTCTTGTTATGACAAGACAATCATGGCCTTTGGTTTTGATCAAGAGTTATTCTCAAGCCCTGGGACATGACTCCATGTGATAGTAGACATCCCTAGAGACCATCTATGAGCCTTAGATGTGATTGAAGAAGCAAGATCATCAGAGATCATTCAAGTGCATTCACAAGTGAAATTAGGGTTTTGACTGAGACTTTAACCCTTGAGATCTTGATCCAAGATGAAACATCCAAGTCTTCAATCCATCATGGCATGTCTCATTGATGATTTAAGGCATGAGAGATCAAGTTTGAAGGGTTTCTTGCGAAGGAAGCAAGGTTTGATCTTTGTAACTTTTCAAATGTGTAAAATTCCCCTCTTGTGCAAAATTGAAAAAGTCATAACTTTCAAACCACACATTCAAATTGAGTGACTCAAAGCCTAAATGGAAGCTCTTTCCATAAAATTCAAAGTGTTCCATATGACATTTCTCCAAAAAATGCATGGTTTTTGAGTTATGAGACTTGGAAGATAAGCTGTCCAAAGACTTAGTGAAATTTCACTACCATTTGCCTTAAAAATCAGCTGACTTCACCTCCATTTTTCACCGAGATCCCTAGTGATTCAGAACTTGGGCCAAACATAAAAGTTGTAGAGGACATTTGGGGATTTACAAAAAGTACAAGAACTCCTAAATCTATTGAGTGAGCTGAGATATTCGATTATTTGAAGTTTGGTGTAATTTTCTTGAATTTCAAGTTACCAACTTGTGCATAATGATGCATTACACTTCTAATCACCAAATGCCTCACTATTATGATGTTTAAACACAAGTTTAATATGCTACAAACCTCTGCCACGATTCCTTGCAAGTTGTAACATTAAAATATGATGGTTTAATCAAGTTGATGCAAGTGGAAATCCATGAAAGAGAAACTTTACATAAAGCATGACAGCCTCTTTTCCTCCTTGAAACTTGTACTCTACACCAATCCCATCAGTCCACAAAATCAAGACACCCTATCCTGATCATCTATCAGAACTTGAAGACTTTTGCATCCAAATCCAGCTCACACGATGGAAAGAAAAAAGATAGATTTTGGCAAGTTGCACCTTGGCCCATACCTCATCCCTTCCAGTTTCTCTTATAAGTAGAGGTTGAAACTTCAGTACAAGGACCAACAATAACAACAAGAAGGTCAGGAAAAAACATAACTCTCACTTATCCTTTCTCTTGCATAAGTAACATGACACACCAACAATGAGAATTTCAGCTCTGAATTTTCAATCGACAAACCTGCCCTGATAAAAGAAAACATGAGAGCAACACTACCACATCCCCTCATCACACCTTTTGTAAAAACACCTACAATAACATCAATATTACACCAAATGTAAAGGCCCATGAGTTTTTTGTGTGACTAACAACCAAACCAGAGCATTACACCTCGGGGTGCTCACTCAAATAAATGCTGTAGAGCTGCAACAAACAACACGAAGAGAGAGAGAGAGAGAGAGAGAGAGAGAGAGAGAGAGAGAGAGAGAGGGCTTGGGAGGATTGAAAGACTCAAGATTGGTGCATCACTTCAAAAGCTTGAAAACTATCTCTTTGTGAGGAAGAATCTAGTTGGTAAGTCTCTCTTTTCATTATACAAGATAACTGATCTCATTACGGTCATTCGGTTTGCATATTTGCACTTGTTGGGTTTGAAGTAACATCATGATATGCATTACAGTTATCAAGCGTGCACCATCAGGCTGTTAGTTTCATACCAGTTGCATACTCTTTCTTTACAGTCTGGCCATGTTCGAATAGTTATGTGTGAGTTGATATAATGAACTTTTATGCTGCCAGGTTTGATGGCTGGATTTAGTTGGCTTCTTGCACTACTACGAAAAATCCATTTAACAACGGTTGGAAATGATATATAATGACGGGGGCGAAGGCGTTGTTAACTTATGTAGAGTGTTGTTGTATATGAGGTACGTACAATGACGGCTCGGGAAACGTTGTTGTATTCCAGTATGCGCGCACCATTTCACGACGGTTAGTTTAGTCAACCGTTGTGATATACTAAACTGTGATCTGGTTCGATTCTCAGCAACAACATTTTTTATTTATATTAGCATTTGACATTCAACTACGGATAGGTTTATAACCGTTGCCAAAAATAGACTGTTATAAATATAAAATTTATCTGCTTATCAAATTATTCCCATAATTTATCCTGTCAAAACAGCTTCTGTTTACATGCAAACACAATATGTGCATCAAACACAATTCTTCCTATATTTTATCCTTATAAATGAATCAGAGAATTTACATCAAAATAAATTTACATCAAAAGCTAAATGAATCAGAGAATTAAACTGCTAACATTGTTTAAATCAAAAGCCAATATTATTGATTTCATTATGTACATGCATCAAAAGCCAAAACTATTGTTCACATTATGTGCATCAAAAGCAAAAAATATGTGCATCAAAAAATGTTGCTGATATATCATACAGCAGGAGCAGAACCCTTAAGCTCATTATGGATATACGCCCAACGTTTACGAAGATCCACAAAGTCCTCAAGGGGGAATGGGGTTTCGTCGTTATACATCTACATAAGAGCAAAAAATTGAAGATCATGGATGATAATAATTCAATAGTCAACTTATATATTAATATATGTAAACATTTTATGGCATATATTACCGTATCGCATGAATCCACAGTGCCGGCAAGGACGATGTTTAACATGTGTTTCATGATAAAATACCCACTCGTAACTCCCGCGTTGTTTCCTCGTCTACAAATTACATGAATATAAAAACATGAATACAACCACACATGCATGAATGTAAATGAAATAAACAGGTAATTGGGCCACTTACTTTAGGAGCAAGGTATGTGGGCTTTTTTCTAACATTCCTCAATATATTAACTTGCTCCACAATATTGGACATTGAAAATTGAATTAAAAATATTACATGATAAACTAATTACAATTAATGCCAAAGAAAATGATATTAAACAAAGACACTTACGTTAATACAAGATCTTTCATTGGTTTGTGGAGTGGATCATGCAAGGAACGCAGTAATGTCACCGTATTTGTCCTAAATGATATTACGATCAATTGCCAATTGCCACTGAATGAACACGAGAATATATATATATATATATATATATATATATATATATATATATATATATATATATTATTAGTTGTTACTAAAACAAAACTAAATATAGAATATAGAAATAAATTACAACAATACTAACCTACATAGGAATGGTGCAAGGTAACATTCTTTTCCATAGGTACTTGATTTATTCAATTCTATACAAACACGGTGAATGTACCTAAATGGTCAAAGAAAATGAATAAATTAAGGGAGAAAATACACAAAATTATAATGTTCTATAATGACATGTATATTCGACTATATACTTACGTGCACCAAACTTGCAAAATAGATATGTCAAGCCACTTATATCCTGCGAGAAAATCCCTCACATCTTCAAGAGTGTAATACACTAAATCCAATTTTGGGCAATGTTCTAGCGGGAGAGCTTGCGCAAGGTCTGTTGTTGAAATGGAGTAGTATAAACTTGTTATTTCATTTGGACTAGGGTCCAATATCCCATTGCGGTTATCTACAGGTGGGGGAGGGGCTGTACAATTACTCCCTTTTGTAGAAGCGTGATTTACGACACTTCTACTTGGAGTTTGATCATCACCAACGCAACGACGATCTTCATTAGTTCGTTGTTCGAGGCTTTCACTTAATCTCTACATCATAACATTCAATTATAACAAAAAACAAAAATAAGCACAATATATTCAATTAGAACATATAATATATATCATACAAAAATAAGCGCGATTTACGACACATACCGAATACATCTCTTGTAACCTTTCCATTTATTTCTCACTTTTTTCCCTCTCCTCCTCAAACAGCCTCCTTTGCTCCGCCAATTGCTTCTCAACATTATCAATCTTTTGTCATTGAGCAAGAAATTCAGCGGTTTCGGTGCTTCTTCTTTGAGATCCAAAGTATGACCTCAAGCCGACACCATCTCCAACACCACGGACACGGCCTCCATGCTCAGCTGTTCTGATAGCTTCGACTAATATGTCATGTCGTGCTTCTGGAGCAAATGTGCCTTCACGGGCCGCCACAACCAAGTTATCCTACACAACATGAGCAACTTACATAAGCAAACGCATTTAAATAACAACTCATGAGCAACTTACATAAGCAAACGCATTTAAACAAAACATATACTTACAATTTTCTCAACAACTACTCTTGAAGCCTCAGAGGTGTGCTCTCCATTAGGTCTTAATCGAGCCCTCTTCCATTTCTCATGTCTTGAAGGTGGAGATGGAATGTCACCATCTCCTCCTTCTTGTAGTTTTTCCTGCAGGATCCTCTTCTCAAGTTTCCTGTAACCCCCACGAGACAATCTATGGGGGTATGTAACACCCCCTTTCTATACCCCCAAATAATCACATAATCATTTAGGCACATATTTAAAATTTCGTCAGAGTATAATTATAAACATAGTATAAAAGAGGTATGTCACATTATACATGAAATTAAAACATTCAACACCTGCTCAACAATTGATATGCAACAGTGGGGTAACTTTGCAACAGAGGAACTTAGTCCTTACACCCACATCTCAATATTTAGAATAAAAGCGGAAAATCTAAACATTTAATAATATATAACATATATATACATCATCAAGTATTATCCACCAACATAATTCATGTTTACATAAACATTCATCAACAAGATACATGTACAATGTATCACAAAAGAATCATATACATCCTAGCTACCCGGTGCTACATATCAGAGCCGACCGACCAAAAGAATGAAGACACGCTTCACAAAAAGACCACCAGCATACCTACTCTGCAATGCCTCATAGAGCATCATAAAACAGCAGAAGGGTGAGAAATATTATCATAATAACAATGCATATAATTATATATCTTAGCATAAAAATACACATGTTCTCCATTCTCACCACAATTCATCACAACTCACTCATATACATCACAATGTATATATATACAAAACCAAGCATATTCATCATGCATACTTTCACAATTCTTATCATTCCACATAAACATACATATTCATGTTTATTCATCAATGCCCAATTATAACGATGATAATGCAAATCATAGAGACCGACTCACGACTCTATGCAAATGCAATATGGTACCGACTCAATCATCTCAAGTTCACTCAGGAACTTATTGGAACCATCGCTCGTTACCAATGTAACTCCCCGTCGGGCCTACGATGTTCACCCATTGCTCACACCCCACATGGGCACACAATGTTTATGGATCGCTCACACCCCACACGGGTACACGACCCGATCGCTCACACCCCACATGGGCACACGATCTGATTTCTCACACCCCACATGGGCACACAATCGTTTGTAATCATCGCTCACACCTCACATAGGCACACGACGTTACAACGAATTCTCCTTAGAATCACACAACACAAGAATGCACATCATTATGCTTCGCATACAAAATGACTCAAGACATTCTTGAAATGCATACATATTCACAATATAATCATGCATTCATCTCATACTATCACATACAATATATATACATTCACATCAATGCACTATTGTATGATTCACATCCAAAACACACCTTCAAATGGTAAAAGTCGCTAAATAACACTATTCCCGACTTTCTGACATAATTAAATCGGTTAACAATTTCCAAATCATCATAATAGGAAAATACAGCTCGATAGCTTCACAACGATACCAATAATGTAAAAATCGGATAAACGGAACAAAAGTTACGGACGAAAAACGAAAACGATATTTGAAAAATCACATTTTTACACTTCTCCTGTCCATCCGCGTATGGACCAATGTCATACGCGTATGGCCAAAAATTCATACGCGTACCATACGCAAATCACCAGATGGCCGGGAAAAATGAAGTCCCATACGCGTATTGGCCCTGAAATGCGCCAGCCATACGCGTATTGCCCTAGTCAATACGCGTATGGCCTGCCCCAATACGCGTATGGCCAGGCGAAATGCAGAATTTTCTTGCAAAATTCTCTTCTGCGTTTTTTCCCCAAACCACACCCAAATTCATCATCTAATCTCAGAAAAATACCAATTTGATGTCCAACAACATGTATCATTCGTGTAACAACAACAAGGGACCCTAAAACTTCATTTCCAACACGATTAAATCGATTTCTACCATTTTCTACACAAATGGGTTTATACCAAAACTCATAAAAATCAACAATAACCACAACACAATCATACATAATGATATACATTGATAAGATAATAAGATTTCACACCCTTACCCGGATAAATCGATTCCTAGAAGTTGTTTTCTTGATTTCCTAGCTTTCCCTCTTTTCCTTCTCTTTTCTCCTCTTCCTCTTTCTTTCTCTCCTTTTTCTCTCTATTTTTCTTTTCTTTCTCTTTCTCTCCTATTTCCTCTTCTTATCTCTTTTCCTTTTCTATTTCTTATTTTCTACACAACTTAAATTAATTCATTTTCTCACACAATTCTATTTCCACTAAATTTTCTAACTTAACATTAATTGAGAAATGTCTAAAATACCCTCCATTTTAATTTTCCCCGAAAACTCTCAAAAACGGTAAAATATCATAACATGTCAACATAGCATATTAACACACCAAATTCACAAATAAAATAATTTATCACTCAATTTAAATAAAAGACTCAACAAAATGGGAAAAATCGGAATCGGGCGTTATAACTCTCCCCCACTTTAGAAATTTTCGTCCTCGAAAATATTTCCTGATTCAAACAACTCCGGATACGACTCTAGCATCCTATTCTCTAGTTCCCAAGTCATATTGCCTTCCGCAGCGCCTCCCTACGCTACTTTCACAAGCGCAATAGCCTTGCCTCTTAGCTTCTTAACTTCACGGTCCAAAATCATAATCGGTAAAGCTTCAACCGTAAGGTTATCTCTCACTTCAACCTCGTCCATAGGAATAACATGTGACGGATCCGGAACATACTTCCGAAGTTGCGAAACATGGAATACATCATGCAAATTTGAAAGATTCAGAGGCGACGCCACACGGTAAGCCACAGCACCAACTCGTGCAGAAATCTGATACGGACCAATAAAACGAGAAGTCAACTTCTTCGACTTCAAAGCACGACCCACACCCGTAACCGGCGTAACTCTCAAAAACACATGGTCGCCTTCTTGAAACTCAAGATCTTTCCTTCTCTTGTCATGATAGCTCTTTTGTCTACTTTGAGAAGCTTTCATCTTCTCACGAATAAACTTCACTTTCTCCATCGTTTGTTGTACCATCTCTGGTCCAACTATCGTCCTCTCACCGGTTTCATGCCAACACAAAGGTGTTCGACATCTCCGACCATACAAAGCCTCAAATGGTGCCATACTTATACTTGAATGAAAACTATTATTGTAGGTGAACTCAATCAATGCCAAATAACTATCCCAAGCACCCCCTTGCTCGAGTACACAAGCACGAAATAAATCCTCCAACGATTGAATTGTCCTCTCGGTTTGACCATCCGTTTGTGGATGATAAGCCAAACTCAATCTTAGCTTAGAACCCAAAGCCTTTTGTAAACTCTCCCAAAACCTCGATGTGAATCTAGGATCTCTATCCGATACAATACTCTTAGGAACTCCATGTAACTTCACAACCACAAGAATATAAATCTCGGCTAACTTCTCCAAAGGATAACTAATATCAATTGGAATGAAGTGAGCAGATTTAGTAAGCCTATCAACGATTACCCAAATAGAATTATGACCTCTTTGCGTATTCGGCAATCCCGTAACAAAATCCATCGATATACTATCCCATTTCCACTCCGGAATGTCCAACCGTTGCATCAATCCACTAGGTTTTTGATGTTCCACCTTAGACTTTTGACAAGTTAAGCGTGCATACACAAATTGAGCCACATCCCTCTTTAATCCGGACCACCAAAAGATTTTTTTCAAATCTTGATACATTTTATTCGCTCCCGGATGAATACTTAAGTTACTCCGGTGTCCTTCTTCCAATATCATCTTTTTCAATTCCGCATCACCAGGAATACAAATACGACCACGGAATCTCAAAACTCCAAAATTATCAACCTTGAAATCCTCATTCTCATTCATCATCAAATCAACGAACTTCAAATCCAACCTTTGCTTTTCACATACGGTTGCAAGAAAATCATTCGTAACATGTAGCATACCAAGTCTCACACTTCTCGGCGTCATTTCACAAACCAAACTCATGTCTCTAAAATTCTCCAAAAGTTCCCAATCTCTCATCATCAATGCGGACATATGTAACGATTTCCGACTCAAAGCATCGGCCACCACGTTTACCTTACCCGGATGGTAATTCAAACCAAAATCATAATCCTTCAAAAGCTCTAACCACCTTCTTTGTCTCATGTTCAATTCTTTTTGATCAAATAAATATTTCAAGCTCTTGTGATCACTAAAAACTTCAAATCTTGCACCATAGAGATAGTGCCTCCAAATTTTCAAAATAAACACCACGACCGCTAACTCCAAGTCATGTGTAGGATAATTCTTTTCATGCACTCTCAATTGTCTAGAAGCATAAGCCACAACTTTTCCATCTTGCATCAAAACACCACCTAAACCAACCAATGAAGCATCACAATACACAACAAATGGTTCCGTCGGATTTGGCAAAATCATGATCGGAGCCGTTGTCACCCTTCTTTTTAGCTCATTGAAACTCTCTTCACAATGAATATCCCAAACGAAAGCCTTTCCTTTACAAGTCAATTGCGTTAACGGAAGTGCCAACTTCGAAAATCCCTCAATAAACCTCCGATAATAACCCGCCAAGCCTAAAAAGCTTCGAATCTCCGTAACCGATCTAGGAGCCTCCCATTGCATCACCGTATCAATCTTGGATGGATCAACACTAATACCACTATCGGAAATAACATGTCCAAGAAAACTTACTTCCGACAACCAAAATTCACATTTCGACAACTTAGCATACAATTGTTTCTCTTTCAAAATTTGTAACACAATCCTCAAATGCTCTTCATGCTCCTCTTGAGACTTAGAGTAAATCAAAATATCGTCGATGAACACAACCACAAAACGATCTAACTGTTCATGAAAAATACGATTCATGTATTCCATAAAGACACCCGGCGCATTAGAAACCCCGAATGGCATCACGGAATATTCGTAATGACCATACCGTGTCCTAAAGGCCGTCTTTTGAATATCCTCTTCTTTCACACGAATTTGGTGATATCCCGATCTCAAATCAATCTTGCTAAAAACACGCGCACCAACCAATTGGTCCATCAAATCATCGATCCTTGGAAGCGGATACTTGTTCTTAATTGTCACCTTGTTCAATTGTCGATAATCAATGCATAACCGCATACTCCCATCCTTCTTCTTTACCAACAATACCGGAGCACCCCAAGGAGAAACACTTGGTCTTACAAATCTCTTGTCCAACAAGTCATTCAATTGCTTCTTCAATTCTACCAACTCCGATGCCGACATACGATACGGTGCCATCGAAACCGGTCTAGTACCCGGAACTAGATCAATAGAAAACTCAACTTCTCTTTTCGGCGGTACATCCGTAATATCCTCCGGAAACACTTTTGGAAAATCACACACCACTGGGAACACATCGAGCTCCACTTTACTCTCCACCGACAATGATGCAAACAAACCGAACAATTGAGCTTCGTCCGCTAAAAGTTTCTTCAACTCTTTAGTGGATAGAAAACTCTCATCTTCATCATCTTCCAAAGAAGGAAACCTCACCAACTTGTGATAGCAATCTATATGAACTCGATTAAATTGCAACCAGTTCATACCCAAGATTACGTCCAATCCCTCCAACGGAAAACACACTAAATCCATAATGAAGGCTTTACCATACATGGTCAAAGGACAACTTACACACACCAAAGACGTAGTTACCGACCCTGAATCAGGAGTCTCAATAACCATCTCACCACTCCAAGAAGTCATAAACAAATTCAAACGCTTAGCACACTCATGAGAAATGAATGAATGAGTCGCTCCCGTATCAATAATAATAACTAAAGGCGTACTATTAATAAAACATGTACCTTTAATCAAACGGTTTGCACTAGTAATGTCCGTCCCCGCTAATGCAAACACCTTTTTGCCCGCTTGAGCTTGTTTCGGCTTAGTACACTTAGTACTAATGTGACCCACTTCTCCACAATTATAGCACTTCACTATATTCCTTCTACAATCAGTAGTAGCATGCCCAAGGCCTCCACAGTTAGAACATTTCACCACAGTCTTCCCACACTCAAATGATTTATGACCCATTTCACCACACTTGTAACACTTAACGGAACCGGAACCTCCTCCTCCAGATCTCCTCTCAAAGTTTCCCCTATGCTTGCCCTTATCAACGGGTGTCACATAAGGTCCACTTCTAGCTTGTTGCTTTCCCTTCCTCTCATTCAAACTTTTGTAATGTGTAGAACGAGCCTTGCTATCTTCCTCGAAGATTCTACAACATTCCGTCAAATCCGTAAACCTTCTTATCCTTTGATATCCCACAGCTTGTTTAATCTTGGGACGCAAACCATTCTCACACTTAATACACTTAGAGAACTCAGCAGTAATTGCAGCATAGTGAGGATGGAATTGAACCAACTCCACAAACTTAGCAGTATAGTCCACCACGGACATACTACCTTGTTTCAGTTCAAGGAACTCCATCTCCTTCTTCCCTTTCACGCTTTCAGGGTAATACTTCCTCAAGAACTCGGTACGAAATAAATTCCAAGTTATCTCTTCATCATCCACCTCAAGAACCTGACGCATACCGACCCACCAATCGTCGGCTTCTTCCTTCAGCATGTGAGACCCAAGCCTCACCTTATTCTCCTCCACACAGCCCATGACTCTGAAGATCCTTTCAATCTCTTTCAACCAAATTTGAGCACCATCGAGATCAAATCTTCCTTTGAAGACCGGTGGTTGATTCTTCCTGAACTCGTCATTAGCATTCACGTTCGGCACACCTTGCACCGCCCTAGCCATTGCTTCCAAAGCAGCAGCCATCACATTGTCGTTCCTACCAGCCATATTCTGATCATTCCCAAAAATGACAACAAGGTTAAACAACAGTTCAACCAACACAACAACAAGACAGACACAACTGACTCAACACTGGCTCTGATACCACTTAATGTAACACCCCCTTTCTATACCCCCAAATAATAACATAATCATTTAGGCACATATTTAAAATTTCGTCAGAGTATAATTATAAACATAGTATAAAAGAGGTATGTCACATTATACATGAAATTAAAACATTCAACACCTGCTCAACAATTGATATGCAACAGTGGGGTAACTTTGCAACAGAGGAACTTAGTCCTTACACCCACATCTCAATATTTAGAATAAAAGCGGAAAATCTAAACATTTAATAATATATAACATATATATACATCATCAAGTATTATCCACCAACATAATTCATGTTTACATAAACATTCATCAACAAGATACATGTACAATGTATCACAAAAGAATCATATACATCCTAGCTACCCGGTGCTACATATCAGAGCCGACCGACCAAAAGAATGAAGACACGCTTCACAAAAAGACCACCAGCATACCTATTCTGCAATGCCTCATAGAGCATCATAAAACAGCAGAAGGGTGAGAAATATTATCATAATAACAATGCATATAATTATATATCTTAGCATAAAAATACACATATTCTCCATTCTCACCACAATTCATCACAACTCACTCATATACATCACAATGTATATATATATATATACAAAACCAAGCATATTCATCATGCATACTTTCACAATTCTTATCATTCCACATAAACATACATATTTATGTTTATTCATCAATGCCCAATTATAACGATGATAATGCAAATCATAGAGACCGACTCACGACTCTATGTAAATGCAATGCGGTACCGACTCAATCATCTCAAGTTCACTCAGGAACTTATTGGAACCATCGCTCATTACCAATGTAACTCCCCGTCGGGCCTACGATGTTCACCCATTGCTCACACCCCACACGGGCACACGACCCGATCGCTCACACCCCACATGGGCACACGATCCGATTTCTCACACCCCACATGGGCACATAATCGTTTGTAATCATCGCTCACACCTCACATAGGCACACGACATTACAACAAATTCTCCTTAGAATCACACAACACAAGAATGCACATCATTATGCTTCGCATACAAAATGACTCAAGACATTCTTGAAATGCATACATATTCACAATATAATCATGCATTCATCTCATACTATCACATACAATCTATATACATTCACATCAATGCACTATTGTATGATTCACATCCAAAACGCACCTTCAAACGGTAAAAGTCGCTAAATAACACTATTCCCGACTTTCCGACATAATTAAATCGGTTAACAATTTCCAAATCATCATAATAGGAAAATATAGCTCGATAGCTTCACAACGATACCCAGAATGTAAAAATCGGATAAACGGAACAAAAGTTACGGACGAAAAACGAAAACGATATTTGAAAAATCACATTTTTACACTTCTCCTGTCCATCCGCGTATGGACCAATGTCATACGCGTATGGCCAAAAATTCATACGCGTACCATACGCAAATCACCAGATGGCCGGGAAAAATGATGTCCCATACGCGTATTGGCCCTGAAATGCGCCATCCATACGCGTATTGCCCTAGTCAATACGCGTATGGCCTGCCCCAATACGCGTATGGCCAGGCGAAAGGCAGAATTTTCCTGCAAAATTATGTTCTGCGTTTTTTCCCCAAACCACACCCAAATTCATCATCTAAACTCAGAAAAATACCAATTTGATGTCCAACAACATGTATCATTCGTGTAACAACAACAAGGGACCCTAAAACATCATTTCCAACACGATTAAATCGATTTCTACCATTTTCTACACAAATGGGTTTATACCAAAACTCATAAAAATCAACAATAACAACAACACAATCATACATAATGATATACATTGATAAGATAATAAGATTTCACACCCTTACCCGGATAAATCGATTCCTAGAAGTTGTTTTCTTGATTTCCTAGCTTTCCCTCTTTTCCTTCTCTTTTCTCCTCTTCCTCTTTCTCTCTCTCCTTTTTCTCTCTATTTTTCTTTTCTTTCTCTTTCTCTCCTATTTCCTCTTCTTATCTCTTTTCCTTTTCTATTTCTTATTTTCTACACAACTTAAATTAATTCATTTTCTCACACAATTCTATTTCCACTAAATTTTCTAACTTAACATTAATTGAGAAATGTCTAAAATACCCTACATTCTAATTTTCCCCGAAAACTCTCAAAAACGGTAAAATATCATAACATGTCAATATAGCATATTAACACACCAATTTCACAAATAAAATAATTTATCACTCAATTTAAATAAAAGACTCAACAAAATGGGAAAAATCAGAATCGGGCGTTACAGGGTACATGTTTTTCGCCTTATTCCGAATTCCTACTTCGCTTTTATCTTGTTATTAACATAGTGAAAAATGTGTATGTTTAGTATCTATAACTCATTAGCATAAAATTATAGGTTACATAAGACTAGTACTAACCTTGAATTCCTCAGAACGACGTTTCTTCGCAAACTTGTGGCACACCTTCTTCGATAAAAAACTATACCGAATCCATGGAGGTTGAAGACCGCTCTTAGGCTTCGTAATGTAGTCAGCCGTGAGCTGTGACTTAAATCCCCTCCAACGAACACTGGCATAAGTTATCCACCTTCTTTTCAATTTTGAGTCATCGGTAAACTCAAAATTCAACTACATTAAATCAATATATAAGTATGAATTAGAAACTATAGGTAGTGATATCAAATATATGAAAATTATAGTATGAAATACCTTAACGTCTGTCCATATGTTGTCTTTGACATTAACATCCACTTCTCTCCAATCATCAATCAGTATACTGACTTTGCTACGTGCAAGGAACGCAACATAACTCCTAAAAGTAGCGTAATGTGGAGAATCCACTAATCTGTAGTGCGAATCAAACTCAATCGAAATTTTTGCACCAGATGAGTTGCGGACTAATGTGAATTGGGGCATCATTGTGACACCTCTTTGTGATCTTTTTGTTTGACTTTCAGTTGATTAAGTTTCATTGGCTAACCTTTCATTTGTTTGAGTTTCTTCGCTGGTTTCTGATGAAGAACTTGACAAGGTCGACATCTAAGTTCAAAAACAACAACAACAACATGAACAATAATGCAAAAAGAGTTTACTGTAGATGCATGGGGAAAATATTTTACGTACCCTAAACGTGACGACGAAGTAAACAATGTTGGTGTTGGTGTTGTTGTTGTCTTCCTTCCTTACGACAACGACGGTGTTGTTGTTATCTTCCTTCTCGACGGTGACGATGATGACGACGGTGTTGGTATGTGCGTAATCTTCTATTTTCTTCACGATCGTGACGATGATGACGAAAATGACAACAAATGGATACTGATGATGCAAGCTTTGGTGGAATCGTGTATTGTTTCACAGTATTGAAGGTTAGGGTTTAGGGTTGAAATCGTGTAACGTTTCGTCTGGTTTCTATTTTCAATGGAAAAAAGGATACTGAAGAGACAATGAGACTAGCTAGCTTGGAGAATATTGAAAAACTACTGCGACGGTCAAGAATTTACACCGTTATGATATATTATTTACATAATGACATTTCATATTAAAGTGCCAGAGTTATTTTTAGAATTAAAAATTAAAAAAAACATACAAAATACATCACAACGGTGTATATAAACAACCGTAGTCATAGCTTTTAATTTTTTAAATTAAAAGTAAATAAAAAAGTAAAGGCGCGCTTTAACATAAAAGGAATAATATATATGAATGCGCTGAGGTTCGAACACATGAAAGCTTGAAGGTATCACCACGGTTGATTTATCAACCGTTGTTATATACAGATAATCACCACGGTTGGTTTATCAACCGTTGTTATATACAGATAAGTTTTATTCAATAAACAAATAAAATACAACCGCGCCTTAGTTTAGATATGTCACAACGGTGTAGGGATGAAGAGTTGTGAGCATGGCGTCGTTGTTTACGCGTTTTGTATTAGTGTTGTGTTCATGTTAAGGTTTAAAACTGGAAAATATCTTCGGGTTATCTACGACAGGTAGTTTAAGTTAGATCATATAAGGGTTGGTTTAGACTTAGGTTGGATAGCCAAAGGTTTGGTCTCGCTTCTGATAACCCCATGTCATTTTTCAATCATGCTTTGTTTTGAGTTGTGTGAAATCCTTTGAGGCTCCTTATGTTGAGTAGCACCAAAGTTTCATGTTAATGCGCGACTGGTAGTTGAGTTTGAGTGTTTGATTTCAGTTCGTATGTCATTCTTCCATGTTCAGTTTTGTGCCATTGATATTTACGTCCAGAGGGCTTCCATTCTAGTGGTTATGTTGAGTCGGTGAGTGTCCATAGTTGTCCTACTACATGAATACTGCACTTTAGGATTTTATTTTATGGCATTTGATCAAATTTTGATGACAAAAATGATTGAGCAATGTCAGTTCATCGCCTGCGTTTTCCTCAGGGTATCACAACACTTTAAACTCTTTGCATGACTTGCATAGAGTTTATTCATGTGATGGCAGCATGTGATTGGCAGAGGGCCTTGTTTTGTCTCCTTGCTATTTTTAAAAAGACCACATGACCGATTGAGGTTTGTTGTTGGTGCGCATGGTAACGTCTTCATTTGGGCTGGGAAATTGTTTTTTAATGTTGCTTGTTTAGTTTAAATATTATACTGGGTGGCTTATACAACGGATGTATAGCCACCTTAGTGGTAAACCATACGCCTTAGAAACCCAGGGGTTTGGGGTTTGAATCCCCCTCGCCCCAGACCCTTTTTATTGATTTTCTTTTTTTTCAACTCTCACCCTCTTTGCACTTGGGCCTAGCGAAATCACTCCTTGCACCCCCCGGAAACAGGCCCACACGCTGCCTAAACATACTTTAGTTCAATCCACTTTCCCCCATACACCCCCACTTAGTTTCTTTTTCTTTAGTTTATTTCTATTTTATTTTCTCAAACAAATTCCTTAAAATTTCATAAATACTTTTTCATGTTTAATTTAATTTTCCTTTTTTACAAATTTATTTTTCATTTTATTCTATCCTTATAAAAAATATTAACATTTTAGTGTTTGATTTAATATCTTTAAATTTTATTTTCACTTTGATATTTGTTATAATTTTTGAATTTCAAGAATTTTGTTTCATACTAAAATTTGAACTTTTTTCCACTTCTTGGATATTTTTCTAAAGAAGTTTTGAGGATATTTTTTAGAAGTTATTCTTTGAGTGCGATCATTAACCGTATTTTGAGGACCTTTGAATAAGCCTTGCTTGAGTTTTGGTTGACACCTCATCACCCTTGTGACACTTCTTGAAGTTGTTTTGAAAAGATGACTTTATGTTGACATATTTGTCTCACCATTAATTCCATAGTTCTTAAAAAACTTTGCTATACTTGTGTTCATCTGCTCACGACAGTTGTGAAATATTCCATTATTTTTTACCATGCTCATACATGGATATATATATAATGCTTTAATGCCATTTTCACTTGATTAATGTTTATCACCTTTGAATCCTTGAACTTATATTGTTTACTTGGTCTCAATTTCATAGTAACATTCTTGTTCATAAGAAGCTGTTACCTCCCCTCCTTCCAAAGGAAAGTCTTTCTATTGACCTCAAAGTCATAGATAGCTCATAATCAAACCTTGACCTCATAGTCATAGGTATTTATCTCCCTCCTTGACCTTATAGTCATAGGATTCCCTCTTGACCTCATAGTCATTGAGCCATCTCACAACCTTTGACCTCATAGTCATAGGTAGGCTTTGACCTCATAGTCATAGCCATTCTTCTTTAGCCTCATAACCATTCAATCTGACAACTTAGAATTAAGTTAGAGTTCTTGGACTCTATGTGGGACTCATCACCTTGAGTATCCACTTACCCCATCATAACTTAGACTTAGAGAGTTCTTCAACTCTATATGAGCTCATTCTCATTCCCCTTGGAACTTTGGCCATAGTTAATGGTTCTTGTCACCCTTAGTTAGGTGAACTACGGTTGCTCTGATTCTTTAGTCAGATACGTAGGCACAAGATGTGACGTCTTGGCGAGCAAACTTAGTGTACATACCCTTAGGTCTTTACCTTTAGCATTAGTAGATTTCCTTAGCAAGCAAACATAACATAACACAAACTAAACAAGAGGTTCCTGTAGAGTACTATAGATACTTAGGGTGCTAATACCTTCCCTTAGTATAACCAACCCCCGATCCCCGATCTCTTAGCTGTGTCTTCACATGGTGCAAAGGTTTTTCTTTCGATTTTTACCCTTTCCTTTGGATAAATCAAAGCTCGGTTGTGATTTCAAAAATTTGTGATGCAAGTTAATTAATAGCTTGTTATCCGATTCTCACCGCAACATCTGCTTTTATGTTTAGCCTTTGCCTCCAATTCGATGACTCGATTTTGAGATTGAGAAACTAAACCATGTGGCTCTAGAAGGATTTCAATTCTCCTTTCAAGTCGACTAACAGAATTATGTTTAAGCCTAACTACTTGAATAACCTGTTCAATAAGAGGCTCAAAATCTAAGACGAAGTCAGCAATAGAATTTGGCACATCTAGTTTGTTTAGCTTCAATAGTAGCCTCTGGATTTCAAAAAGAACAATTGGGTTATCCTTGAGGGTTTGAATAAGGTCAATATCAACAAGTTTGGACTTGAGTTGTTAGAACAAGTCTGCAAAATAATTTTTTGGAACATTAGGCAAAGTAGGAGATGTGTCAGTAAATTCCTCTTGGTTGTTTCACAATTCTCTTGAAGACCTTGACTGGATTCTCTTCCTAATTGACCCCTGGCTCTGTTGGAATTAAAGTTGATGGCTCTCAAGAGATTGGTACTGATACCTTGGGTTAGGGGAGCTGTTAAGGTTACAGAGTCAAGGCACTTAAATTAAGAGATACTCTAGGATCAAGCATTCAAGATGAGAGTTATTTTAGGATCAAGTAATCAAATCAATTTATAACTAATTATAGGAAATTAAGCAATAACAGTAGGAAGCAATTATTATGACAGAAAATCTGTTTCTATATATTGAGCTTCACCCTTTCACTTTTTTTTGAAGGATCTCAAGACAGGGGTGACGCTGATGTGCGGTCCAACTAGTGGTGATCTCTAGACCCTCCAACCCTTACTCCCCGCTTCACCAACCAACCTTCACGCATCACGGTCCACCAACACCCTTTGGCATGCTCGATTAGGTCACCCCTCACCCAAGACACTTCATCAACTCCCAAGACATTTCTACCTTCCAGTTCTCATATATTAAGTACTACATGTAACTCGTGCTTCTTGAATAAGAGTCACAAATTACCATTTCATAAATCATCAATAAAAACGACTACTCCACTTGAATTAATTTTTTTTGATGTTTAGGGTCCTTCTCCAATACCCTCTATTAATGGTTATCGCTATTATTTTATCTTTGTTGACCACTTCACTCGATATTCATGGTTATATCCATTTAAACAAAAAAATGAAGTTGTCACAATCTTTCCTCAATTCCAAAGAACTATTGAAAACTATTTCTCCTTCAAAATTAAGTCCATTTACACTAATGGAGGGACAAAATATATAAAAGTAAAACCCCACTTTTCCACAGATGGTATAGTCCATGTCATTTCTCCACCATATACATGGAGCACATCAAACTAGTAGAGCGTAATCATCGACACATTATTGAAACAACCCTCACGCTATTAAGTCATGCTTCCATTCCATCAAAATATTGGTGTTTTGCATTTCCAACCTATATATATCTCATTAACAGAATGCCCACTCCTTTAATTTTTGATAAATCACCTTTTGAATGTTTTCACAACAAACTTTCATCCTATAAAAATTTCAAAGTTTTGGGTGTCTCTGCTATTCTTGGCTATGTCCATATGCTCCAAACAAATAATCTCCACGTAGTAAACCTTGTGTCTTCCTTAGTTATTCTACACAATATCACTCTTACATTTGTCTAGATCGAGCCACTTGAAGGGTGCATCTATCCTGCCATGTTGAAGACCAATTTCCTTTCTCACACCTAAACCCTCAACTCTCACCTCCATTATTGCCGCAACATTCATGGCTCCTACTCCCCAATATCTTGGCTCACCCACATCGACCTAACATATCTGAATCATAATTCCTAATTCCATACTACAAATCCCTCACATTACAGCCCCACATGACTCCGACTCATCCCCTCAAACCAGCTCCAATATTAACCATGTCATTTCTACTACACCTCAATCAACTGAACCTACACCTTCAAACTCAAATAACATCCAACCATCACCTTTACCCACACCTACATCCCCAGCACAAACCACACCACCATTGGAACGCATATCAACGTCATCTTCGGAATCTTCGAGACCCATCACACAGTCTATGCATAACATACACAAGCCAAACAAAAAATATTTACGTGTCACAAAAAATCTTTTACCATCATTGCATGAACCCACGTGTGTATCACAAGCAATGGCTTCCACATAATGGCGTGCTGCCATGGCATCCGAATTCAACACATTGATGCAACAAGGAACTTGGGATCTAGTTCCCAAAAACACAGCATCTAATCTCATTGGATGCAAGTGGGTATTTTGAGTAAAACCCTGCCCAGACAGTTCCATTGATAGATACCAGAAACACCTAGTTGCGAAAGGATTTCATCAACGTCCTGGACTAGATTATGACCAAACATTCAACCCTATGGTTAAACCTTCAACAGTCCGGTTGGTTCTCACATTGGCCATTCAACAACGTTGGCACATTCGACAGTTGGATGTAAACAATGCGTTCTTGCATGGAAAACTCCTAGAAACCGTATACATGCAACAACCACCAAGATTTCATCATCTAGATTTCCTTTACCATGTTTTTCGGCTAAAAAAATCCTTGTATGGCCTAAACAGGCCCCTCGGGCTTGGTTCAACACCTTGCATTCTTTTTTTACTCTCTTATGTGTTTGTCAACTCCAAATGGGATCCATCATTATTCATTTATCTCAAAGAAGATATCAAAGTCTACACCTTGGTATATGTTGATTATATTTTAATTACATGTGACAACAATCAAGCAATTGCTAAGTGCATTTCAACATTAGTTGTTGCACCCTAATTTTTACCCCTAAGATTTCGCACATTTCATTTGCATCTCATACCACAAACAAGATCACAATTTGTGTTTCCCCCGAGTATCTGTGTTTTTCTCACTTGCTTTATTATCTGTTTATGCTTATCTAACCTCTGACTAAAATAACAAAAATATGTTGCAGTTTGCATGTTCTTCTCTCTCTGTGCTTCCAGGGTTTTACAGGTTTGTCAAAGACAATGAAGTGATTTCAGGTCAAATGTGGTTGTTTGTTCACGACCCAGTTCAAATGGGAGTTTGACCTAATATTGATCGATTTATCAAAAGTTTGCTTCATCTACTTGTCATTTGTGCCAATGGTTCATGTCTCAGGCAGTGACTGTCCAAGGTCAAGTTGTGTGGTGCAGAATTCATTGGGTTGTTAATTAATGATTCATGAGAGGTTTGATTCAAAATCAGGGTGGTTAAAAGTCCAGCGGTTCAGTTGTATTCATCTGTGGATTTATTTTCCCGAAGACTGATTCAGACAAATACAAAGTGATTCAGAACTTATTTTATTTTAATTAGAAATTCAGAGAATTGTGGAAAAGTTCAAACAGATTCAAATAGCCATTGTTTCAGTTGCGGATTGCTCAATGGTAGTTGTGCTTCATTCACTTTATCAAAGGTTTATGGAAAGCTTCAGATGAGTCATATGGCCATTGCTACAGTTATAAATCATTCGGAGGATAAAGAGTAGTTTCTTTCATCTTTATTAGAGGTTTGTGGAAGAGATTTAAGATGAGTTTGACTTAATATTGGTCAGACAGGAGGGCATGTTCATGTGGTCCATAGTCTTGCTCAAAGATTTTGGTTCTCAAGTTTAACTCCTAATTCTAAGGTGTGACCCATTTGGTTCATAATGTTCTCATCATTTTGAAGTTGATTCTAAAAGCTCAAGAAAGATGTTTTGGTTTTGGACTCAAATGCATGTGACTTTAATCCATAGACAAGCATTTTGTTGATTAAGATTAGTCAAAGGTTTCAAATATTAATTGTCATCACAAATTGAGTTATTGCCATCAAATTGCAAGTCATAGTTCAAATTATTCAAATAAGTACAAAGGTGCACATGATAAGTCAAGACCCATTGGCATTACAAGTTATAATTCCATAAAGTCCATACAAAAATATTGCAAAAAAAAATGATGATTGGCTTCAGTCCCTATTTAATGCCCGTGCTCAATAAGTTTCAACATATATACTGCCGTGATTCTTTTTTGGCTGCAATGTCTCAAGGATTGGAAGTTTCTATTTTATGGTTATGATGACCTAAGGCATTTTCAAGGTAGCAAGGTTAGGGTTACTTTTCAAACAACAGTGAATTTAATGAGCAAAAATCCAAAAAAAAAAATCCAAACCCCATTCATGTTGTTACAATTATCAAATTTTACAAAGAAGAGAGAAATCTCATGAAGCGCTACAAGCCACTACGCTACCAATACATCATTCCAAGCAGTGTTAAGCCTCCAAGCCTCCAAGCCACTTAATACCCCACACAAGCTTTCAAGCTGCTGCTACTAACACTTCCTAAACAAGCCAGCAAGCCATGCTTCCAAGCTGCAGAACAAGCCTTACTTCATGCTGCTACTCACCAAAACAAGTTGTACGTCAAGCCAAAGCGTCTCACAAGCAAATGCTAC